>OX384029.1:14894181-15494181 GCA_947534325.1 Agonum fuliginosum | reverse complement strand
GATAAAGACAATTGTTTTATAACCTAATTTTCAAATAACTTTTCCTATTATCATATTACAAATAAACACTATAATTTATCCAAATTTATAGAAATTTTTGGCAATTAATCTTTTCAATATCTTAAAAAAATATTACTTCCGGTTAAGATTATTTGTACCAAAATCTAATGAGTTCTTCCAATTTGTATACAAATGTAAAATACCAAAATTTTTTTGTTTTGATTATTCGTATTTGAGTTATCCGACTTCCAGAAATCCGGCCCTGACCACACATACATACACACACATATACATACAGACATCATCGATAAACTATCAAAAATGAGTTGTAAGGACCCTAATTCGTGCTCATCCACTTACAACTCACCACCCGATGTTTTGCATGATTCCAATACCTCCCTTACAGGTAAGCGGGATGTAAAAAGAAGCTGTCAGATGGCAATTACAAATTTATTACAAGCTCCTAATTTTTTAATCTATAGTTTTTACAGGGTTGGCAAAAACATTTTTTTTTTATTTTAAACAAAAAAAACGTTTTTTTTTGTTTAAAACTGTTTTATTTGTATAAAACGTGTTTTTTACTGATTTAAAAAAAACATGTTTTAAACACACAAAAAACAATGTTTTAATCAGCAAGGAGTTCTGAAATATGCATCATTACGCATTATGGCGATAAATATGCTGGGGATTCCCCTACCTATACTTATTATCAGGTTATGGCTCAGGATGACAACAATAGTGAGAAACAGTATATGCTATAGGTACACTATTATTAGCAATATGAACTTTGTTTTGTTACGTAGATAAAGTATTAAAATGTTTAAAACGTGTTTTAAATATATGTTTAAAACGTGTTTTAAACACGTGCTTTGTTTTAAACATTTGTTTAAAACGAAATGTTTTAAACGTGACAACCCTGGTTTTTTATGATTGCAAGTTACAGCGGCATATTGTAATAGCCTAGTAATAGTGTAGTGAACCTCGCTGTTGGGTGGGAATAAAATTGTTGTCAACCGACCTCTGTTTGAATGTAGTTCGCGCTTAACGCCGTAAATTTGTTGCCTCCACAACATATTTTTACTATTCAGATTAGTCTAAAATATTTCCGTTAAATTATACATTATGAATAAAAAATATAATTTAAAATTATAAAAATGTATTTTTTATGACGCTGGGATGTCGGATGTCCCAAAATCCGGGGCCCCTAGGCACGTGCCTATCGGGTAATATAGCACTGGATATCAACGTATTTTGCGAACTCTGATTTTGGCTGCAATAATAAGCTATTATCAATCACAAATACCATAATGTTTTCTCCTCTCAGGATATATTTTCAGCGATGGCCGACGTTTCAGATGCTGCACGATACAGACATCATGTTGTTATGACAGCAGCCAGGTATTATATTACTGAATTTCGGATTCACGTCTGTGTCAGAAATTTCAATCAAAACGCCCGACAGATTCCATTACGAATTTTATCAATAATTGATCCTTTATGAAATTAATACCAAAGAGCAAGCGATAATACAACATATCATAATAGAGAAAATAGAATAATACTAATAGCAAAATTTGTACCAGGAGAACGAACAAAAACCAGAATGACTAAGAGATTAAATTGCTGTAACTGGAAAATTACTTTATTTCAATTGTAAAACGTCAATAATTTATTGTACTTATTTGTCAAATGTTAATAAAAACTCCTATAACAGAAGTAGAAATATATTTTTTTGAATTTGATTGAAATTGAATTCATTATACTAATACATGCATATTTCAACTTTAAATGGCTATGTTCATATTTTGTCAGTTCTATTTGAAATTATGTTGAAATATGCGAAAATTACAATCATCCATTAATTACTTATTTCATTGTATAATATTATTATTGTGTAGAATTAACATTTATAAAATGAGTAGAGTTCGCCCAAAATAGGAAAGGACTTGTGCATAAACCAATTTTCGTTTGGGCAAGTCCAAGTCGAAAATGGAGGGGTATTACGAAGTAGTATAGAACATAAGAACATTTATGCAATTTAAGGTTATGTTTTTGACGTTTATATTTTGTATGTTTATGAAATGGAGAAAGAACCAGAATTAAATTCTCCCAAATATGGGTATGACATGCAAATCATGTTTTGCAGTTAATATTTTTAGGTTGGATAGTACATGCGCAATAGCGGCCATGTGTCCTTTCCTATTTTGGGCGTACTCTACCTATAATTGGCTTAAATTGACCATACTGGCTTTGCTAGTCATTTTGACTAACAAAATATATAAAGTAAACGATTATTCTAATCAATTACTAATATTATTATTAGGAAAACGAATCCAGTGCCGTACTACAAAAAATGCTGCAAGTAAACTACCCTCAATTTTTAGAATTTTAAAAATATCCTTTTTGATTCTTAATCAGCATATCAAACAACATACACCTTTAACTTATGTACTCCAAGTTATGAAACATCCTGTATAAAAGTCTCCTCCGCATTCCAGTGGGATTCTATTATCTTGCTTCTTTATTCACGACTGTAAAAACTTCCATCCTTTCACCAACGTTACCACTACAGTCACCCACACCAACATCCCCTATAACTACTACAAATGTCAATGGTATAATACTTTTAGAGGTCATTCAAAAATGCTACTTCGTAATAATAAAGAGAGCCCACAAAAAGCTAGCTACCAAAATTTATTACTTATTCAAAAATTGTAAAATAAATAAAACAGATATTTTTAAAATTTGAGATTTTGCTGGTGCAATCTCCTAGCAGTTCTAAGGATAATTGACAATTTTCGTGTAAATGTCAAATGATATCCAAGCAAAATTTAGAAATTAAAAATATTTTTAATAAATAGGTATATCGTCTAACAAATAGAATACATTATGAGTGTGTTAAGTATTTGTACATCAATAATTCGGCATCCGGACACTTGTTGCTCGTTTATTTAAAGTCGACCTTACTACTTTTTCATATAGTCTAAAACATATTATATATTCTTACAGGAAGCTTCTTGCCCGATCTAAATGTTTTAATCGACCTTTTGCCTAAAGCGGATTATAAATATAACTATTAACGATTTTTTTAAAAAGAATTTAAAAACATTAACACAAAAATGCACGATATGGACCTTTAGATCTTCAACTATAATATAGAACCTCGCGTAGTAAAATAAAACCAATAGCCCTTATAATGTAAATAAATATACCTATAATATACTGCCGTTTCTGCAGTACCTCCCTTTACAGGGGCGTACTTACGGGGAGTTAAGGGAAATATATAAGAAACTCTTTTTTCGAATACAACATAGAAAGGTACAATGTAAAATTTGTAAATGGTGAATATAAAATACGTATAAATTCGCATAGTTTTATTTATTTTGCACATAGACGAGGGAAAACCGTGCTGTTAGTTATCTTTAGGGTACTTGACCTTGAAAAACAAAACAAAAATCGCCTTTTACTTAGCCTTTTTTATGATTCACATCATAATTATTATTATACCACCACTGAAAGGACTGCAAGATATCAACCAATGTGTGTTCATCAAAATTTATTTTAGTTATTATACAAAATATTTTTATTTTCATATTCCTCCTCTCTCTCCGCCATAGGCTGATATCTGGGTACGTGTAGTAGTACCTACATCACATGGAAGATTTTTGTGCAATTAAACTGAAATGTGCACCTTGCTGGATTCGAACCAGAGTTATCCAATTAACTCACTGTACTCGGCTATCCACCTTAACTGAAAACTGATAATGTATGTAACACTGCAGATTCGCAAGCATGATTAGTAAAATATGTTATAGTGATTAATTCTTTGGTAATAGCTATTGATACCTAATCTAACCTATGTGCTTGGTGTAGATGTAGGAACCATTCTATGTTTTCTCTCATCTCTTTACAATGGTTTCGTTCTGAATGGGCGATTCGCGTATACAATGGTTCTCTATTCCTACCATTCCACCGTCCTTCTTTCAATAATCATAATGCCTCACTCTCGCACCGGAAACCGCTAACCGTACTCATAACAAACAATGTTACCGTAGCTGTAGACCGACACTACGTTCTTGGAATGTCCTCGTTGTAGAGAACTGTAAGAGAGAAGGTTCTGTCCTGACCCAAACACAAAGAAGCCTAATCCAAGCCGGGTCCATGCTAAATTACATTAATTTCTTTAAGTGAAAATTTGTTTTCTAAATCCACACGAGAAAGACTGCGGTTAATAATTTTGCAAGTAATTTCAAGAGAAACTTTTGTAAGTAGTTCAAAAGGATTAAGGCAAATTTGGTGGGTTGTTTGTTATTATGCAAACTTAAAATTATGTAGCTAAACAGTTACCAAAGATATTTGTATAAATATTATATATACATACATAATTTCTGATATCACGCATCACCTCACTTGGATGTAGAAGTTTCACATACTGGAAGTCATCGGTACCTATTTATATTAGGTGTCTATTTGAAATGAGTTTTACATAGGAGAAACAATGTTGTATTTAAAATTTTGCTATAGTTATTGATTTGAGATGAAATTTGAAAAGCTGTACATACAAAACTTGTCCAAAATTAAAAACAAGTTAATATGACAACACGGTCGATTCGAGATCGTTTTGCTTTGTTTGTTCGTAAGAGAAAACGCAAAAGAAAATAGCCACTTATCATTATTTAACATTATTTCAAAGTACCAGGGGACTAGGGATGTTCTTCTGTTTTTTAATACATTCATTTCTGTATATAATCAGTGGCGTAGCCAAGGGAGGGGTTTGGTTTGGGATTCATACTCTCCACATGACGGTCAAAATATTTATATAAGTTCATAGCGAAATTCCAGTGATTGTTGAGTAATGAATTAAGTAGTTGTTTATGGCAGAATATTAAAATACTTATAATAATTATAATACCTTCGAATACCTTTGTTATTGTTCTTGTTTTTTTTGTTTTATATCCAGCTCACACGAGAAAAGTTTAGCCTAAAAAGTCAAAAAAGAAGAAGAAAAAAGTGTTATAAACTGTCATTTTTCTATGGCGTTCATATGGGGAAACTAAATATTTTATAAAATATATTAAAGGTACCTACTAATCCTAAATATATTTTATAGATAATTAATTTGAAAGTCATAGAAGAAAACTTTTTTTTTCCCCCATGTGAATAGGCCATTATAACTTTATTTTAATAGAACTTATACAGGCTGGTTGATTTTTCAGTGTCGAGCTTATATCTACTCAAATATTGAAGATACAAGAAAAAGTTAAATACAAAAGTTGTTTAATAGGTACAACCTGATCTATAATTTAGTAAAAACAATTTTTTCCAAAGGCTTACTAATTTGCCAGAAAAATAATTAACTTTGATGTTTTAAATGGAACACCTGTATATATTTTTACGAAATAAAATTCTAAATATATTTCTCTTTACAATGATGTGCAACAAGTAAGGGTTTACCTTTAAATTATGTCTAATAAAGCAAATAGGAATACAATAAAAGTAAGCTATGATATTCTATTGTCTATTCTACAGTAGTTATAAGCCACTATCTAGTATTAAGTTTTGTTAAATTATTAGACATAATTTAAAGGTAAATCCTTACTTGTTACACATCATTGTAAAGAGTAATTTATCTAGAAATTTATTTCGTAAAAATATGTTCCATTCAAAAAATCAAAGTTAACTATTTTTCTGGAAAATTTGTAAGCCTTGGAAAAAATTGTTTATGCTAAATTATAGATCAGGTTGTATTAAACAACTTTTGTATTTAACTTTTTCTTGTATCTTTAACATGTCAGAAGATATAAGCTGGACAATGAAAAATCAACCACGCTGTATATTTTTCTATAAAATCTGGAATAAAAAATAAAATATTTTTACATTCAAATCCGGAAACCTCTCACCCCCTTTTTGTAATTCCTGGAAACGTCACTGCTTTTAATAATTATGAAGCAAAAATATTAAGTTAAAAAATTTAAATGGTAAGATTTGACAAAAAATACATCCCTAGTTTCATGACGACGGTTACTAATTGCAAGTATGGTAAGAGCCGTTACAGAAAGGAATAAATAAGTGAATATAAAGAATGTCGATTCGGGAAATAGAATACCAACGAAGTCAAGTATTGTCGTTTGTGAAATAAATGTGGTATAAATGGCTTGTAAGGTGTGACAAGGACAATATTCGAATTAAATAGTTGGCAAACTTATTTTGTGTGACCGCACCAGTGAGTAAATGGATCAATATTACTTATTGATTTTTAGTTAGGGAGTTCGAACGAATCAGAGTAGGAAAGGAATAATATCAAAAAGATATAAAAATCTAGGCAAAGCGACAGAAGATAGAAATGTTTGACATAACTACGAGTAAATACTTGTTTATATTTCAGAGGTTTACGTAAATTCTGTGAAGGCAGAATAATTGTAGCACAATGACTAAGCATCCATCTTGTGCTAGTATTCCCAAATCCTCTCCCAGTATTTACTGATAAAAATAACACTGATTCCAAATGATTAAACACATTGTGAGGCTCTTGGAAATTTTTTAGACTGGGTTCCTCAAAGAATTATTAAGCTCGTCGTTGTTTTAATTAGGTATTTTTAGTGTATCAGTTAGTTTAATCAGCGTTGGTGCAACAAAGTCCATTTTATTAAATAACAGAATTATAAAATACTAGCGAACCCGGCTCGCGTTGCTACGCCTCCAACTCGAATTTAAAGGAATCTCGTTATAAGAATTCTAAGTTATTGCCATACAATACATGGTGGCAATTCTAACTACGTCCATGATACCATACCAAATTTAAACCCAATCGGTTACCACCATTTTGTTTAAAGATGGCGGACTGATATTTTAGTATGCTTATGTTATAAGTTAGATCATAAGTTATAACCATTACAAATTTGAAGTTGAACCCAATCGGTGCAGTACATTTTGAGTTAGCTAGCCACCATTTTATTTCAAGATGGCGGACTAACATTTTAATATATATAATGAAAACTTCTTGACTGGATGTTGAGATAAGGAAGGAAAAATCAATTACTGGAAGTCAGTCACAAGATTTGAAGGCTTTATTTCATCTCCAACCGGTTTCTACCCCACATGGGTCATCTTCAGGGAGTGAAAGTCATAACAAAATTGTATACATAGAATTAATTGTAAAACACATTTAAAAATATTACATGGATCAAGTCAACAATTGTAAAAATACATGTATGTAAGAACACACATTAGTCTAAAATAAAAAAAAATTTTAACAAAACTTTGTGAAAAAACCACACCTAACGGCTGCAGCTAAGTTATGCTAAATTGTGAAGCCTTTCTGTTTCATGAAATTTCTTAAATATGTTTTTCTACAATCAATATATAAAGTTGATATTTATATCGTCACTATAGTTTCGTAATGACACTGAGTGCCTTAAAGTAATGTTCATTTCTTCTTTAAGGCACTGATTACCTTCAAGAAATTTCATTTTATATTTCATAGGAATTCAAACAAATAACGTCAAAAATACATATTGATTGCACAATAATATGCGAAAAATATCAGTAAATTCGTCCGTATCAATTTGAAAAATTGATGTAGTCTTAAAATTTTCGTTTTCTTGTTTGGAATATTTATTTTTATAATATATTTTTTTAAACATGATGCATCCACCATATCTTCAAACTGCACTAAATGGGTTCCTCTCTTAGAAAAGTTAAAAAAAAAATAACTTGAAATACTATGAATGAAAATAGTAAAGTAGGTAATAAAATATAATTTTTGCACTTCCGGGACTAAAACTCTTCTTTAGTCTTTATTTTTAGAGACTAAGGTTCTTAATTTGATCCCAAGGGATTATTTTTCATATTTAATCCCGTTGTCAAGGAATTGAATGAATTAATTCCGTTGTCAAGTAAATACGTGCTATTTGTTACAGAGTATCTATGGTAACAATATAAAGATTTGTCATAAAATTTACTGTCAAAATTACAAAATGTGTATTCTTTTAAACTATTTTGCATTCGTTTGGGGATGAAGTGCAAAAAATAGCGTATATACCACACGACTAAAGTACCTTTAATCCCTCAGGTGATTATTTCTCTCACCTTCGGCTCGTGAAATAAACTTCACTCTCAGGATTAAATCATGCACTTTAGTCCCTCAATATATAATATACTATTGACGTTTCATTATACTTTCATTATTAAGTAACACACATCGTCGGTTTTACAATACATCTCAAGTTCTCAAGAGTACATATTCTGCATTTTTTTAGGCCTATGTAAGGTTTTGACTGTCTCTTCAAAAATAAACTTTAGAATCATTTAATTTTTAAATTTATACGGGCAAAGTTTCTGATATTTTTCCACAAATTATTGTTAGTAAACAACAGCTAGGCAACCAGATTGGTTTTGTTATGCTTATGCCTGCTATTATTTTAAAATTAATTTACACTTCTGTAAATTTGATACAATATCAAAAATTTGTAGAAATGTCATATTTGTCATTTATTAGAAAATTTTGCGATTGTAGAAAAAAATCTTATGTATGTCATACATGCTGAATTTCTTTTTTATGCTCATGACATGTTGTCCAGCCTCGACCTGGACAATATTCACGTCAAGTGCTTAAAAAGAACCATTCAGACACTTATTACTATTTTTGCGCAACTGTTAAAAAAAGTTGACATTGACGTCCGCAATTTAGGCCGCGAAGTAAAACATTTGTGCACGATACATTTAGTAACGGCTGCGAAATTGAATTGTGTATGCCAGTGTCAAATATTTTTGACAGCTGTTAAAAAATATAAAAAATGTATTTTATGTTATATAAAATAAGATGTATAACTCGTCTGCGAAATGTATTTAGTGTGGATTGAAATTTCGTAGCCTAGGTATACCCACAATAAATAACTATTTATTAATTTTAATTTTGCGAACGATAGTTTGACACTAGCGGTAGTGACAGGGATTGTCAAAAATAAAATTAAAGCAGTACATACTTTCATACTTACTTCAGGGAAGCTTGACGACACAAAATAATTCTTTATTATGTACCTAATTCATAAATCTGCGAGTTTCCTTATAAGTATAGATGTCAACATTTCGATATCGTGTGATATATGCTGATATCTTTTTATTCAAATCTACAAACTCACAAGCCTTGTTTAATAAGTAGGTAGTATGAGTCATTTAACATTTTCAAGGATGCAGAATGTAAAACATGGAAACTAGAAACTGTTTCATTCATTCGAAACAACCAAAATCTTAACTGATTTATACAAGTACATGAAAGCCTGAGTTGACCTTAAAATATTTTATAATTGTGTTGCATTGAATCTTTGATGCTGAGCTACTATTAGTTTATTAAAAAATAAAATAATAAAAACTCTCGGAGAAGTATTTTTCCAGTATTGTCACCCGATTGTTACGCTACTGGATTAAATTTCACTATAATAACATCCACAGTAGTTCTGTAATTGAGATGTTAATCCTGTTAAATGATACACGGTGAAATAAAATAAGTTTTGGTGTAAGATGTGGGTCTGTTAATGTCCTTGCTTATCCAACTTAGCAAGTTCCTCTTCTCGGCGATGTTTGCGGCTACTTGGTGTCCACTCCCCAGTCGTAGTCCCCGTCTTCATTTTGATATAAAGTCGCGGATTCAGGATCAATAACAAGCGAACCACTGCCGCCGCCGCCGTCGCCACCACCGCTGCCGTACATGACCCGCATCGCGATGCCTTCATTTACCGCCCGCGGGTCACAATGCCCCAACCACCACCACTACACACCAGTAATGAGATATCTTACCTAGTTTTCTTTCATATTTTTTCATCTCCTAGATTTCTTCTAAAATCACATGGAAGCCCAAAAAGAGGTTCTCAATATTTTAAAGTGGTATAGATTCTGAATAGAGCTGATACTTTTATGCACTTAAAAATGTCAAAATATGCGCATAAAATGTAGGTAATTTTTTTGAAAATATATATTAAAAATCTCGTTTTATGCACAAAAATATAATTTTATGCATAAAAAAAACTATTTTTTCTAACAAATAGAAATTATTTACTATTTCTTCTTAAGTCTTATATAAATATTTACAGTCGGTACTTAATTTTTTATTGATATTATTTCAATAAATAAAGCAGCATAAAGCTAAGATCATAAATAATTTTAAATTCATAAAAATATAGCAAAGAAAAGAATTGAGAAAGATAATTAATTATATTACCGTCTGATTGAAATAATTTTTTTTAAATATAATCATCTTTACGAGTAATATAAATAATTTGGAATCTGTAAAGACATTTTAACAAACCTATCTATTATTTAATTTTTTATCGGTGTCCCACTTATTGTTTTCGGGTCAATATGATCCATGCGTATTCAAGCTGTTTTATTAGTTCAAATGCAGTTTTGTTGTTCGTTTAATTGATTTTCAATCGTTACCTATAGGTAATTTAAAACTGAATTTCATTCAACTGTACGTTAAGATTATAAATTATAATGATTTTAAAAACTGATCATATCGGTTTAATTTAAATGGAATACAATTAATAAATATTAAACATAATGAACTATAGGCAAATAATCGAATCAGTGAAGTACCTTCCTTACCTATTTATAGTTCATTTATAGTTCATTATAAAGATAAGTATTATATCTCCTGTCTCTGTCCTACATTGTGTTTGCATCCCTTACAAAAACGAACACGTTTGTCTACTACATTTATTTGAAAATTGTGTGATGACGTGCGTTCTACCAGAAATAAAATGAACCATACACTAACCTAACATTTTTATATGTAAACATATTCTAAAATCTAAATGTAAGTTTATTTTTAATCCGAACTTGCATAACTGCTATTACAAGCTGGAATACAACATTTGCGACGCATTATTTTAATAAATTTAGTAGTTATGCTTATTCGAAATATAGTAGAATATACTGCGTTCAAACCAAAATCTAGCGACCACTGGCCTACTGACGTCACTTCCTCTTCTAGCACACTCCCTCCTGGTAAATAACGTCCGTGCAATAATAATAAACAAGCGGGACATTAAATAAATAATAATTCATTTCTCAATAAAAAAATTAGTTGCACTTAGACTTGTACATTGATTTGAATTTGTTAGACGTGAGATTAGTATATTAGATGTTTGCAGGTACGTAGGTATATTAGAAATGAGAAACACAAAGAGAAGATTCACTTGCAATTACATTCGTTCTAATAATCGTTTTGATTAAATTTACTGTTTATATCTAAATCCAATAATTTGGTGCTATATTGTACATAAATACAAGTCGAAAAAATATAGGTATATAAGTTATTATTTTTGATGGCTTAAGCGGTTAGTTTTATATTCGTATTGTTTTTAATTTCAAATTAACGTTAGTAACTTTGTCACAAATTAGTCTTATATTACTGAGTTTCATAATAAAAATATGGACTCAAAATACCTACTATAATTATTGTGTAATAATTTGTATGTTCGAGGTTTTATTTTAAATTTTAAATAAGATGGTTACAATGTTAGGTAGTATTAGGTAGTAATTATACAAAAAAAATACAAATTAAAACATTTTTAAACTTCAATAGCTTCTGGCTTAAAAAACAAATTTCAATAATTAAATTTCATTTGTTGGTATGTATTTGTTTGAGAACTCCTGACCACGCTCCTGTCCGGCTAAGCCCTCCTCCACGCTGAGTACCGAAAATACGAGTTCTCTTTGGTGGCCTCCTTCGCAGCCCCCGTAGCTTACTTGTAATTCTGCGTGGATATAATGAAATGAAATCTGCGTTTTCCATCGATAAGCATTTATATAAATTATTCTGTGTTCTTGCAGCAGTTTAAAGACTTTTTTAACTTTCATGTTTTTCTGCCTGACTGCCTGGATTTTCATCAAGGCGGCCATGTTTAGATCGTGGATAATAAACGCGGAGAGAAGGGGAGTTTTATTTCTTATTTTATTTTAAAAGATCAGGTGTTTTTCTTGACTTGTAAATATTAGAGATCTAGATCAGAGTTAATATATTATGTTGGCGAGAATTTTAATTCTTGTTGTATCTTTCTAATTCAATTTCAAATCGGCTACGTGTTGTTTTGTACCACTAGCGCACCAAGGATATATTTTTAGGAGGAGGGGGACGGCTGAAATTTTGGAAATGGAAATACTTGATGTAGTAAGAGATCCACTTAATCTGTCAAAATAAAATTATTATTTTTTAATAAATGTACAATAACTTTAAAATCATATTTCTCTTGTGCAAATAGTTTTATGTGACTGGCGGACTGACCATTTTGTAAAATATTATGATGTAATTTCATCTGTATGAAAAACCTAACTTGAAACAGCCTTTGGCCTTAAACCAAATTTTTTAAAGAGGACTACACAACTTATCTACCCCCACCCCCCTCCACCAAAACAAAAATCCTGGCTGTTCTTATGAATAGAATACACATACTTATATAATCCATCACGGCGAAGCAGCCTCATATTATATAACATATACCTATGGTATTTTATTGTGCTTGTAAATTATTGTTAATTTTTTGCTATAAATTTCAAAAATCTCAATGAAACGTTCTAAACAAATTTACGCATAAAATCATTAAAACAGAACTTTATTTCTTTAATTTAATAAATAATATTTTTTAGTCAAGATAAAACGCTATAATCGTAAAAACAGTAGATAATATTTTTAAATTTTGTTTTCTGGTAAACTTCATTCACAGAAGCATTATAATTTTATATTACTTATACAAATTTCATTTGATATACACCATCGTTGTACAAACAATAAATATGATCTTAACTATACGAGTATATTACAAGAAAAATGCAAGCGCTTACCTATTTTTTAAAAGTTACAATACCGAAATACGTGACATAAGGTTTTATTCCCAGTGGGTCGGCAACGACCCACCTTTGTTTTTTTATTGGCATATACTCATATAATCATATGTATGAAAATTTACAAAATAATAACCTAGTTCCATAATATTACCATGATACATGTTTTAATTCGATATTTCTAAGTGGATACAAAAATTAATGAAAGTATCAACGAAATGCTCTTATAAAATAGGAAAATAAATTTTAATTTTAATATAACCTAATTAGTTTTTTATGAATATATTTTATTAAGTCCTTGTAATGTTGTAATGATCAATGAAGTATGATATTTACCTATAAGAGTTATAGAAATAAGTTTTACAAACAATATAAAAATATAAAACTAAATGGGTCGCTAGCGAACCACAGGCTTCAAATGGGTAAACCAATAACCATTTTCCTTTGGAGTTTAATTTGTTTAAATGCATATTATAGCGATACTAAACGGAAAACAAACATTTGAAATAAATGTATTATTTAATAATAGCGTATAAAGGGTATTGGTGTCGAGTCATTGTGAATGCGGCATTATATGTGACAAATACGAAGGACAATGATATTCATAGAAAGGATAACAGTTAAGAAATAAGTATCTTATCCAATAACCTTCCTGGCTTGCGAGCAAAACCTGGGTATGTTTTTATTCATAAATATTTCATGAGAAAAGTCATTTTCTGGTTGACCAACTTCAGTGTACAATACGTCCAGGATACTATTCAGTCCCTACAGCTACACTGACGTTTATTTACGTGTGAACGTTATAGTAGTTGTGCTTTATCCTTCTCTTACCCACTGTCGGCGGCCTCAGTTTGTCTTTGTCCTCGCTGAATAAACAGGTCTTAGGCGAGGCGAGCACAATGCTGCCATATTATTATATTGGATTGTAGGAGCTGAAGGAAAAAGACGTTTCATTCATGTTACCGCCGACTTGAATGTATTTAAGCCGCCTGTTTAAATTATTCACACTGAATATAGTAAATGTCACTGTCAATAGAACCCGAGAAATGTTTAGATGGAAGAGGGAATTGCTAATTGCTTCATCGCTTTGAAATTGTCTTTTCACTCCAAAATTAATAAATTTATTCTTATTTCTTCAGATTCGAGTAGGTTCTATGGGATTATTATAATTTGTCCAATTTTTATGCCACGATAATAAGATAGCTTTATTACCAAGTTTATTGTATACCATTATGATTATGAGCGTAGATACTGATTCAAGTAAGATCATATACATTTTTATTCTGACACAAATTCAAACGCACGAAAAACGTACCTAATTGATAATAGTGTTGTCCGCATTTGAAAAGACTTACTCTGTGGGCTATTGGCCAAGTGGCATAATGAATGACTATTAGTACAGTAGTAGCGCAAAAATTAAATTTAAAAATAACACTGCTCTAGCATGCGATTTTGTTCAATTTCATTTTTAAAATCAGTTTATATTATGAGTAGATATTATCGAAAACTGCAGTCTTTTTTTATCGATCAATTAAATTCAATTTGACTCATCCTTATGTACTATATCTTATTACTAGAGCGTGGATTATTCATTAGCATAATATGCAATATATTATATTGTATAATTATTGTACATATTATAGTATTTTCCTTACAAAAGTATGCATTTCATTCAAAAATAGATCAAAATATGATACTTATTGCTACCATTGCTATCTCGAGAAGTATATGAGTTACGAAGTTAGTTAAATTAGCGAACAATTTCTATTTTAAAATTAATGATATCTGAATTTCCGAAGTTCATTGTCACAATAATATAAAACGGAACGATTTTGTTTTATATTAATTTTTATTTTATAGGACTACTTTTAATGAACGAAACAAGAATTTTTTTAGACCAGTGGTTCTCAACTTTTTTGTTATATTTTATACTTTTTATACCAAAATTTCAGTATTTAAAATAATTAGAAATGTATAAAATGTATTTCAATTCGAGATATATTGTTATTATTCGCTTAAATTTGATAGGTAGGTACCACGTAACTCAGTACTATTTTTTGTTGTTGTATTTGTTCGTTTACACTTATTTAAAAGGTGAGTGTTAAGAGAGAAATCATATTATTTATGCAGGTACACAAGTAGGTAGTATTCCAAAAGTTATGTGTTGTTTTGTTTATTTTATGTGATATTCTCGTGCAAGAAGACAAAATGTAGTTTATTTTACTGTTTTATATAATCAGTAAATTATTTGTAAAAATGAATTGCATATTTGCATATATTTGTAAAATAGTGAATATTCATTTTATTTTGCGCATAATATTGGGCATATTTTAGCCTTATTTCAATGCATATTGCATGCTCATTTTTAAATCAAATTTTCCTGCATATAAGTCGCACCCTACTTATTACTTACGACTGTACATGAAGTATTTCTATGACAATTAAACTTACCAGCAATCAGAAAAATGAGTAATAATCTAGCTGATAAATCTATGGTTATTCAACAAATTTGAATTTAGTAAACTTATTATCTATTTCTAAGTAAAGAATATTCTCAAGATCTACAGGTTTCTGTTTACGATGTATTTTTCAGTATTTATAATTCCACTTGACAATATTATGTCCTCACGGTATTTATCGTTCGCGTGACTGTCACAACTTGATTCTGTGTGACTGACGTCACGATTCATATTTAAACATTGTAGTAGATTGAACTGTAGAATGATTAAGTTGTGAATGGAATTTTTTCCTGGTCGTAAAGTTTAATTAGGTTATGAATGAACAATGTGAAGTAGAAGTTAAAGTTAGGAGGCTTGGCTTGGAAGCGATCGTCTTGTGTTGATTACCATAAAGTGATCCGCAGGGCAGCGGATCAGGATTTAAAGGCGCTAAGGAAGTCGTAAAATCCGAACAAGACATAGAAGACGACAAGGATGAGTTTTACCCTGGCGCATTTGTCCTATACCATAATTTACAATGTTTCGGCACCAAATACTTAGGACATAACATAAGGATACGTTCCCAACGAAGCAATGATATTCGAAGTTAACAGTTTTAGATATGCATGGAGGATTATGCACCCTAAATATAAAGATTATTATAATAATTACCTTTTATAAATCATACTCGTAATTTGCAAATATTTAATTTAAGTATTGACTTATAACACTGTTTCATATTATGAGCTTTTCTTAAGAACTACAATCTTCGAGTATTACAGTTCCGTTGCAAACGTACCCTTCAAAATAGCTACTGATGTATTTTAAAAGATCTTAACCTATAATTCCTAAAAAAATTAATAAATAATAAAGTAGCTAAATTACTTTTGCCTAAGAATGTGTAAAATAAGTACCTGCAAGAGCAACGATAGCTATGAAGTACTGAACTTACCTAAGAAATACCTATAACTTATCTATTAGAAAATATTAGTTAAACTAACATAAAGTCTTTTGAGTATAGCTTAGAACTAAGATAACAATAACGCAAGATTGTCATTGTAAAGCCAATCGAGTAACAATACAAAATCTATAAAAGATCCTAGAAGCGATTGTCATTAATTTTTCTTAATTTCAAGTGTTGTATCAATAAATTGAATCAAAGTGCTAAAATTGCTCAAATATAAATAGTAATAATTATTTTAAAAATGTACGTATTACATAAAGACTGTTTCAAATCAGTTTAAAATTTTGATTCCTATACAGACAACTTGCTAGTAGAGAAAAAATGTCAGTGGTTGAATTCCCTAAATATTATTCATAAGGTATAGTAGGTACCTACTGGTTTATTTAGTTTTGTGGTTTTGTGGGCCTACAAACTATAAATTGATTGTGTCTGGTGCCCTGAGTTGAAGTTTGTTTTTTCTCTATCCAGTCGCGTTGGCCGGGGTTGATTTTGTTTGCCATTGGAGTGGTTTAACGGCAGGCAATTTTCTTTTCGCATTGAAATCTCCATGTTTAAGTGGCCGTGAAAACTGATACGCGATAGATCGCCGCAAATTTCCTATCCGTTCTCTTCACTGCTGTTTTTTATTCTCTGTAATGTTTTATTAATGCTTCCAGCTCGGTATATCCAAGGTTTAATGGCGTTTGAGATTCGCCCGACTTTTTGTGTCCTGTGATGACGTCAGCAATAAAAACTTAATTTATGATTCGCTTGATTAAGCTACTTGTTGAGTGCCACCGAAATAATAATTAGGATTTACCCGGGAGTTTTTAATCTAAAAGAAATAAATGACCCAATTTTTGACGTGTTGTAAAAGAGAAAAGTTAATGGAGTCATAAATTCATTTGGAACGCAGACGAGCAAAAATTAATCTTAACCCTTTCCGAGATATAATGAATAATGTACGCACGTCTATGAAGTTTTTCTTCAGAAGAACTTCTCAAGGCGTTTAACTCGCTTTGAGCTTGAGAGAAGCGTTTCCGCCCTGCCATAACTTTTATAATATTAAACACCCAGCCAACCTGAGTCATCAAACAAAAATAACAATCATTCAGAATCGGAACTTTACTACTCTTATAACAACTAATATTGAGTCATTAATGTCAATGGTAACTTAACAAGATTATTAAACTGACACGTATTAATTAGAACATATGTTTTTCTTTTTAGTTGGGAATTGATGTATTGTCTTCAATTTATGTTGGTACATTTTACATTTCCAACATGTACAACACATCAATTTCGTCGCCTCTTACCTAACTTAAGTATGGTAATTCAGGCATTATTTATGACTTATGGCAAGCTCGCAGTGAAGTGAAAATTTGTAATAATTGCCATTGTAAAAAAATCTATTTAGAGATAGAGCTACAAGTATGAAGCCTATATTAAAATTCAAAAGTATTTCTACCGATTCTCTGATTCGGTTTAATTCAAAATGAAAGGGAATTAATTAAAATATTTCACTTTCCCGTACTGCTGTTTCCAGTTTCTCTCTTCTGTTTTCTGTGAATGACCGTGAACTTTTTGTATTGTCCAAACTGTATTGATCGGCCGGTAATGTGTAGGTTTACGCTTCATTTATAATTCAAAGTCTAATTGGATCAGGCGTAAGACATCGGCTAATTGAAATATTGCGTTCAATTTAAGCCACACATTTTAAATAATACACCATTAAGATTATTGCTGTATTTTACACATTTACTTAACAAACATTATAGTGTTCAAATAAGAAAGAATTTTCTTTATTTTTAGATTGTTATGCGCAAATAATTTCAAATATGAAGACACTGTAGAGATAAGTACAATAAATTCACTTTAAAAGTGGAATGAATGAAATCATTTTTTGCTTGTTTTACTTACCTACCTATTGAACATTGAACGAGGTATTTTTGTATTTTGTCACATAAACATAATATTATAAATCGACATAATACGTTTGAGTTTGTATTTTTGTATTTTATTTAGTAATTAGGAATGGCGAAAACTGAGAGGACTAAAAACGTCTGCCGGTTTGAAATAAAATTTGAACAATTTCTTATTCTCTACATTCCGATAAATTAATTTATACCTAGTTAATTATCATAATGAATTTGTGTACTCAGTTTTATTATTTTATTTGTATAGAAATATAAATACACAATGTTTTTTTTCTTGATTTACTGAGTTTAATTATTTAATTATTTGTCCTGGAGGTATGGGACAGTCATGCATTTGTTTAGTATTTTCCCAGTTGATATTATTTATAAAGTAATAAAGTATAATATATTGTAAAGACGAATAAATGAAGCGCACTTATCTTGACATTTGGTTTTTATTTTTATAACTGCAGAGATCCGCTATGTGAAAGTGCAATTAAGTCCAAATTCGCCCAATTCGCCCAACTGTTCCGTATGTATTTTTATTCACCGATTCAATTGTATTTGATTCTGCCACACCTATAAGTTTGGTAAAATTCGTTTTATAGTTGATTTCAGTTAGGTTAATTAACAATTTTTAAAAAATGCACATAAATTTATCCTATGGTATACTGTCCAGTAATAATAATCATGAATACCTGATCAACAACAAAGTAACTGGACATAGGTAGTAATTATTTTTTTACATGTGACCAACTGTGATTCTGAAAGGCAGATATATCAGTTTAACTGGGCATGGGCATGGGCATGTGTAGTGTTCTCTCTACTAGGTATAGGTAGTTTGAAGTGAATAGTCGTATCAGCTACGAGAACGGGCGGAGTTAATGTTTGTGTACTATACATATTACACAATAATATCTATCATCGCCGCACGATATTATACATGTGTATCTATATCAACAAATTACAGTATGTGAAGCTGGAACACCCCAATTAAATACCAAGACGTTTTATAACGTCTTGGTATTTCATGAAACGTCGACACCGGCAAATAATTTCATATCATTTTATTACAGAGTATTCCGAGGCTTCAGGTAGAAACTCTGAACTGAACTAAATAAACAACCTAATATCCTTCTTAAGCCCCAAATTCTGGGTTTTGGTACAAACTCTGATTGAGTTGAACTAAATAAAAAAACCAATACCCTTCTAAAGTACCACATACTCGGTTTTGGTAGTAACTTTGATTGAACTGAACTAAATACAGAATAAAGATCAATACGATAGATCAGAAAAACGTTAAATTATTTTTGAGAATATACATATACATATACTGTAACTACTGCCGGTATATAATGTTTACAACGACCAAATATTCCAGCTATGCACTCACATACATTTCTTGTAGTTTCACTTTATTTACACATTATGTGTAAATGATATTTTACAGGCATTATGGTAACTAAGTTAAATGAGTTATTAATTATAAGGCTTTAGACCTGTAATATTTTGCAGGCTCATAGAACAGAAGAGACTTCACAGCTCTGTTTTGCTCTCAAAATATATTATGTACATACATCATTCAGATTTCAATTTGTTTTTCGAAGTTAAAAAAAATCTTTTTGATTCGTGAACAGTATGTTAAGTACTACTCGTAGTATCTATCATTTAATTTTTATCCTGAAGTAGCGAAACATCCTGTATAACATATTTAGAGTAGCCATAGTAGACACCCGCATTGTTGGGATTATCTAGATAAAATTATATAAGATAATCATCTAGATGATTTTGAAATTATCTTTTATCTTTTTATTTTTACCAATTTTATAAACATTTTTTAGTAGGTACCTAACTTAGATGATTATCTACCTCATCCTGGATTTTTTAGAAAAATTACTGTTATCTTTAACTAGATAATTTATTTTTATCTTTATCTTAACTTACATAATCATAAAACGAATTATCTATTGTCTTATCTAGATGTTTTCATCTAAGATTATTTTTATCTTATCTAAATAAATTTAATCATTATCTTACCCAACACTGGACACCCGGTATGATTTTATATATGTTACCCGTCTATACGAGTTATAATATGTGTTTCGCATATTTTAGGAGAGTAATATTTCCTTTGTCCTTGATGCTTGATACAGAAGTTTGTAATTATGTAGTATTAATTATTAGGAAAAGAATGCACATACTTTTCTTCTCTATCCCAAAAGACCAATTTTCCAACTGGTTTTGTATAATTCCTATGCTCGCAGACATTTCAAGGGCATCGATCAAACTATAGCATATGACAGGTGTTCTGATAGCACAGTTTCGCTGCCGCCAGCAGTTGTAGAGCTCTAACTTTGTTCATTTCACGATAACTCGAAAATACGAGCAACTCTACACGCTACAAAGTCGTTAATATATTTCACACAAATCATTAGAGGCCAGAGCGGCATGCACAGCACTGACGCTCGGTGACGTCAACATTCAAATTCGGACAAAGATGGTTTTCATTAAGAAAAGATAAAAGACTAGAAGATGACACTCGCTTATTTATTATTATTTTATATATTATTACCCCTATTTGATCAGAGACAGATACCCCTACAAACAAATACAAAATTCTTACTACTCGGTTTTAGGCGGCTTACGCTATGAACTAGCGTTGCCAACTATAAATTTTCCCAAAAGCGTACACACATCAATGGAGTCGAAAATGGAGGGGAAAAATACGCTGCAGGTGATTTTATGAAAATTATTAACATTTAAAGTATTGCGTTTATAAAACGCACACTGTTTGTTGTGCATTTAGACAAGCAGAGGTAGGCGTATTACTGTCACGACTGCAGACTCGTTGGAAGTGTTTTCGTCCAGTTTCACGAACGTAAACGAAAACGATCCTAGTCATCCAAATTATCCGTTCAAATTGCTTCACTAGACAGTCGTATGCAACTTATATAAGTATATTTCAGTGGTCACAGTGTCCAAGTCCGACATTAACCTCCGATCATCTCCGATATATCCGATGGAGATTGTCGTTGACTCACAGTTCCAAATAAGCATGGTTAGGAACTTCTAGATTCTACTGTTAGAATAGATCAAATACCTGATTACCAGGAAAGCATACATTACAATAATTTGGCAACCCTACTGTGAATTGATATCTTCCATTTTGACAATTTTCAATCTCCTAATCATAATATGTAATGATTCTTAAAAACCCATCAGATTTTTTGCAAAAAATTGTACACCCATTAAATTAAATTTAATGATAGAGGATAGTTTGGTTATACGACAAATTGCAATCTGGAAATCATGAAAAATCTAAATAGGTAACTAATTATCTGTCTGTTTTATTTTGATGGTAACGATTTGACCGGATTAACTGTCAATTACAGAATGGTAGAACTGATTATAGTGGAATCCAACCACTCAGAATCAGTGGTTTTATTGTCGGTTGCTGGAATCGAACTGGAGACCGCTAGCATGCTAGATGCAAGGTTTATAGATTATATAAGTGTATTTTCATTGTTAGCATAAACATACTTTGCTTAGGTCACATGATTCATACCGGCAGTCGGGTAGCACAAAAACAAAAAATCGCCTTCTAAGCTACAAATATTCATATTAGTAAGTCATTGTTTCGGAATCATGTGATAAATTCGCATCAAGGCTGTAATTGGCCAGGCGGTTACGGTGTCTTTTCTATAAAACTTGTGCAAGGCGGACACTTCACCGTTGAGCTATCCACTGGCCAATAAAAGGAATTTAGTTTTGTTAAGACTTTAAATAAAATTTGTAACAAAATTTCCGCATATTTTTGATATCTCTCAGTAAAACTTAAACTAAACAAGACCTCAAATATATACTAAAATGTAAATAAAATCAAAATACAGTGGGTGCTCGGTTATGTGATTAGTGATTACTAAAATGCTTCATTATATAGACCATTCACTAAAGTGAACAGAAAA
This sequence comes from Agonum fuliginosum, assembly GCA_947534325.1. Lineage (NCBI taxonomy): Eukaryota > Metazoa > Arthropoda > Insecta > Coleoptera > Carabidae > Agonum > Agonum fuliginosum. The sequence goes on along the minus strand of OX384029.1, from coordinate 15,472,079 downwards.
ACTTAACAGTACACATCGCATAAGGTTCTAAATAGTGAACACGGTCATTTTCGATTATGTGAACAGTGCTTGGTCAATCGGTACATATGTACCTAACAGATCTACTGGTACCTCTGTAGATAAACTGGGACTTCCTCTGAAAATAAAGTTTTAAAATATTTACTAGCTCTACAGCTCCATTTCTAAGCCTGTACGAAAGTAATATTTTTGAAATTGATGATTTACTTTTATTGCAATAACGCAGCGATATGGGATATGGCCGATAGGACATTGCTAAAATTAAAATGTTTGATTACCAAGATAGTGCAAAGCAAATTACTTACTAATGAATTTAATATATTTTAAACATGTACGTGTTCCGAAAACTATTAGATTTAAATATGCAAAATACACTTTAAATTATTTGAATAATTCGATTTTATGAATTGTCCTGATATCTACTAGTTCACGTAACTGAGTGCCCAGTCTGTAACTTTCGACGACTTGGAAGGGTCAGGATAAATAGGTACTTATGTTATTGTATTCCCGAATTTTTAACTCGAAGTTTCAAGTTTTTAGAAATGGTTTTCAAGAATCTAGAATCAACTGCATACTGATGCAACAGATAAGTAACTAACATCCAACTATAAATTTAAACAAAGCCTGTTGATAAATCGTCCTAATTTAGTTATGTAGTAATATATATATAGAGACCAAAGTCAATCAACTTATTTGAGATGTTCTCGAGTTTAAAAATAGTCGGGAAATTTGAGATTAAAAAGTTGAGATCCCGAGCTTATAATGTCGGAATCCCGAGTTTAAAAGTCGGGATCCCAAGTTTAAAAGTCTGGATCCCGAGTTTAAAAGTTGGAGTCCCGAGTTTAAAAATACGGGAATTCAATATAGAAAATATTTACCCTGACCCTTCCAAGCCGTCGTAGTAACTAGGTATCTACACAACTACAGTTGTTTTTACTTCCTTGTACGGAGTAATAAGGAAGTATTGTAATCGCGAAAAATTTCGGTTTTCAGATTTTGATGGAAATATCCGTTTTGACCTTTTCTGAATCCATTATGACTAGTTTCGTCGTGACGTCTGTACGTACGTATGTACGTACGTATGTACGTACGTATGTACGTACGTATGTACGGACTTATGTGTGTCGCATAACTCAAATACGGTTAGACGTAGAAAGATGAAATTTTGTATTTAGGACTGTTATAGCATCTAGTTGTGCACCTCCTATTTTTGGTTTCAATCTATAATCCGGAAGTAGTACTTTTGTCAAATATTTCGATAAATATTTAATTTGAGATAATTTTTAAATTTTAAATGAAAGATTATGTGATTTTATTACCTACAATCGGTATTTTATAAATATTTTTGTATCTGGTATCATTTAGGAATAATTAAAGTATATATTTATAATTTAGTATTTCGGTATCTTGTAGTCCATGATCGATTAACATTTGTTACTAACATTTAAATGATTATGACATGACAGTGACAATAGTAAAATATACTAGTATAATAAGTTAAAATAATTTTTTATATTATTCTACATTTTAGTTATTAAGAAAAGTATGAACACACAAGGCGTACAAGGAAGTCATGTGGTGTCCACGTCAGATTTTTTTAAACTGTAAAAGAGTTGATGATTTTAAAATTATTTTAAAATTTCAACTGTGCTAGTAAATATATCAAAACAAATTATTTCTAACTACAAAAAGTTTGTCTTGTAGGTGCAAGTTGTAGACAAAGTAAAACACGCGCAAAAAGCTCTCATATGCTCATATTTAACAATAGCATAAAACTTTGCACTTCTTGTTTGTTATAAATATTCCTCATTCTTTTCATGATGAAGACAACTACACGGTTCTTATCTTTTTCATCGTGTTATCCTTATCACAATTAGTAGAAAATAAATCGCAAGTGACGAAATAATCACCGGAGGGCAAAAGTCAAACTGTTCGTGGAAACATGGCGATAAATTCTAGCGAAAAATCTCGATAAGCGACTTAATTAATGAAAACTCTAACACATGCGATAATATTTATGCGAGGAAGCGCGGAGTAAAAACAAATAATCACCATGTACACAACAAACAGTCAACAGAAAACATGCTGATCAAATATTAAAACTATAAATTCACACGAGTGCCACACTACAGAGAAAGAAAAATATTATCAGATAGAAATTTAAAGAAAATTAGAGATTATAAACTTGAATCTACAATAAATGTCAAAAAATATTTGTTCATTCGTTGAGGTAATAATATAGGTATGATTATTTTCGGTGTTTGGTAGTTTAGTACCCAATGCTTTAATAGGCTTTAATTTACCCAACTGGCTTCTGGCCATTAATAGAATATTATTTATTATGCAATGTATTTATTATAAAAATCATACATACGTGATTTACATGAATAACGTTATATCCGCATTAAACTTCAGTTGCAAACACGATTTTTCTACTCCTATTCATAAAATTAACTTATTTGTATTTTGTCAATTAGATTTTCACAAATTTAAGTTACAAATTAATTTCTACTAAGTATAATAATTAAATATCAGTTCAAAATGAAATTCTGTATTTAAAAATCAACCTAATGTGAGTTTCATTAAAACCCGGTAAAAAGCACACTAAACATGGCAAAAGAATAATACATAAATACCTATAATCTACATAAATGAAAAAAATCTGACGTGGCCACCACAAGACCTCCCGCCATACCTACTTTATTCTTTTTACTTATTACCTATACAAATATATTTATATATAAGTACTATTAAACTACTACTACTCACAAATATATTTTAGTCATTTTATTTACACTGCAGAAGAAGATACAAACGATATTTTACTATTGTCACTGTGACAATTTCGAGTATTCTCGAGTTCTCGAGAGTATTTCTCGTCTCAAAATTATGAATTCTCGTCTCGCCCCGAAAATCCGAGACGAGAAATTTACTGATTCTCGTCTCGTAATTTCGAGACGAGACGAGAATGAGACGAGAAATTTCTCGTCTCGGCGGCATCACTAGTCATGTCATAATCATTTAAATTTTACGTAGTAACAAATGATACGATCATGGACTACAAGATACCGAAATAATAAATTATAAGTATTATACTTTCATTATTCTTAAATGATAAGCAAAATTTATAAAATACTGATTGTAGGTAATAATCACATAATCTTTCATTTAAAATAAAAATATTTGTCTTAAATTAATTTTTTATTGAAATATTTTTTAAAAGTACTACTTCCGGTTTCTAGATTAAAACCAAAATTATATTGCGTTTTTAAGAATCGTATTGAAACCTTAAATACAAAATTTAAATTTTTGATATTTTGATATTTTTGGAGTTATCGTGTCCGAAAAAATTGTAATATACGCACGCACGCGCACACACACACACAGACATCATCTCAAAAATGTGTAATTCGTATTCTAGAGACCCTAAAACGTGCTTATCTGCCAAAAACTCATACTCGAAAATTTTGACCCATCACAATACCTCTCTTATAGAATATGAGGCGAGAGGTAGAGCACTGCCCGGACGGGCCACGGGCTATTCGGCCCGTGGGCCGGGCTCGGGATTTATTTCTTTTAAGTATAGTGGGCTTCGGGCCTAGCCGGGCCTACCATATCACGGGCTTGGGCCTAACCGGGCTTACTATTTATTGTACTATGACGGACTTGGGCCGAGCCGGGCCTGTTATGGTACGGGCTTGGGCCGAGCCGGGCTTGTTATGCTACGGGCTTGAGCCGAACCGGGCCCGATAGGCTACGGGCTTGAACCGAGCTGGATCTTTTATGCTGCGAGCATAGGCCGAACCGAGCTTTTTAAATTAAAATCTTATTTCTAAGTTATATATTACAATAATTGCCTACAGTTACTAAACAAATTTGGAGAGCATTATACTAAAAAATTTTGTATGATACGTAACACGATAACACGTACACAAACTAAATTTTAGAGGTTTAGTTAGACTGAGCCAAGTCGGGCCGGGCTTCAAAAAATCATGGGCCGACAGGGCTGAGCCGAGCCGGGCCGGGCCGAGCCGAGCTTCAAAAAATCTAGGGCCGGGCAGGGCCGGGCCTTAAAAAATCTCGGGCCGGGTAGGGCTGGGTTTCGAAACATTATGGGTCGGGCAGGGCCGGGCTTTGTTTTTATTTTAAAATATCGGGCCGGGCCGAGCCGGGCCAAATAGCAGGTGGGATTCGGGCTATCCGGGCTTTGGCAAAATTTGAAATTGTCGGGCCGGGTTGGGCCGGGCCTAATAATAGTCGGGCTTCGGACGGGCCGGGCTCCAAAATTACGGCCCGTGCAGTGCTCTAGCGAGAGGTAAAAAGTGAAATAGATAATCGGAACAGTCCTAACCCGAACCATTTTATTTTAAAACCTGACAAGTTATTCATTAAAAATTTGGAAATTTTGTCACAAACATACAACATTTTTAAATTTTGTCTTACGTTATAGGTTAATAAACTATATTAATAGAACGAGGTAACAGGGAATGATCGCATTAATGATGTGAATTTTGTTAATTTAAATCAGGGACTCGAACCGCGCAAAATAACGGTTCAGGCTCAGTTCTCGGTTCACTGTGCTTTATTCGGTTTGGTTTTGTTCCTGTTTTTATAAGTATGAAAAGAACTTGACGGGTCCACTAATAAGTTTCAATATAGGAGAAGGAAGGTCTTAAGACATCCTTTATTCAATATTAGGTTTGATTTATTGACAATACAGCCTGCACTTGAAATGTTATGTCAGGCCCGGACACAGCCGGGCCGGGCCGGCTGACTATTTCATTTTTATTGTTTACTATTTCTACAAAATTTAAGTCTTTGCCCTGATTTTGTTACTAAAGATAGTGAAATGTTGGCCATTGGACTATACCATAAAATTATCAATTTTTAATTTTGGTTCAAGCAGTCAGTGGCATAATTTTTCATTATATTTTCTAACTAAAAGAGATACGCCAGTTTTCTTTTTCTAAAGTTCAATTTTAAGATACTTTTAATTGAACAGAAAAAACAATAGTTTGTGTCTCAATAAAATGTAACAGTTAATTATAACATAATAAGGCATTTGATCTTGTATACAAAAAAAATTCACCTGCGGTGCATTTTATTCTTTTAATGTAAGCCTGACTTCTAAAGTTGATAAAAATTGCCAACACAATAAAATTTCAGAAATCTCAACACTGGAGTATATCTGGTACTGTTTTCCAGGGCCGGCATTGAAGCTCGCATTCGACCCTTCGTTCTGTATTGTCAATAAATCGAACCTAATATTGACTAAAGGTGTCTTCAAACCTTCCTTCTCATATATTACTGTTGTTATTTCTCCTGAAAATGAACTGGTAACAGGTTTTCAATAATTCAATAATTTATTTAGTAGCAATCAATACCTAATTTAATTTAAAAAATTCGTTCCAGTTTTGCACTAGAATATAATAAATTTTTAAATGAAATAAAATTTGACTAAATTAAGGATAATACAAACATTTTCATAAATAATGGTAAATCATTAAATTTTAATTAAAGCGTTCAAAATACCGAACCGAATTACAACCGGGTTTTGACGACGGTTATGGATTTGTCAAAATATTTTATATCCGTTTAGGTTTAAATTTGGTTCCCGGTTCACTAAAATTGTTGCGGTTCGTTCCGGTTTTCGTTCCTGTTCCGATTCTGATCGAATCACTGATTTAAATATAATTTTATTGTATTGTAGTAAGTAAATAACTATACTATTGTGACAAGATTATATACATGAAGGATTTTTATAACCCTTTGAATATGTAAAACAGCGATAAACAGGTAATAATTGTCGTATAACGTACCCTAATGCAGCGACATTATTTTGTAATCACAGAGAGCGAGCGAGAACAGCGACAGTAAACTCATCTTGTAAATTATTCGACTTGTTAATAAAGTGCACATGCTCATTGGTAGCTGCATACAGCGTACTGACACATGGTATTATATACCATTACCATTATCATTAGCCAATAATCCTTTTAATTAATGAATGCCGTTTTCATGACAACGGGAATCACGTATCACTTTAATCCCGAGCACAACAGAGAATAACTTGCAAGATTAATTCCCGTCCATAATTAGGCTTTGATTTAGCAGGCATAAGTAGATTTCTGACACTTATATGATATATCGTAGTTTAATCATTGTTGCTGGAGCTACAAACTTCCTTATTAACTGCGCTACAATGACATTTTAATATGCCTTGCTAATACTGTACACCAAACTTTAAGCGCATTCTATGTAGCGATGAAATTTAACGGGCTTGTCTACACTTTGTCCGAATCCAATATTTATAAACTTGTTTTATACGATTTATAGAAAAGGTCAATTAAGATAACTAAACAAAACTTTAATTTACATTTTTATATTTAAGTATTCAAAATTTCAAGTACGACACGGGACAGCATCATTTATTTCAATATAATTGGATATTTTTGCATTAGTAATTAGAAATGGATACGGATATAATTGGATTTTATTTAATATAGAAAAATCAATTGCATTGAAAATTTCGTTCACCAAATAAATCCATATTACAAAGATTTCAAAGCGAATATTAAATACAAACATAGGTAAAAATAATACCTATTAATTATATTTGTTCACTGTTTGTAAAAGTATCGTATTTAGAGTTTTACTACTGAGGGGTTTGAGAAGAACAAATATTAAAAAGTTAATAGGAAGACCGGTTTCAATGCAGATTACATGTTTCATGTTAAATTAAAATGCCAAATGTCAAATGTACTCATATAATGAAACATATTATACATGTTACGTACAATATACATTAATTACCTTTTATACATACATACATACATTATATCTTTCACGCATATTACCCATTTTGGGTGTAGCACTGTGGCGGACTCACACTGTGAGTTTTCAGTGTAGATATGAACCTTATATTACATCTTCAAAAATTACCTAACAAAGGTAAAAATAGACGAGGCAAGGTTTTTGAGATATAAAGTTGAAAATTCAACACAAGCTAGTGAAATACTATCATTTTACGCACAAAGAAGACGTGAAATCAATTGTTAAGGCAAATAATTCTCACTACACTAATAACACTCAATTAATAGGCGACTGTCAAAGGAGTCTTTGATTTAAAATAGGACGAAATTAGCGAACAATAGTTTCGGTCGTAACTAGTTGAGGTAAAAGTAAAAAGTCTTTCATTTTAAACCTAAACACTGAATTACTGGTGGTTAAATTTGAAAATAAAATGTAAAGTTATTATATTTTTACTTTATTATGCATATTTTGTTTCTCTTCGATGAACTCTAAAAGAATATTTTGTTGTCAAAGATTGATAGGTGTCATTTGTAACAAAGAATAAGGTGTCGATTGTATTGTAACATGATTTTGCGCCTGCAGAAGTTACTCATGCGCCTATCAATAAAAAAAGAAATCGATTAGGTAAATACAACTGAGACATAAACATACAAAATTATAAATACATCAATTAATTAACACATTACATCTTATTACTATTTATTACCTAATTTATCAAAATCACTTTGAGTTGATTGTACGACGAAAAATATCAAGGTGTAAATCAGTTTCAAATTGATTATAAATATCACATAAGTCTTCTCATGAGAGTATTTAGTTCACAATTAGTTTAAAAATGGCCAGGTAAACAATAATTTTTATATCTGGAAGACACACGAGGAACATTAATGTGTATTATACTAATAAAAATAAGATAATCAATATTGAATATTATATATTGTGCAACAGTTTCCAGTTTGTGTAAAAAGCTTTCGGTAAAAAGAGACAATGCAATTTTCTTCTGTTTTAGAGGGTAATCATATTAAGTACCTACCTACTTTTAATGAAATTGAGTTGTTATACGTCATGTAATTAAACGAATATCTTTGTTTTTTAATGTTTGTTGTATCCATTTAACTGCAAAACTATCAATCCATCCATGAGCCAGCTGCAAAAACTGTAACCCAAATTTTTTTGACTTGAGTCAAAATTCAGGCCACAAATATTAAATTTTGAAATTCGTCTGCCGGGATAACCCGACCACGTACGACTAGCAGATTAGTATATATTTATTTGTTTTCCCATCTAGTATTAAAAAAAATCAAATTTTGGTTACAAGAGTCATAATCATGACACAAATTCGTACCTCATAAAACACCTAAACTTTAAAATATTCAAATGATAGGAAATCTGTTAAAATTATTTTAAACCCGGCAGACTAGGTTTCATTTGTTAAATTCTATTTTAAATTAATTTTTGAAATCGACTAAAATAAAATAAATTTACAACTGAAAACACCAAATTGAAATTTATACTATTTATTGAAAAGTATAGGTAGGTAGGTATGTAGTTTTTGAAAAAATGTGTCTTCCTGGCTAATTTTGTTAATTAATACCTGACAGACCTTTTTTTTATAAGTACCTACATTACTTTTTCACGAAAAATACATCTTATAACACCTTTTTTTTAGGAAAAAATAAGAAAGCTTAAGACCTCCTCTATCTATTAAAATTGGTCTGTCATTGAAAAAACGTTTTTAACTTTGTCAGACTTCACTTTATTTGAGCATGAGATAAATTTTAGATCTGACCAATGATGTCACATAACAACTTTTTTTGGTAATGTTTAAAATAAACTTTAAGACGCCCTTTTTGCATTAAGATTGATCTTTGAAAGAAAAAATGTTTTTCCTTAAGTCTGACATAATTTTTTATGCGCTACGCCCGCGTTTTGTATAATTATTATAAGAACTCATCGAACTGACTACTAGACTACTTACATGAGGGAGGCGCGGGCAATGTGAAAGGGAGTGGTGGAAAATACAAAAATTGATAGATTTTTTTATTGAATTAACAGAAAACAAAACAAATAATATTCAAAACTATATACATATATATATATATATATATATATATATATATATATATATATATAAATATCATGTAAAGTATCTTTTCATTACAAATTACAGTAAGTATGTTGCACTTCTTACTTATTTTTTAGTAATCTTAATGCAATAATAGTTTGATTAGGTTCTTATCTTATTGTAAACTTGAAGCAAAATCACAAAATAAGCGCTTGGTGTCCATTTATCAGCATTTTAGTCGCTTCTTTGTTTTACTAAAAATTTTGCCCCTAGGTTCGCATTCTTATCGAAATATGAAAATCGTTCGTGCTAGAAGCAACACTGGGGAGGGGCAGAGGGCGCAATAAAAAATTACAAGGGAAAGGGAGGCGTCAGTACCAAAAGGTTGAGAAACACTAATTTATGGAATATTTTAAATCGACTAAATAAAAATATTATTGTTTTAAATATTTGTATCGTATGTTTAATTATTATACTTTTTTAAATTCTTTCTTTAATAAATTGTAGCAATATTTCAATATGAACAGATAATAAAAACATATTATTTCATTGTTAAATTCAATTTGAGTAGGTAACAATCATTCTTTGTTCCTTTAGGATTGAACATAAATAATACATGAAGTAATAAATATTTGCAATTATTGTAAACATTTTAAATTATAAATTATTAAGCTTATAATTTCATGTCGGTCCAGCGGAATCGTCTCGGCTGTCGGTTGTTAGGTCTTAGGTTCGAATCCCACACCCGCCGACAGTTAATCCAAAAGAGTCCAACAATTAATCATCGATTTCGACATTGTTAAATGTTAAATTATTGTGCCTGGTTACGCTTCATAATGCCACACGGAGCCGTAACATTGAAATGTTTTTGTTCAATTTAAGAACTTAACAGAATACCAGAGTACAGAACAAGTAATATAATATTATACTACAATTTGAAACAATTCATTAACAATTCTTAAACAATTTATGCAATTTATTATAATATACCTGTTCCGTAAAGTTATGTATTATTTTACTTTTTAACAGGTTAAGCGCCACGGCGAACACCGGTGTCCTCTACTCGCCTAGCCAATTCGGCCATGGCGGACACCGGTGTCCGCTATGCTTTTAATTTTTAGTCGATCCTGTCTGGCCAAGCGGACATTTTCTTACGAGTTTCAATGTTGTATTGTGTCCGCTGTGACCCTTCAAAACAAACGCTGGTTCAGGTTTTCTGTAGCCATAATTTTAAGGCAGGAATAATTAATTTTTTTCTGAAAAATCATTAAAAGCCAAATTAAACGAACTAAATAGGAATTTTTTATTGCAAAGATTAAAATTGGCCAAAATTGTGTGAAATAAGTTTTAAAGACACAGATTCATCAAAATATGTCGAAAAATATCTTGGCCCGTGTGGAAAGTTTAGATAAATATCCTTGGCGCTTAACCTGAAAGATATTGTTATAAAATGTGAAACAAAAATATTACTACAATATTATATACATTTCTAATACAATAATTTGTGTCCGTCCCTATTTGTACTACTTACAATTTGTAGTGCAGAAGTAGACAATTGTTTTAATAGTTTCTACAATTTTTTTCTCTGATTTCAAATGTTTTTATTCAGTGGTATTTGAGTTATCGAACCTTCAACATCAATCCATCCATCCATCTATCCAACACACAGATAGATATCATCGCGAAACTATCAATATCGTGTTCTAGTGACCTCAAAACGTGCTTATCCATTGATATACTATCGAAATTTTAACATGATTACAATACCTCTCTTAAAAAAAACTTATGAGAATTGAATATTAATATGCGTGTCGTACTCGTAGATTCACCCAGAACCAATGAATGACTGTAAAGCCGTAGCACCGACTCAACTAGTGAACGCCGCATAACAACGGCTTTGTGGGAAGCTAAAACTCGGCTAAAACAGCCAACCACAGGCTACATTCTTGATAAGTATACTTCCCTCCTTCTGTTCAAGATAATAACGTCACAGAAAATTTGCATTCTCAATTTACTAATAAACATATATATTTTTTTAAATATTTATATTTTTACGTAGGTATGTATTCGACCCAAAATTAGGTACATATAGTAATAGAAATCTCATTTTCAATATCATGCAATTAGCCCATTACAATAAGCTTAGAAGAGCCCGTTAAGTTTTTTCCGCAACATATTTAATTTATAATTAGACTCCTCTATGAATATATTTCTCAATTTCCTCGAGTGAATCACTCACGACACTTGCACGACAACACGACATGCACGACAGCGAGCACGACATGTCGCACTACACACTCTGTGCATACGCAGCAGATTATGTTTGATTTATGGACAAGTGAGTGGCCAGCGACGTATCAACCCCAGTGCCCCAGAAACGTACGACACTGACATTGGACAAGAGTAATTATATGTAATTGCATGGCGCGAATAGACGTACGCTAGGGTAGTGAATTATGTGCCCTTAAATTATTATTTCATTATTGGATAAGATGGAGATATGAAGGGTAAATAAAATTATGAGTTGAGAATGACTCATAATAATAATTGGATTACATTATGATAAAATATTTTGAATATTGCCTTCCGGGTTCCAGCATGTAATTTTTTCGACATATTGTAGTAAGATACACTATTTTAAAAACTTTTAGTGGCCTTAGCAAGGGAAAAATTTAAACATTTTGTTAGTAGTACATTGTAGTATTTTTTGAATTTCTTATGTATAATTAACTGCAAGACAAGACAAGAAATAGCTGAGCAAGACAAGAAATATTGTTTTGTGCATCACTACTGTAGATCCATTCTTTATCTATTAAATAAATGCTTATGAAAGTGTCATCTTGAAATCATTAATAAACTGACGTTTACTCGAAACGAAAACACTTTTACAGTATTTTTAGCTTCAAAATGACATTGCATTTAGCTAGGATGCGGAAAAGTACGAGTTTCGGGCAGCGGCCGTAGTAGTGGGAAAGTAAGTGGAAGTTAAATCGATAATTAGTGTTGCCGCGAGAGTCGAGACTAGTCTCGGTCTCGTCTTGTCGAGAAAATCGAGACGAGACCATGAGGCAACTCTCGACTACAAATTCGAACCGAGACGAGACCAGTATCAAGTCTCGTCGAGACTCTCGAGTCTCGTCTTTTATAATTGATTAGTAACTATTTGCTTAAAATTAAAATTAACAGAAATATGCTTTTGTGAATATGATAGGATTAAACAATTACTCTTGAAAAATGTTCACTTCTTGTCCGTGACGCATTTTTAGATGCTAATGATGCTGGAATATCAGAACCAGATCATAAATGGGATCTTTCACAAAAAAGTTGTATTTTAAGTAATATTCCCAAGATCAACAAACAATAAATGTATACAAACTTACATGTTTAAAAATAAAATCTTTATTTTGATCGACATAAATCAATTAGATATTTAATAAAAATAATAGGTACCTATTCCTAAAATTTGTAACAGTTATTAGCAACATAATAAGTTTAGTAAAGATATAGGTATACGAAACATTTTTATTAATTAACAAAAATTAATTTTAATTATAAAAATTATAAATTTAGGTACCTAACTAGTGAAGTATAGATGAAGTACCGTGGAATAACATAAACATGTATTAGTTAGAGTTAAATATATCACAAAAGAGTTATTTCGTACAAAATACGTATAAGTAATCCCATAAGACTGGGCCTAGGCCGCACTAACACTAACAAACTAATACTGACTTGTTTTGCATGTCAAATAAATAAATAAATACCACACAGCCCAAGTTGATTCGAGATTTTCGAGACTCTCGACTCCATGTCGAGATTAGTCGAGAAATTTCGAGACGAGACGAGAGTGACTTTTATTAGTTTTGGAAATTCCGAGTCGAGACGAGAGTCGGGTGCACTCTCGACAAACGGCATCACTATCGATAATATTCCTTGTATTAAGGAAAAAGGTAGACGGGCCGCTTAAAACAAAATATAAATATAACATACGAAACTTATTAGGTATCAATATTTTGGTTCCATTTCATTCTAAGTAAATTGGGTAAATACCTACCTAATACATTCATTATACAATTGTGTGCAGTGACAGTGAGTAGAGTACGTAATGTGTCTCATTATTCATTAGTGAATTTCTTACAAGTTCTTATTTAATTGGCTCCATCCTCCATGACCAATAAAATTTCTTATTTTAGGGCTTTTTGCCAATGGAACTTGTTTTATTAGGCCATATTCAAACATAATAATTGTCCATTGCTTGGTAACACACATTTTTAAAATAAAAGATTTTGGCAGTTGTCAGTGCCAATTTATCTTATAATATGAATTATTTAGTTATAGTGGTGCATAGTATTCTACTTTAGTATAAAATGATAATTAACTACTCATTCGAATTATTACTATACTCTCCTTCGGGTCGTGGAGTAATCTTTAATTCTATTCAGTAAAGGTACTGAAATAATGACCCTCATCGAATGTGTTAACAATATACATATAATTTAAATTTTGTAGAAGAATAGCTATTTTTTGGTCATACGAAAAGTAATCTTTTTTATGACTGTTTTGCGTGCTTAAAGAAGCGTGCGAGAATAGGCGTGCGTAAAAATTCACTTTGCGCACGTAAATTGTACTTTGCAAACGCCAGATATTTTGTTAGTTGTTGAGGTTCTTAATGTAAATTCCAATATTCGAACGTGCAGCGTAAGTTAGGTAGGTCGACAATAGGAAAGTTCCTTTATGCATCTCTATTATAAAACAATAAATACCCCGTCATTATTATTCCGAATGGCCGGGACGACAGGCCAGCCAAAAGCGAATACCGAATACCAAATACGAATGAATAAAATTTGCTGGGAATGTTCGGGTGAAATTATTAAGCGTTGGGTGTTTGGAATTCTGTTCTCTGGTTCGCCCTAACTTTAAATGAATTAAATATCCTACACTTGAGGTCGTGACAGCGCCGCGACGCTCGTTACCAAGCGTCGAGCTGCACAAGATCCTTAAATCCGGGCTGAGGAAAAGGGTCATAATTTTAATAAGTTTTATGTAGACTTCAATACAGATATTTGTCGAAAAGGAATCATTATAATATCAGTATCTATCATAATCTTCTAGCTAACTTTTTGAAAATATTAGAGATGATATTAATTATATCTTGAAAATGCAAATATTTATAAAAACACAAATATATTTCTGGGACGGATAGTTGAATTCGTATAATAGTACTGACCACTTAGGTTTGAATGCCGTCAGGTAGGTCTATACACATTTCAGTCTAACTACACAATAATCTTCTCTGTGATGTGCCGCACACCCGGTACACATTCGTTTGTTCACATTTGGGTAAGTTCGCACCTGGTAAAATTATATATTTATCGTTTTTATACTAAAAAATTGTATGACAGAAATCTAAGATTGCCATTTCCAAGTTTGATCAAATGATCAAATGTGTGATAGATAAGTTTGTAAGTACGAGTATGTACCTTATTATGTATTTATTAGAAAATGTATCGAAGTTCTAATTCCTTTCTTTTTTTGTAAGATAAAATTTATAATTTGACTATGTCATAAAATAAAAACATAAAAAATAAATCATTTTCTGGTTTAAGTTATGTATTTTTTATTCAACGTTTTGATAAAGTACACGTCTATCTTAGGCAAGAAATTGATAATACAGTAATAATTAGAGTCCGGATTTTAGGTAAAAACCTATTGCTTATTTAGAAAGGAATTTAAATTTTAATTAGATATAAAGTTTCACAAGTTTTCAAACACTTTGATGTATCGTTTATTTTGCCTAAAATGAGACATTTTGCATTTAATGCCTATTTAACTGTTTTCTTGCCTATTTTAGTTTTTTAATTATTATTTTATCAATTTAATTATTTCAAATAAAAACAGTTCGTAACATGAAACATTCTTGGTTGGTTAAGAGGTAAGCTAGTTCAGGTTAGGTGCAAGTTTGTGATTGAATTTGGACAATTGGTATTCCTAAATTATTTTTTAAAAATGGCAGAGATGGAATATGCTTTTATACAACTGATGGTAGTGTTGTATTCTGCAAATATTGTGATCAAACGGTAAAATTTAAATAGCCTCAACCTTCACAGTTTAATAGTGTGTTTATCTGTTATTGCTATATTTTTCTTCTGTTAGTGTTCATTTTGCTTATTAAATTATTTATATAAGTAAATATAAATAGCGACATAATTTAAATACTATGCTTTAAAATTAATTAAGCATTTAATGAACTGCAATAAACCCTATTAAATTTAAATGCCTAATTTGACTCATTAATGCCTATTTTAATTTATAAATGCCTGTCGACCTATTTGCACCATTTTCTTTGCCTACCTATCTATAGAACTTTTTAGTGCCTAAAATCCGGACTCTAGTAATAATACATAGTTGTCATGGATATAATAAATTATAAATAAGTGAAAATCCAGTCTTCTGGAAAAATATTTTGGGACAGATTGAAATCCTTCGGAAATTCTTTCTAGATCGTCAAAGAGAAAACCACGAAAAACTTTGTTTACTTGAGAAAATTTTTGCTTTTAATACAAAACGTGACAGATAATATGTATTTTCCTTAACTTTCGTTTTGTTAATGTTTAGATGACTGATAGAAATAAGTAACCCCTGAAAAATTTGTTGCCATCAAGCTCCAAACACATAAATGTATTGCTGGTAGGTACCTGGAACGAAATTTATTTCTAGTCCAGGTTCGGATACGATTCATACAAAAAATATCGGTTCTGGTTTGCTGTTTAAAATATATGGTTCAAAAACCTATATTTTTCAAAAATAAATGTTGTACATAACTTATTTCCGTAACGAAATATTATTGAAATTTTGTTCTACATCAGAGAAACTCAAAAATACGTATAATAATAAGTAATGAAATACCTAAAATTCCATTAACATGAACCAACAGTTTTATAAGTACCTATATAAAAATATCTTCTGTCGTTATCCATATCAAAAATATTGTTAGGTATATAAAAATATATTTCTAGCATGGTTTCCCATAAATAACTCCTGTAATGAGTAGAGACAAAGTCTGGAGTAGAAACATGTGCGCTAAATAGCTTATTATTATAAAATATTTAAAATAACATGAAACCGATATTGTGCAAATGGATTATCGGTTTCAATTAAACAGTTCGGTAACGATTCCGGTTCGTTGGCCTTGAAGTATAATTTTCACGGTTTAGGTTTCGGTTCGGAGAAAATAAAGGTTTTTTTCGGTTACGGTTCAGGTTCGGGTTCAGTTCCAGGGCTTTGTTTTTTTCTAAGTCAATAATTTTAACTTTTTAGCATCTTTTGAATTGTAAGTGATGTTGTTGGTTGTTTTGTAATCAAGTACACGTAATGAATTTACGCACGTTTAACAATTAGCCTGGTGCGGATTTCCTGAACGTGGGAGCCACCCGTCTCTTGGAGGCGGTGGAGGCGGTTGTTTCACCGCCCACTACACGGACGATCGTGTGTTGTTTCACAGCCAAAAGCGCCTACTGTGACCAGAACACAACACTTCACAATAGTACACAACATTACATAGGATATGGCAATGATATACTACCATTTACTGTTAACTGATTGATAATTTTCTGCGGAAATTATTATTAAGAGGAGAGACCGAGACCACAAAGGGTTTACGCCACATTGATTAATAACATAATAAAATGTTCGTCGATATATACGATTTCAATGAAAGCACTCTCATTTTTATAGTGTTATATAATGTGATCGGCTCTGGTTCTTGCAACTCAGAATAAATCCAATTAGGTACAAAATCTGCTTTGGTGTATTTGTCAGTATTAACCATAATTACAATTACTCTTGAGTTGAGGTCTGGTAACTGCACAAAGTCCACATCCTGCACACACGCACACGATCAATTATATAATACAAATGATTCAAATCCAAAATATGTGAGGTTGCTAGCTACACACAAGTTACGTCAGGTTAGGGTTGATTTCATAAATTTCGCACTTTATTTTTTCAAGTGCCGTAGTTCAATAATTATTAAATTTAATCAGAAAATGGTTACATTTTTACTTCCTTGTTTTTAAATAATTTGCAAATATTTTAGAAAAAGTACACAAAATCTTATTTTTAAAGGTTTATATGAAATATTAATACAAGTTCTATGAATTTTTCATCATTTTATCATATAAGTAGTTTACTGCATGCAAAAATAGATTTAGTGTATTGCCATAAGAGTCCATGTAAAACAACAATATTCAATTACTCAAAAACCGGATAGACGAATTTTTTTTTGAATCTCAATAGCGTAATACAGGCATTGTATAAATTTCAGCCTTTCATCATCATTTTAATTATGGTCACTAACCTCCTTAATAAATAAACTTGACAACACTGCTAAGCAGCATATTTTTGGTTGTGCATTGTTTCGAAATATTTTTATATTGTGTGTTGTAGGTACATAGTTTCAATACTTTTATTATTATCAAAATATTTTTATTTTTTTAATCGTACCTACTGACATTTAATACAGTAGAGTTAAAAATAAACAAATGTTATGCGATATTGTTCAGCTTTTTTATCGTTCTACGATGTTACTATTTTTGATTGTAGATTATAAAATTCATTTTTTCATGAACCGGGTAGACAAACTGAATTAAATTTTGTACAAATATTTACTAATATATATTCTATCAGTATGCAAAATTTAGAATGCTTGGTATCTTGTTTGTGTATATTTAAAGTGTTTAATTCACTATGCTAGTGAATTTCCATAAGATCACGTGTAAATTAATTTTAAATTGAAATAACTTTTAAATGATTTTGTCAATCGATTTGACGGCTTAAAAATCGAGTAAAGAATGTTCTGTTCTTCTATACATCCGTAATGTATGTTCCCATCCCTTCTTCCCTAACCCTTGTTATGATACCACGTTATATATATGTTACCTCACGTGAACCACCCCGGTCAGCGGAATACCAGCGAACATGACGTTCCCACGACGGGCATCGCATTTCGCCAACACATGAAATGTACTTAGTTTATAAAAATGTAATAATGTAGAATTTAGTCAGTCTGTTATGTTATTTCAAAGAGCTAATATCTTGTAAAGAGGAAATAAAAAGTTTTTAAAAACTTAAGTTGGAGAAGTGACAAATTAATTGGCGCAGTCTAGTGTAGGATTCTGAAAGAAGTTTCACAGTGAAAAATTCTTCAGTTTCAACTGTTAATCAGAAGAACGAACCCGACGACAATTCACCGAGAATTCCTCATCGGCATCGAAAAATTCATCAACAAGAAGTCAACACGGACATCAAATGAAGATCACCGTATTGATACTGTAAGTTGCTTATCCTTCCACATTCCCCTGATTACATGACAGATTCCTCGCGTTCATCCATTTCCATAGAGGAAAATAGTGAAAACGAGTTAGATTTAGATTACAGCTTTAGTTTAGAAGACACTCATTTAAGCTTAATTTTTTCAACATTAGAAATTAACGAAGGAGAAACTAACGAAAGAATAGAAAACAACAATTGTTTAATCATGCCAGTTTTTGAAACAAAATTGTTAGACATAGTGCCTAAATTCGACGGAAATCCAGTAGAACTTTCCGCATTTTTAGACGTAGCAAATACTTTAATTAATAATTATTGGGACGACACCCCTCAAAATTTAAATTGTGTTCAAAATCTTACAATAATTTATGGAATTTATGCTAAACTTATTGGACCTGCACGCGAAGTGTACTCCACGTGTACAGCCAAGGACTGGAGATCTGTTAAAGCGGCGTTAATCGCACATTTTGGCGATCAACGTGACGAGAACGGATTATTGTTCGATTTAGATCAATTGAGACAAAAAGACAGTGAAAATTCACTAATATTTTATTCAAGAGTGCTATCAAATCTTAGTGCATTGCATAATTATCTTGATATTCACGAAAATACAGCTGCAATTAAAACAGTCAAAAAGAATTTTTATAATACACACGCTTTGAAAATGTTTTTAGCTGGTTTAAAAGAACCTCTTGGTTCAACGATCCGAGCAATGAAACCCAACACGCTAGCAGAAGCTAGACAGTTTATCATTTCAGAAAATAATATCCGACACTTACAAAGACCAAATTTTGAAAAAAATAATAAAACACAAAATTTAAGACCGATTACTAATTTTCCGAATCAAAAACCGCAATTCTTTTCTCCACAACCACCACCACGATTTAACAACCAACACCAACCGTTTCCAAGTAACCCCATTAATTTACAACCACGTTTCACACTAAGACCACAAAGATTTTTCACAAATCAGCAAGTTTTCGGAAATAAACAAAGAAATAACCCAGTAAATGTTTGGAAACCTCAAAATCAAAATAATCGTGCTATTCAACCTAGACCAACCCCTATGAGTGGAATTTCACACGGAACTTTTCCTAAACAAACCCCAATGAGCGGCATATCACACGGAACTTTCCCTAAACCCGGTACTTCTTTTAATAGACCCCAATTTCAACAAACGAGACAACCAAATTTCATTTCCGAAGAACTGTTTCATGTAGAGCAGGAACACCCAAATCAAAATCAGTATTACGAACAAGACGAATGTAGTAACTTTGAAAATTATGACACTGACTATACAGACTATAACCACCAAAGCGAAAATTATTACGTAACCGAAATTTGTGATGAAAATACTTATGAACAAACACCACCAGGTGATGACGAACAAAATTTTCACGAACTCAGCCAAACAACAAACCAAACATAGAACTACATTCAATTTACGATAAAAAAGATTTGCCTTACATCAAAATTTCGAATCCACCTCTAAAATTATTAATTGATACTGGTGCGACAAAATCATTTTTAAATCCTGACATTGCAGAAAAATATTTTAAAGATAACATTCAGAAAGAAGAATTTACTATCTCATCAATTTTTCAAACAACTAAAAGAGATACTTGTGTAGAGATACCAGCATTTCCAGAATTTAATGATAATAAAAATATTAAATTTTATCTTTTTAAATTTCATCATTTCTTTGACGGCTTAATTGGTTATGATACTTTAAAAGATTTAAATGTTTAGTTAGATATAAAACATTCAATTCTGCATACACCAAATACTTCATTAAAATTATCACATTACGATGCAAAGAAAAAATTATTATTTTTCGCACGAATAGACCCTCACACTTTGGAAACACTCAATATTCCAGTAAATGTTGACGACGGAGATATTTTAATACCACAAACTCAGGTTTCAAATTGTTTGATAAGAGAATGCGTAACAACATGTCATAATGGCTATGCAGCAGTTGACATTTATAACACAACAGATAAAGCTCAAGAAATTAATTTGTACAAACCTATTAATGCGAATTCATTTAATAACACGGAATTTGATTTACTGACCGCAGAAATTTATGATGAAGTTAACGAAGAATTAGATAAATCTGACATAACTAAATTAATTCGGACCGAACACACAAATTTAGAAGAGAAAAAACAAATCGAAAAATTAGTTAAATCTTATTCTGACATTTTTTATCGCGAAGGCACACCATTGACATTTACAAATCAAATTAAACACAGAATCACAACCACCGACGAAATTCCAGTTTACACAAAATCTTATAGGTACCCTTTCATACACAAACCAGAAGTAGAAAGACAAATTAACAAAATGTTACAGACTTGCGACCCTTCACCTAACGAAGACGCAAACAGTACAAATACTGAACTTAGCGACTAATCCCGGAGTCCTTCCATTTAAATTAGGATATGCAAAAATTAAAACCTCTTCCCACACATTCCTGCATTACATCGACTTAAAACCAATAAAAAATGAAATCAATTTAATAAACGAGAACTATTCGCAATTAAAAGCTGTAATAGATTCTGCAACTCCAGAAATTTATCACACACTAAATAATTACTATAAACATTTGGAATACGAACTTAAAACTGTTAACAATAAAATTAGTTCATTTTACCCTGAAAAACGTCAAAAACGTGGCTTAATCAATCCCTTAGGATCGATTCTAAAAATTATAACTGGTAACATGGATAACGATGACGCTAACGAAATTCATAACAACATTGTGGAATTACAAACAAATCAAAATAAAATTGTTGCTAAATTAAACAAACAAATTTCACTTTCAAAGATAATTATGTCAAATATTAACGATACAATGACTTTAATTATTAGACATCAAAACTCTATTGAAAATAAAACAAATGAACTAGTTCGAGCAATAAATTCAACAAATTTCAGTTTCTTTATGTACACTGAGACACACGAAATTCTAGAGCAAATTAAACTAAATCTTGATTCTTTATTAAACTTTCTTGTTGAAATGGAAAACGCAATAACATTTGCAAATTTAAAAATCGCACACCCTAGCATTATTTCTCACCGAGATCTGAAAGATATTGTTAATGAGTTATACTCTATTTACAATCACAAACAATTGCTGTTTTCTAATGTCAACGACCTTTCAAAATATTATAACGTTATAGAAACCAAAGTTCATATTTTCGATGAAAAAGTAATGTTTTCACTAGAATTTCCTCTAGTTCACCCAGACACCTTCGAACACTATCACCTATTTTCAATCCCCAATGAAAATCAATCAATTATCATTCCACCTTCCACTTACCTATCATTAAGCAACAATGCATATCAGTACAGTAACGAAGAATGCATCGATCTACAACCATCGGAATATTTGTGTAAAAGCACAAATCTGCTACCACTACAGAAGAACCAAGAATGCCTGATTTCGATTTTATCAACCGAAACTACAGCGAATAATTGTCAACAAGTACCAGTTAAGATAAATCAACAAATTATCTTAAAAATCAACGAGGCCCACTACATCGGAATATTTCCAAAACAACAGAGAATTCAAACCACCTGCAAACAAATTACCATCGCTTCAATTCAAGGAACCTATTTACTTATCGTTCCTCCTAATTGTGAATTTAAAACAAATTCCTACGTATACTCAAACAAAGAGAAGACGATACCCGGACACCCACTAAACTTAGAAAAAATCAACATGCGAAACTCATCTCGAGCAGAGGTCGAAGAATTGAAATTGGACAAATTATCACTGGACAAATTACATCAAATTCAACTCCAAGAAATGGAAGAAACGCCTATCGATCCAATCAATCTCCACATCAATTACTCAATTGGACTTACAACATACATCGCCATCTTCACTGCAATAATAATATTTTACTTTATTGCAAAATTAATCAAAGCAAAAATTTTACAGAATCCAAAATCAAGGGCACCCACAACCCCGAAGGCGGTCGACGAAACTCAAGTCGTTCCACCCTAGAGTTTCTTCTTAAGGAGGGAGGTGTTACGTCACGTGAACCACCCCGGTCAGCGGAATACCAGCGAACATGACGTTCCCACGACGGGCATCGCATTTCGCCAACACATGAAATGTACTTAGTTTATAAAAATGTAATAATGTAGAATTTAGTCAGTCTGTTATGTTATTTCAAAGAGCTAATATCTTGTAAAGAGGAAATAAAAAGTTTTTAAAAACTTAAGTTGGAGAAGTGACAAATTAATTTATATAAAAAATAAATAATGTCAATGTTCATAGTAGTGCATATTAATTATTAAAGAAAATGAAGCTAAATATAGATTTGTAGATAAGTACCTATGGTGTACAATGTGTCGAAATCATTTACATGTTCTTGTTACTTGCCGCAAATGAAACAATCGCAAGTAACCAAGTTGCTTTTTTCGCAGTATTTTGTAACCCAGCCAAAATCATAAAAACCTGCATGTTGCATTCCTACGCACGCAAAACGTGTAAATATTAAATAAATAATACGAAATGTCAATAAAAATAAATATATCATCATCTATAGACACATTAAAATCCCATTATTGTTCTTCATGCAAAAAACTTGTTAGTAAATTGTACGTAGGCGTAATGTGATTTATACTTATAAAGATTATTGTGGGCTTAAAACAAGCCGCAGTAAAATATTCCATTACCTATCATATGGAAAGGAATAACTAATACCACTTCTAATTTATATGTATATAGAAACTGTCTGCGACTGCGGCGTGAAATTACGCTTAAAATAAATTAGTATTTCGTGGAGAATGGAAGGATTAAGCATTAAGCCACACCGAACCCAGCCAATATTAAATTAATTATAAAGTAGTTATTTTCTTGATTTAATAATCCCGTTTAGTTTTCTATTGAAGTTTCTTTTTACAATATTTGAATTTTCCAGACAAGAACATTAAACATTACAACCTGAAAAGTAATTTTAATTCCATCACAAATGAAACAATGTCACAAGTAGAACAATAGTCCCAGTCCTTTCAAACGCAAATAACTTTAGCTGATAACGAATTCACAACCGTTTCAAAATAATGTAGAATCCATCGTTTCGTTAGAAATCATACACAAAAGAAGACCAAGACAAGACTCTCTCTTTTAATGGCTTCGCACAGAACCGTGGTCTTCTTTTTATATTGTGATTAATTCAAAGTATAATAAATGCATTGATTGTAACAATAAACATTGATTAGAATAATATATATTGATTATAATATTATATAGATACATTTTGTATTATTCCATTAGTAGGTAATTGCACTTAGGTGCAATGAATATGGATCGCTCAATGTTTTCAATATTATTTTTAATAACATTATTTTCAATATCTAGGATAAAATATGAACTGTATTATGGAGAGTTACACTAATTTAGGCCATCTTTGTTAAATAAACAACCATCATCATCCAAAATTAATTTCAAGGATAATACGCATAAGGTGAAGGTGCATATAGCTATGCTAAGTTAACATAATTATCATGTTTATTACTATGTAGCAAAAATACTGAAGGTTTAATAACACAAAAATGTATATCAAAATAATAAAACTACAAATCTATTCTACTTTCTACTCGTAGTTCTGTATTTAATTTAATAATAACATATTTACTTACAAAAGAAAAACATATCAAAATTAAAAAGTTCACAGTATAAAAATGAGTCTACACATATATTGTTTGTTTTGGAGAGGAAAACTGTTTCCGGGCGTGAAATTTATATATGAATGGATAATGTATTTTAGATAATAAAGGGTGTAACCCAATCTGTGTATCAAAATTTAAGGGTGTATAGTACTGGACGCACTGATCTTGAATAAAAAAGAATTTTGTTGAAATTCGTAAAATTAACAGTAGTTTGCAAAATAATATAATTTTGGGTAGGTATATATATATATATATATATATATATATATATATATATATATATATATATATATATATATATATATATATATATATATATATATATATATATATATAGTTTTCACATTTAAACAATAGTTATGCAGTGTAATTAATCATAATTCCATTAATGTAATAATGATTCACGTCCAGCAATTTCAAGAAGTTGTTCTCAATAGATTTAAGGTCTAGTTTTGTTTACGCCGGCCTTGTATGTAAAAAGACTTGCATATTATATAAATAAAAATGAATATAATATGAAACAGCTTTTTTCGATATCAAGTTAAATTTAATTTACTTTATATTTTTCTTTTTAAACTGTGTAAACATCTATCAATATTTTATTCATTCATTGTACAACAAGAAATTTCATTTAGAATCTAAACATTCATTGCAAAAAAGAGAAACTGAAACATGAAACTTCATCATTTATTAAAAGCATTACAAGTTGTACTATTAAAATAGAAATAATCATTTCTTTCAATTTCACATTTATTATTCATTTGCGAGGAAGAAGTAATATCAAACAAAATTCAGTTTAAACTGAATATTTGTTAAAACTGGTATTGAGTATTTCTTTCCATTTTCAATAAGTTGAAACCTCTTTTCAGCTGAGTAAGCCATTCCTTTTGGTAGTATTTCGGTTATTGTGGTATGAAAGAAGCGGCTTATGTAGGTTGGTTGGGATTTGAGTCCCTGTGAAACCGATGATTAATGGCGATAATAGTAAGTGATGGATTGCGTGATACGTTCATCCTAAACTTGGCTATTAACCGTACGTAAACATGGG
This sequence comes from Agonum fuliginosum, assembly GCA_947534325.1. Classification (NCBI taxonomy): domain Eukaryota; kingdom Metazoa; phylum Arthropoda; class Insecta; order Coleoptera; family Carabidae; genus Agonum; species Agonum fuliginosum. Next base: position 15,447,120 of record OX384029.1, on the reverse strand, counting down.
CCTTACAAACCTCTCACTCCAAGAGAAGAGTTAGTAGTTTGCTAAGTTAGTATCTACCTGATAAGCTGAAATCAAGACAAATATTTTCTAAAACAAGTTTGGAAGAAATCAATTTGTTATTGAGGTAATCAACAGTTTTTGCTACTAACAACATACAATACAGTACACTCATATGCAAACAAAACGGGTTAATTTCTTATTATCTTGAATATTTTTTGACAGATGGTTTAACCAATCATATTGCGTAATGATGACGTAATACAACCAATAGAATTGAAAATGTAAAATGATGTATCTGACAACATAATTTTGTAGATTAGGTTTTATTTTGTTACGTCAGTAACAAAAAATTAATTAATTTGTCACATGAAACTTCAAAAATGTTTAGCAAAATGAGTCGTTTTGGTAGTATTTTTAACAAGAAAAATATTCTTCCTAAATACCATTCGAGATAACAATTTTTTGAGAGAATTTTTGTCTATTCCACGGCAACTTATTGCAATTTCACTCCACAAAACATCATCTGACAATTCCCCTCAACTTCGTTTCGGGAAATTGATAGATGATGTTTTGTGTCGTGAAATTGTTAGAAATAAGTTGCCGTGGAAACGACAAAACAATTCTCAAAAAATTATCATCTCTTATGGTATTACCCCTGATAATTTAAATACTAGCATACATAAAGTAAAGTAAAGCTGTAGGTACTGATGTAATGATGAATGTATTGCAAATCTACAACAACAGTATTTATGTACAATTTATGAACAAAAATTGTATTATCAAATGTGTACAATGTACAGGTACACCCATGGGGGAACGGAGAGATTGAAGCCCAACAGCCCCACCCCCTTCCCGAAATTAACTAATGTAGGTATTTTTTATGAAAGTAAAGTTTCAAAGAAAATTAACTACTTACATTGAAATTATAAAATGCAATCCAATTGCCGCTAATATACAGGGTGTAACTCAACATATGTAACAAATTTTAAGGGTGTATTGTACGCACTGGTCATGAATCTAAAAGAGTCTTATTGAAATGCGCAAATTAAAAAATGTGTCCAAGCAAATGAAACATTCTGTAAGTTTCATTTTTTTCCTGTTTGTAAAATCATTATTACATTAATGGAATTATGATTAATTACACTGCATAACTATTGTTTAAATGTGAAAACTATATATATATATATATATATATATATATATATATATATATATATATATATATATATATATATATATATATATATATAGTTTTCACATTTAAACAATAGTTATGCAGTGTAATTAATCATAATTCCATTAATGTAATAATGATTTTACAAACAGGAAAAAAATGAAACTTACAGAATGTTTCATTTGCTTGGACACATTTTTTAATTTGCGCATTTCAATAAGACTCTTTTAGATTCATGACCAGTGCGTACAATACACCCTTAAAATTTGTTACATATGTTGAGTTACACCCTGTATATTAGCGGCAATTGGATTGCATTTTATAATTTCAATGTAAGTAGTTAATTTTCTTTGAAACTTTACTTTCATAAAAAATACCTACATTAGTTAATTTCGGGAAGGGGGTGGGGCTGTTGGGCTTCAATCTCTCCGTTCCCCCATGGGTGTACCTGTACATTGTACACATTTGATAATACAATTTTTGTTCATAAATTGTACATAAATACTGTTGTTGTAGATTTGCAATACATTCATCATTACATCAGTACCTACAGCTTTACTTTACTTTATGTATGCTAGTATTTAAATTATCAGGGGTAATACCATAAGAGATGATAATTTTTTGAGAATTGTTTTGTCGTTTCCACGGCAACTTATTTCTAACAATTTCACGACACAAAACATCATCTATCAATTTCCCGAAACGAAGTTGAGGGGAATTGTCAGATGATGTTTTGTGGAGTGAAATTGCAATAAGTTGCCGTGGAATAGACAAAAATTCTCTCAAAAAATTGTTATCTCGAATGGTATTTAGGAAGAATATTTTTCTTGTTAAAAATACTACCAAAACGACTCATTTTGCTAAACATTTTTGAAGTTTCATGTGACAAATTAATTAATTTTTTGTTACTGACGTAACAAAATAAAACCTAATCTACAAAATTATGTTGTCAGATACATCATTTTACATTTTCAATTCTATTGGTTGCATTACGTCATCATTACGCAATATGATTGGTTAAACCATCTGTCAAAAAATATTCAAGATAATAAGAAATTAACCCGTTTTGTTTGCATATGAGTGTACTGTATTGTATGTTGTTAGTAGCAAAAACTGTTGATTACCTCAATAACAAATTGATTTCTTCCAAACTTGTTTTAGAAAATATTTGTCTTGATTTCAGCTTATCAGGTAGATACTAACTTAGCAAACTACTAACTCTTCTCTTGGAGTGAGAGGTTTGTAAGGCCCATGTTTACGTACGGTTAATAGCCAAGTTTAGGATGAACGTATCACGCAATCCATCACTTACTATTATCGCCATTAATCATCGGTTTCACAGGGACTCAAATCCCAACCAACCTACATAAGCCGCTTCTTTCATACCACAATAACCGAAATACTACCAAAAGGAATGGCTTACTCAGCTGAAAAGAGGTTTCAACTTATTGAAAATGGAAAGAAATACTCAATACCAGTTTTAACAAATATTCAGTTTAAACTGAATTTTGTTTGATATTACTTCTTCCTCGCAAATGAATAATAAATGTGAAATTGAAAGAAATGATTATTTCTATTTTAATAGTACAACTTGTAATGCTTTTAATAAATGATGAAGTTTCATGTTTCAGTTTCTCTTTTTTGCAATGAATGTTTAGATTCTAAATGAAATTTCTTGTTGTACAATGAATGAATAAAATATTGATAGATGTTTACACAGTTTAAAAAGAAAAATATAAAGTAAATTAAATTTAACTTGATATCGAAAAAAGCTGTTTCATATTATATTCATTTTTATTTATATAATATGCAAGTCTTTTTACATACAAGGCCGGCGTAAACAAAACTAGACCTTAAATCTATTGAGAACAACTTCTTGAAATTGCTGGACGTGAATGCAGTGAATCTGAGTGTTTAATTATTATTTAATCCAGTAAACTAAATTAAATATAATGTGAAACAATATGCTTTCCAATGCTGAAATCTGAAATTCATTAAAATCGTTTCACTATAATAATTAGTCTAGTCAGTGGAGAATTTTGCCTTACAAAATGTGGGGTAGTAACGATTTTTTTTAATATGTTGTTTAAGTAGTGACTCTGATGAAAAATACAAGTTTTCGATCTTGAGGAGGATAAGCGCGAGCCGCCATCTTGAATGAAAGGTGCAAAAAACACGTTTTCATAGAATAACTCGGTAACGGTTCGTTATATGAAAAAACTGTTCAAATATAGTGGTAAAGGATAAAATTTCAAAACTTTTCTTGTAAGTTTAACAGGGACTGAGATACAGTCGAGGAAAGATGTAGAGAGAGAGAAAATTAATTTTTTTTAGCTTATTTCGTATTTTTTGTGTTTAACGACCTGTAACTTCTGAACGAAAAAAAAAATTGAATTCTGGTATCTTTTATAAAATTCTAGGAACAATTCTCTATAAGAAGTATTACTTGAATTTTTTGGAAGGCCTTAGTTAACGTAAAATTTTAAGAGTTTCTTCGAGACAAAATTGAGAAATTTTAACTTTTTTCATATTGTTTGTGTTTAAATGACCTGTAACTTCTGAACAAATGAAAATTAAGACTTCCGGTTTTTTTTATTGAACTCTAAGAACAATTATCTATAAGATAGATTAATATAATTTTTTGACGACCTTGGTTAAGCCAAAATTATAAGTATTTCTTCAAGAGAAAATATAGAAATTTCAGCTTTTTAAATATTTTTTGTGTTTAATGACTTGTAATTTCTGAAAGAATAAAAATTTTGACTTCCGGTTAGTTTTATTAAATTCTACGAACAATTTTCTATAAAAAAGACAAAATTTTAAGATTTTCTTCGAGAGAAAATTTAGAAATTTTCTAATTTTTCATACTTATTGTGTTTGATGAACTGTAACTTCTGAACGGATTAAAATATCGACTTCCGGTTTTCTGCATTAAATTCTGCGAACATTTTTTTATTGGGTACAATATTATGATAACTAAGGAGGGCTTTAGTTTGCCCAGTATTATTAACTATTTTCAAGATAAGTAAAAAAACAGAAAATTTGTTTATGCAACTCGCAATACACAACCCTTGCGCGGCCTCCGAGGGTGGCTTCACTTTTTTGAGAGGTGAGGGCCCATGTACGTATAATATAAGTACTAACTTTTATGCTTCTATCACAAAATAAAGTTTGACGTTTTTTGGAGTAAAAATATCGCTAAATTTCATCTTTCCTCGACTGTATCTCAGTCCCTGTTAAACTTACAAAAAAGTATAAATACAAAAAAGTGTCGAAATTTGATCCTTTACCACTTTGTTGTAAAACTTGTTTTTGCACCTTCCATTCAAGATGGCGGCTCGCGCTCACCATCCTCAAGGTCGAAAACTAGTATTTTTCATCAGAGTCACTACTCAAACAACATATTAAAAAATCATAACTACCCTACCTTTTGTAAGGCAACGACTTTTTTAATCTCCACTGACTGGACTATAATATTGTGTTCTTAAACTTGATCAGTACCTATACCTACTTATATCGTTGGTTTTCAGGAGATCGTCAAATTTATGGACTCTCAAACGTGTATCAAGTTATATATATATATATATATATATATATATATATATATATATATATATATATATATATATATATATAGTTTAAACAATTAAAAGTTTATGTTGAAAGCGTCTCTTGGAACTATTACATCTGCCCAAATGTTATGTCAAGAATAATATAGTTAAATTGATTCCCTATGTTCTATTTTAAAAAGAACGCTCTAATATACCTATATACCTATATATATATATATATATATATATATATATATATATATATATATATATATATATATATATATATATATATATATATATATATATATATATATATATATATATATATATATATAGTATATATGTAGTTAGTGCTGCATAAATACACTTATTATTAACGATTTAATGTGGCAGTCTATTCGTCAAGTTAGAATACCCACATGTTTCTAAAACATTTTTAAATATTTTTTCTATATGATTCGTTAGTGCTGCTCACTCACCAATTTTCATCGTTAGTGCAGCATAAATACACTTATTATTATCGATTTAATGTGGCAGTCTATCTTCACGTCAAGTTAGACTGCCCACATGTTCTAAAACATTTTTTGATATTATTTACCGAATTTGCGATCGCTGGGCTTGAAGTGGTGAAAATACGAACAAATGGTTGGATAGATTACCATGGTTACCATTGTTCAGTGTTTTTGTAAAATTTGTATAGAATTACTCAATTAAAGTCCGTCCCAAACTTCTTTGCCGTTACGTCATTATTCATTATTTTATTTTCAAGAATAACTAAAGAATACATTGTCTTACTTTTTCTATTTTATTACAGTCATATATTTAGTTGAAACACGTATGTCATTCGAAATTTGCGAAGTATTGATACTGTTACGTGAAGTTTTGTTCTTTGTTTTTATTATGAAGTAGAAAAAGAAAGAAATAAAAAACGTATAATAATTATATTGTTGATATACCAGCAATTATAACTTGTTATTTGAGTAGGCTGTTTTTCATGTTGTTTTATGAAATACATTGTATTGTAAATTTTGAAACTGTCAAACAAATAAAAACTATTTTCACTATGTGATTAAATACTTTAACATAGGTATATCGTTGTTTTATGCATACATTAGCTGTTTGCATATAGATATTTATAATATTATTTATAAATATGCCCGGCAAATGTAATAATAAACAAACAATTCAGATTGTCTTGAATTTATACCAATATTTTACTGCTAGAGGTATTTATTTATTATTAAATTTATATAGTTATTCCAAATATTCACATAATATAGTTTAAAAATATTTGATATCAAAATATAACTTTACCGCCATACTTTCAAATTGATTCATACGAACTACAGGTATGACGTCACGGCAAAGAAGTTTGGGACGGACTATATAATAATGTCTACGGTTAATATTTTAATGCAACATTGTACTGTTATACTTAAATACAACCAAAATGTTCCTACCAAAAGTGCCAAATTTCACCGCCGTAAGCGCAACTATCTTGTACGTTCCCTATAAATGCATGGTTTTTATTAATCAACGATATTTCTTGAATGCGTTCAACACACGTAATATAGTATACTATATTAGCTAGTGCTAATTCACTTGACAAAATAAAATCCCCAGAACATTTCGAGAATGTGAAAATCCCGCTTTGTTCCTTGCTATTTTGCCCATTATCATGCTATTAATATCCCAGCGATTGCTAACATTCATTATGTATCATCCAAGTGTTAATAATATGATAATAATAGCCCATATGAGATGATATGTTTATATTGAATATGTGATTTTTGATGATGAGGCTAGGACAACTTACGTACAAGTATATGATATTTTTGAACATCCCATGAACGATTCATGACAAGTGGGAAGTTGTAGAAAAATGATAAACAGAACCAAACGAAATGATTTTGACAATTAATAATATTACCGTAACGTTGTGCTCAGCAGTATCGAACGTTACTAAAATAACGTAGTATTTATTATGGGCAAAAATTAGATTTTCTCCAAATTTGAAAGAATGATCAACGGAAAAATATTATAACTAACTCATGTATTAATAGGCGATTAATATTCTCAACAATTAACGCGTTCGCTTCTCTCACGTGTTAAAATGTCTCAATTATTAGCCGCCCTCAATAATACACTAGATACCGTGTTTGTCAATTTTAATGAAATAATGCAATTTATCTCGAAATACATAATGACAGGAAAAAATTAGCAAATGTCAGATAGACAACACCTACTAAAGGGTGAAACAAAAATTTGAACTGTGGCGACCACATGTTCGATAATATATCGAACGGATTGAACGGATATGTGATATTGTTTATTTACATAGCTTGTTAAATGCATGGAAACTGTTATAATAGTAAAAATATTGGGTCTCAGAGGAAAGTTTTGATTTTTTCACCGTTTATGTTGTTTGTGTCACTGAATTCGAATTTGAAGTTTGCGGGCAAAATTTTTGCCCGGAACTGTGTTTTTTGGGCACTTTTTGATCAAATTTTGGCACTTTTTTCAGTTTTTGGCTTATATGTCAGAAAGGAAGCGTTTTTTCGAAAAGTATACAAAATTAAAGTAGACAAAATTTCCTACATATTTCATATATAAGGTTTTCCCCAAGACTAACCGTTTCGCCGCTAGAGCGCGCCCAAAAGGGGCCATATTTCCATATCTAGTGAAATTCACCGTTTACGCTGAAATCGCCCTTGTTGTAATACTTAACTGTTGTAACAATTTGGTCTAAAAGTGCTCAAAAAAAAGTTTTGGGCAAAATTTTTGCCCACAAACTTCAAATTCGTGTTCAGAGACCCAAAAAACAATTTTTTTGCTAATATGCCTAGCCTATACCTGGAAGTAATTCCCTAAAAGATGATACTTTGCATATATGTAGTACTAGTACCTACCCAATAACAACATATAAAAAATCAACATTCATGCATGTTGTGCTACGGCCGCCATCTTGGAAAATGGCGACCGATTTTCACTTCTTTTATTTTAGTATTTTTAAATTCTTCTGTGTTTAATCAACTCTAATTTCTAACCGGATAAAGATATTGACTTTCGGTTTGCGGCATTGGATTTCTCAGGCATTTTTATATAAGATACATTGTACTATTTTTGAAGGGCCTTTTATAAGCCGAAATTTAATGATTTTCTCCAAGAGAAAATTATAAAATTTTAGAATTCTTATTCTCTTGGAGAAAATGATTAAATTTCGGCTTATTAAAGGTTCCTCAAAAAAAATACAGTACAATGTATCTTTCATCTGAGGAATCCAATGTCGAAAACCGGAAGTCGATATCTTGATCCATTCAGAAATTAAAGTTGACTAAACACAAGAACATTTTAAAATTTTAAAATTTTACAAGTTTCTCTAGGAGAAAATAATTAAATTTCAGATTATTAAAGGCCTCTAAAAAAATAGTACAATGTATCTTACATAAAATTGTCCAAGGAAGCCAATGCTGAAGTCGATATCTTCATCCGTTCAGTAAGTAGAGTTGATTAAACACAAAAAATATTTAAAATTCTAAAATTTTGCAATTTTCACTTGAAGGTAATAATTAAATTTTGGGTTATCAAAGGCCTCATAAAAAATTTAATATAATGTATATAACGTAAAATTTACTAAGGAATCCAACGCCGCAAACCGGATATATCTTTATCCGTTTAGAAATTAGACGTGATTAAACACACAAAAATTTTAAAATACTAAAATTTCTTTAATTTTACTAGATATGGAAATATGGCCCCTTTTGGGAGCGCTCAAGCGGCGAAACGGTTAGTCTTAGAAAAAAACAAAATTTTTGCCCGCAAACTTCAAATTTGTGTTCAGTGACCCAAAAAACATAAAGGGTGAAAAAATCAAAACTATATCAAAATTTTTCTCTGAGAATCCTAATATGCCTAGCCTATATATGGTCGTGGAAAAGTTGATTAAACTTATAACTTCTATATAGTTGTGTATGTAAGTTCAATTTCGAATATGACAACTAAAAACTGAGATGCATAATATATTTTTTGGCCTCCTGAAGTGTTAAACATAACAATCACACATCGTTGACGTCTATGGTACTTGCGTAACGACATCTCTTAGCAGTTGTTTCAAGCGTACTTGACAAAATGAATTTTAGTACCAATATCAAATGCATCGTTAATCTCATAGAAAATACGATATTTTAAATTAATAGGTTTGTCGGCCAAAAAATATAATGTGCGTTAGATAAAACTCGGATAAAACTAAAACTAATAAAATAGACGTAGACTTTGTTGTTCCAAATTAATTATAATCATAAATTCAATTAGTAGCATGTTTCAACTAACAAAATTAAATTTTTCTACGATTTAAAGTAAGATAAATAACTAGATACCTACTAGGTACCTATCTATTCAAATCTTATACAAAGTACATTTTTCTTTAATACTCTAAATAATAATAATATACATTACCTATAATCTCCAGAATCTTCTCCACATTTGAGATTAACTATTATTAAATTATTAGCCTTTACGGTTAAAAACTAATTCTTTATACCTACCACTTGATTCGGCGGTCCATATTAATTTCTCTATATCTTCTATTTAGTGGATTACGACGAGGGAATCGGCGTAACTGTGTATACGGGTATAAATACCGGGTAGTTTTTAGGGTTGACCAATGAGCAGTGACCACTAATTTCCCCAAATGTACGTTAGTGACATCAGGGATACCACAACACGCACGCACTAGACATTCAATTGTCCTACACAAGTGACCATAGGATTATTCGTTTAACGCAAGAGCGGTGCTCAAAATGGACTCTAAATACGCTTACACGATTTTTCAAATTGAACATAATATAAACAAAAAATCCGATGTGGCCAACACATGACCTCTCGCCATACTCTACTATTTTACTGAGTGTGTATGAAGATACTTACTCACAAATATACCATTGTAAAACGGAATTCGGGAATTGTAGTTTTTATAATATTATTAAAGTTTATTATTACCTTAAATAGTAAATAACATTTCATATTTTCCATTTCAATTTGTCAAAAATTCATATGACATAAACCCTCAAATATTTTATTTTTTGTTTTCATACGTAGGCAGATAAATCTAAATTGTAACAAATTTGTCGAATTTTTAACTTCTTATAATTGGAAAATGGTGCTAGATAGAAACAACGTTTTGAATGCATATTGTAGACAGTAACATTTAGTAATACAATGTTATTTAAAAAATCCATTTAATTCAAATTTTTTGAGGATATTCCAGAAAAACTCTTCAGATCTTCAAGAAACTACCACTTCCGGTTGCACGATCAACACCAAAATCTAATCAGCTCTAATCTAGTGTGTCAGAATATTGTATACAAAATTTCATATTTTTTTATTCAGTGATATTTGAGTTATCGTACCTCCAACATCCATCCTGACACACACAGACACACACATATATATATATATATATATATATATATATATATATATATATATATATATATATATATATATATATATATATATATATATATATATATCATCGTGAAATTATCAAAATCGTGTTCTAGGGACCTCAAAACGAGCTTAACCATTGAAAACTCACTATCGAAATTTTAGCATGATTACAATAAATCTCTTTTACCAGATATGAGTGGCGAGAGGTAAAAATGGAAAATAATAATAATTATTAGGTACTTACCTAAATGTTTTTAGGTAAAAGCATTTCGACTTTCTGTTAGTAGCAATCTCCAGCTTCTGTTTGCAATGGGCTACTTTCAACCCTTCAAAGTAATATTTTTACAAACAAAATTATAAAAAATCCGACCGTGCTAATTATTGATTACTTCTTTAAAATATGGCTACAAGCTACAGCCTAAAAAATTAAATTCCAAATTCTTCGTAAAAAAATTTCAATAAATAAATTTTAATCAAATATTTCGCATTTTTCCAATTTGGAATAAACAGAAATGCAAATTTTTTAAATAACATTTAAATCTTGCTCATTTTAATTCTCTTACACCATAAAAGTAATAAGCGTTATTCGCAAATATTTGAGCTTTATGTTTTAGCATTACAGCATTAGTTCAGGTTTTTTAGTTGTAGTAAAGAAATTATTATTATCTAGATAATTATTAGATAATTGGCGGATAAAAGAAATATAAATGACATGCTATAAAGTATAAGCGGTATCAGCTGGAGAGCCGGCAGCGTTGCAAGCTTGTGCGTTTATGCTTGCACAGTTTGATTACATTTTAATTCGATAAAAATAACAATTGAAAAAAAGTTGGATAAAATTTTACTAAAATTATTATCTAGATGATTATTAAGAAATAGATAAAGATAATTTTAAATTTTATCTAAGTAAGATAATAGATAAATAAGAAAAAATTATCTAGATAAGATAATAGATAAAATATATTTTCTAGCTGATTTATCTAGATAAAATTATCTAGATAAGTTACAACACTGCTAAGTTCACACTTAGCAGGCCATTAAAATATTTTGAAACAAATAAGGGTCAGTCTTTTAGTGTGAATTACTGTAATTTTGCCTTTGGTTCTTGAGATAAGTGCAATTAATTAATGGCGTGTCAAGTTCAAGCACGTCGTTGTAATATTTCGAAACAAATGAGTGTCAGTTTCTTAGTGCTTCTTAGTGCTTATGAGCTTACGTTTAGTTCTCGAGATAATAGCCATCTCCAGAACGCCACTGAAATATTTCAAAACTAACTATAGTTAGTCTATAGTATTTAGTTAGTGCTTTAAGAATTTTAAAGACATTGTTTTTGATTGCCGAAAACCCAGAAATTTAGATTTAAAATTCAAAACGGTCGAAAATAAATAGGATTATTCGTTTAACGCACGAGCGGTGTTCAAAATGGACACTAAATACGCTCACACGATTTTTCAAATTGAACATAATATAAACAAAAAATCCGATGTGGCCAACACATGACCTCTCGCCATACTCTACTATTTTACTGAGTGTGTATGAAGGTACTTACTCACAAATATACCATTGTAAAACGGAATTCAGTTTTCTTTGAAAATTGGTTTCAATATAAAAAGTTTTTTAGACAAATAAATATTGTTTTCGAATAATTATAATGCCTTACTTGAACTTTTAATGTAAGTCGCAAATTTCGAAAAAGACCCATCATCGGTTTTTTTCAAAATGGACTTTTTACTTCCTTGTACGGAGTAAAAAGGAAGTATTGTAATCGCGAAAAATTTCGGTTCTCACATTTTGACGGAAATATCCGTTTTGACCTTTTCTGAATCCATTATGACTAGTTTCGTCTCGTAGTGACGTCTGTACGTATGGACGGATGTACGGACGTATGTATGTCGCATAACTCAAATACGGTTAGACGTAGAAAGTTGAAATTTTGTATTTAGGACTGTTATAGCATCTAGTTGTGCACCTCATATTTTTGGTTGCGATCGTTCGTGACAAAAGGGCACTTTACTCTAGGTATTTTTTTGGTATTTTCCGCATTAATCAAATACGGTTATTATATTTTGATATTATTCTACATTTTAATTATTAAGAAAAGGATGAACAGTTTATTTAGCGTACAAGGAAGTCATGTGGTGTCCACGTCAGATTTTTTATTGTATATACATACCGATATTTTATGAGCAAGAGAGCTCATATCTGATCTCCATAGCGATGAAAATCACGTTATATTTTTAAATAAATTTCGAAAATTAATAAAGACATTAGGCACCATGACTCGAACAACCAATCTTCGAGATGAGTGATTTTCGATAATTATTAGTTATTGTTATTATTGTGAGCTGTTGCAAAACAGTACTACATTGTTAATTCTGTTTTTGTTGTTTTGTTTGTTTTTCATGGAGTGACATTTTTACCTTCCGCTTACCTGTAAAGGAAGGTATTGGAATCATGCAAAAAATCGGGTAGTGAGTTTTTAGTGGATGAGCACGAATTAGGGTCCTTACAACTCATTTTTGATAGTTTCACGATAATGTCTGTATGTATGTGTGTGTGTATGTGTGTGGGTATGTATGTGGTCAAGGGTGTTAGCATAACTCAAATACGAATTACTCAAAAAAATTGATATTTGGTATTTAACATTTGTATATAAATTGGAAATACAAATATCTTCATCGGAAGTGATATTTTTTGAAGATTGAAAAGGTTAATTGTCAAAATTGTATATAAATTTGGATAAATATAGTATTTATTTGTAATAAGAATAAGAGGAAAAGTTATTTGCAACCTACGTTATAAAAAATTGTCTGTATCTGGTAGCATTAAAGAACTGCAGTAAAATTTAAAAAAATAATTTATCAAATAAAACATCGAAATCTAGTAATCCATGTTCGGTTGATTTTTGTTTCTGCGTAAAAAATATTGACAGGTGAGACGGGTGACAAGTTGGCATACTAGCGCTATATAAGGCGTAAGCAAAATATTAAATATAGTAATTGAACGGAGGATGGCTTCAACACAGCAGAGTTTTCCTGTGAATGAATCTTTTGATTCAGGTGATGCAAATTTGTGTGTTTGAATATTTTAGATTTGTATTTGTATATTTTAAATGGGCACCGGATTGTACATACGTATACATTTATATGTTTATAAGTCTAGATATGGCGGAAGGTTGTGTGATGGCCACGTCAGATTTTTTTATGTGTAGTAAAATGTAAAACAATTGTATTTTAAAAAAATATTTACTATAATAAAACTTCCGTAATTCCAAAAGATGGTTATTTGTTTATTTATAATTTTTGTATACCTACATGTTAAAAATATTAAATTTATTAAATCTATCATTTAATTTAGTACATATTTTAAGCAAATTAAATTTACTTGTTTTACTTAAATTATGTACTAAATTTAATATGAAAATTATAAGTATGTAATTTTACAAAGTTAGACATAAGTTACATTTTTTATGTAAATTTACTATGTAATTTTGATTGCAGTAATAATTATAGTAATTTTACAGATATTTTTTATACAGTGTAGGACTGTCCGGATATTGGCTAAACTAATCCGGCAGCGGGCTTGGTGAACAAAATTACAAATTAGGGCAGCTGTGGAATGACAAACCCCAATTTAGTTTTAATTTTATTAAATACCTGAAACACTTTTTAAACATATTATATTATTTGTTGTTATTTGATAGTGATAAAATTAATACTTATATATAATAACTCATTTTGAATAACTGATAAAATCCTTTGGCATAATAATCTTCTAATAAAAGCTGTCTGTCTGTTTGCTTGTTTTATATCTACATCTATACCGTTTGTCCGATATTCATGAAATTTTACGTTCAGGTCTATTTTGATCAGGATCAAATTTTGAAGTATATTTGACTTCGATCGGAGTATTAGGGCTGAGGGTGGTAAAAATTAAAAATCGCTATGACTGGCACAATTTTTGTTGCTTTTGTAACGAAACTCGATAATACCATTGAAATGAAATCAGAAAGATAGTTATTTTAATCGGGGAATCGGGTCATAAATTATGTTTCAATTCATTTGGTCTATAAAGGGTTAGACATCAAGATCTAGGCTGTTTGTTTTGCATACAGGTCTCTTTTGACAACTTCGGTTTTCTTTCTTCGGGACCACAGCGGGTATTTACCTCTGGAAGTGTACAATTTACAATAAATAATAAATTGAAATATTTCAATTTTAAAAGTAGAAAAGTAAATCTATATCTAAAAAAATAATTATTATTATTTGCAGGTACAAAAAAGTAGAATCAAATATGTTGCATTTTTCACAGTAAATTATCACGTGCTTAAATATTTTTATGATTATTTGAAACACACCTGTTCCTGTTGCATTGAAAAATCCTATAGTGTGCCTTTATTTCAGACTGTGTATTTTCTTTTACATGATGATAGTTGTTTTTCTTATGTTTGGATGATTTTTTCTGTAATTATTAAGTTGTATATTTTACTTTATCAGCAACCATAATTTTCTGAAAAAAATAACACTCAAAACATCCTAAAGGTGTTTTTTCTTATGTTCTCTAATTTCTAACTGGACAAAGATATCTACATCCGGTTTCCGGAATTTGATTCCCCAGACATTTTTCTATAAATTGTATTATTTTTATAAAAAAAACTAAGAGCCTTAGTGAAGCTGAGAGTTAATGTTGTTTCGGAGAGAAAGCAGTTAAATAAAAACAAAATACTTTTTCTCCGAGATAAACATTAAATTTCGGCCTTAACTAAGGCCCTCCAATTTTTAAAAATAATGCATCTTATAGAAAAATGTCCGGAGAATCTAATGCTGGAAACTGGAAGTCGATATCTTTATCCAGTCAGAAATTAGAGTTGTTTAAAATCAGTAAACAAAAAAGAACTAGAATTTCCCCACCGATTCAAAACATTAAATTCCGGCAATAACGAAGGCCTTTCAATTTCTTTAAAATAATGCATCTTATAGAAAAATGTTTGAAGAATCTAATTCCGGAAACCTGAAATCGATATCTTCGTCCAGTCAGAAATTAGAGTTGAATAAATACAGTAAACAAAAAAAACAACTTAAATTACACTTTTTTCCCACGGAAGGAAACATTAAAATTCGGCTTGATTAAGGCCCCTATTTTTTTTTAAATAATGCACCTTATTGAAAAATTATTAGGAATCTAATGCCGGAAACCGGCAGTAAATATCTTTGTCCAGTCAGAAATTAGAGTTGATTAGAAACAGTAAACAAAAAACTTGGTCCGTTCTGGCTGCAAGCGCTTGATTTACGATTAAGGGTGCGTTACAGATATTTGCAGGTTGCATAAAAATATATCAATTTTTAATAGCCATTTTCTCTGCTCCTGGTCAAAATATCTAGGCAAACAAAACATTATTGAAATTTATATTTTTTTTTCTGTTTCCTGAAATATTTTTTGTTCCAATATTGTTTACTATAAACATTAAAACAATATTTTTTATCAATATTATGCCCTATATCAAGAGAAAATTACTCTCAGGAAACAATATTTGCTCTAATATTCACACATCTGCAATGTTTATCTTAATTATTGTTACAGTAGTTTTCTCAAAAATGGCTATTAAAATTTATTCAAATTGAGTAGATTTGAGTAGCAAAGTAGTCGAAAATAGTTCATCCTTTACCATAGAGATGGCAGCTCAGTCGAAATAACTTAATTGTCACTAAATATCGGTAATATAGTTTTCGACTTTCTACCCAACAGACAGTGACAATGACACATTTGATTTGAACCGAGCTGGATAACCGATAACTACTATATTTTCTACATTAGTTATACTTTATTTTCACGAAATCTTATATTTATTCTAAGAAAAGAAATCAAAGGTCTTGATTAGGACTGATGTACAAAATTGTTCTAAATAGAGGTCGGCTATTCAGGCTTTTGTTTTTTAAAAGTAAATTTAAGGGCTAGAAAGTTGTTAAAAATTGCAGCACGCGTTCCGAATTTGTTTTTATCGAAAAAATTATAGAATCATATCGTGTTTGATAGTGTTGTGACTGATCTAGATCACCGATCTAGCTCAATTTACGTGATCTTTGGTCTGATCTAGATCATCTTATATTTAAGGATCTTGAGTTTGATCTAGATCAAATAAATATGATCTACGATCTTAAAATAAGATTATATTTTTAGATTTTTCTACGCTATATGCAAGTTAAAGCATGAAATTGAATATTTAGCAAAAGTACGAGTTTAATATTTTTAATTTTAAACTGTAGATTAAATCGCTTGAATACTACGTATTTTCTTCTTTTTTATGCACCTAATGTAATACAACAATTACCTAAATATTTTGTCTAATATTGATCTTTTTACGATCTAAAGAAAAAAAGATCACTAATTTCTGATCTGATTTAAAAAAAGATCCTATCGTCAAAATTGATCTAAGATCTGATCTAGATCCATATTAAACTAGAAGATCTTGATCTAGATCAATTTTAAAATGATCTGTCACAACACTTGTTTGATATGAAGTTAAAGGGCTAGATAAATCATATTATTTAAAATAATGGCCGATGATTTATATTTGTTTTTATCGAAAAAATTATAAAATGATATCGAGTTTGACATCAAATTAATGAGCCAAATGAGGGCTAGTTAAAATAAAATTATTTAAAGTGGTGTTCGACGATTGGCATTTGTTTTTAATAAAAAATTTATAAAATCATATCAAGTTTATAATATCAAATTAAAGGCTAGATAAGGGCTCAATAATTAAATTATTGAAAATGGTGACCGACGATCGGCATTTGTTTTAATCGAAAAAATAATAGAACTATATCGAGTTTGACATCTAATTAGAGAGCTAGGTGAGGGCGAGGGCTAATTAATAAATTTATTTAAAATTATTGCCGGCGATTGCAATTTGTTTATATAAAAAAATGTTATAATCATATTGAGTTTAATATCATATTAAAGTTCTTGATGGGAACTGATGTACTATGTTGTTCAAAATGACGTCTTTTGTTTATAGTTGGATAACCAGGATATTTATTTTATTACACATATTATCTTATTCTATTTTAAAATTGTAATGACTTAACTAAAATTTATATTGAAGAAGAAAGATGAATAATTTGAAGTTGTAATTAAATAATTATAATTTCATCATACGAAAAGATTACAATTTATTTCGGTAGAGTCGAAATGTTACAATTATTGATGCACGAAGTGCCGAATCCTCCCAAATTCAGGGTGCGCGGAGTTTGAGCCTCGCGAAGCGGGGCGCATTTCCTTTGTCCCGCGGTAGCGGGACCTAGTGTTAGAGCCGCGTAACGGGTCCTGATGCTAGTTTTACACTAAATTAACAATAACTACTCTATAACTAAAACGAAGGAGGGACTAAAATATTTCATTTTTCTTACATCTGCTAATGATAATTCAATTTCAATTTTGATTTTGAAGTTTCTTAGAATTATTTAGAAACATCTGATATTGCAATCAAATCTAACAAAAATAATTCCTATTAAAAATATTTTTAACAATTCATCGCCACACAACAATGTTTCAGAAAAATTTGTCTAATCTCCAGCAAAATTGATTCCAGGAACATATTCTCGAATCTCGACAATAAAAAAAATTCTAAGAAATTTGGTAATTTATGCCTCAATATAATAATAAATGTTACATTTTATATAACTTATTTAGTTCTCCAGTCCAAACGAATACTTGTATATAATTTCTATTTTTTACAAATACACATAGGTTTAAGTAGGTACTTAAAAATGTAATGATGAGAGAAATTTGTAAACGTTTTCAATTTTTACGAAATAATTGTTTATGTGTACTTAACATTTGTTAAATATACAGAACTACAGAAAAAAAATTATAAAAAATTTATTTAAAAAACAAAAAAAAAATTAAATAATAATAAAAATGCTCATTTTATTTTGTTTTATGTGTACTATGAAAACCAGATTAAGATATAAAAATGACTAATCAATATTAAATGAAGGAAAGCTTAAATTTATCGAGGATCTTGATTTTCTCCTGCGTCCCGTCACCGATGAGTTCATCAAGAATTAGGGAGAATATTCGTCATAGTAAACAGACACAAACTTCAGAACACGATTGTATAGCCCTCTATTGAGAATATTTTAAATATAGCAACGTAGTTCATAAGTATGACCGATATGTAGCAATTGTCTCTACTTTTGAAACGTGTCCTTAAGGCAAAACTTTGAAATAGAGTTGCAAGCCTAATTTTCAATAAAAATGTAAAGTGTGGGTACTCATTTTACTCAGAATTTCAAGCTCTACAACATTTTTGAATTTTGATTTCATTCGTTGTTTACGAGATATTAGTAAAAATCTGCAAAAAGGGACATATTTTTCAAGATGGCAGCGGTTCCACATGGTCCTGACAACATTTACTTTACCAAATTAAAAAGGACTCTTCAACAAATATGTATACCAATTTTCATCTTTATTCGTTCGATTATGACCTCAGGCTCTATTTTGATCTAGGATGACTGGGCTATTACGTGTATCGTTCTGAAATTTTGTCTGTAAGTCCGTGTCCCACGAGGAAAATTTTTCTAAGGATTATATGAAAAGGTTGTAAAAAGCTCGTCAATGTATGTACAAGTTAATTTTGTAAATGTGCACGGGACAAATTTAAATAATAATGTGATGGTGATTGATTGATTGATTGATTGATGACTGAGCCTATAATACTACAATTAAACCTCATGTTTAGCGTAACTTTTTCACCTACAAATCCGAGCGTTATTGACTGCACGTTTATTGTCCTGTTCTCTTCCACAACAAATCACAATTTGGACAACGATTACACGTTACACAAATCGTGATAACATAGTCACATGACACTACTGCTATCTCGTTCTATTTCATGTTACACGCAGATAATTGAGTAGCCTATATCGCTAACTCTATCTTTGTTTAGCCAAAAGTCTACTGCAGCCGCCTGCTGTGGTTCGTTCGGATTCTAATTGTCTCGATCAGAGGAAGGCAAGTAAGGCGATGTTAAATATGATCTGATGATGTCATTTTCCTTTAACCAGTTCATGCAAACGGGTTGAACGAATATTAATACAATTAAAATTTAAAAAATAACCTTACATTTTTTTGAAAATGGCACTTACCCACTTGACAAAATAAAATTCCTAGAATATTACAGAATGTGAACATCCCGGCTTGTTACTTGCTATTTTTGTCCATTAACATCCTCTTAATATCCTAACGATTGCTCATGTCCGCTCTAAGTAACATTATCTATGTAACATCCCCATTTTAGTAATTTGGTAATAATATCCCAATTATGCATCCCATGTAATTCTCTGAAATGTTTGTATTGAGTATGTAAATTTTGATCGTACTCCGGATGTGGTTAGGACAGACTTATGTAATATCACTTAAAGTTTAAAGTACATATTTTCAAGCATCCCATTTAATAGTGTAGTATAGTTACTTGGAAGGAATGTTAGTCAAATGTCAAGTTTGTAATGAGCATGTCGGACGAAATGTGTTAACAACTTGCCCAGTGAAAAGCAGAGCGTTTACCCAAATAGATTCCAAACGACCAAATTATTTTTCTTCGGCAAATATTAAAATATATAAACGAACGCACCGTACGAAAAGTTGTTGCCTGGGTGAGGGTTACTCTATTACTCTATAAAGGTGGAGTGTCAATCACGCGGCTGAAACGGCTAAAGCCGCGCGGCTGTAGACGCCGGATTATAGCCGCGTCGCGCTGGTCACTGGTTTACATTAAAAACAATGGGCCTGGTTTCCTATCAGGCGGC
This sequence comes from Agonum fuliginosum, assembly GCA_947534325.1. Lineage (NCBI taxonomy): Eukaryota > Metazoa > Arthropoda > Insecta > Coleoptera > Carabidae > Agonum > Agonum fuliginosum. The sequence continues at coordinate 15,427,135 of OX384029.1, read as the reverse complement.
TGCGGCTCGAGCGGCTATTGACGCCGCGCGACCAACGTGGCGCGGCTGCTCTGTGAGCAGTGTAGCCGCGCGGCTGTTGTTTTTATGTCATAATTCGTAATATTTTAGTGAATGATTTGGAGTGTTCCTTCGTGATTATAGATTATTCGTTTCTTAGTGAACTAGTTGGACAACATCCCTGTTTTTATGATGCGAAGAATAAACATTATAAGGATCAAAATGTTAGAGATAACGTGTGGACAGAAAGCAGTCAAAATTGGACAATATTTTTCAAAAATTTATTAGTTTTTTGTCTACACTGCAAACAGCAGCTTACCTTACTGCTGTTTATATGCAATGAACGCAGTTAACAATCTAGCGTTTAGTTTAATGCATTAATAAATATTAAATGTCAAACGATACCACAGACTGTTCCAGTCGCGGCCGCGTGTTGGAAACGCACCAAGTCACTATAGTCGCGCGGCTGAAGCGTGCCAATAATCGCGCGTCTACAGCCGCGCGGCTTTGGCCGCTTCAGCCGCGTGATTGACACTCCACCTTTAACAAATTAGCAAAATTTTAGCGACAGTCATTTATTTGCAGTGTAAACTTATTCTCTGAGAAAAAATAAGTAAAATTTTTAAATTTTGGGTTAGATCAACTATAACTTTTGAACGAATAATAATATCGACTTTCCGTTTTCGGCATTGGATTTGTCAATCATTTTTCTAGAAAGTACAGTATATCAATATTTTTAAAGGATTCAGTATAGGGTTTATTTTAAGATTTCTTCTAAGAGAAAGAAAAAACATTTTAGAAATGTCTTAAAATTTTTGTGTTTAATCTGTTCTCATAAGACGGATTGAAATATGAGTTATCGGTGTCCAGAATTGTATTTTTTAAATATTTCTTTATTGTAGATGTTATTTTGAAATCATTGTGGCCTTGGTTAAAAACTATTTTATTAACATTGTTTCTGCATGTCATAGAAAATAATCGGAAAGTTATATGAACTATTATGTAGACAGATACAGGCATGTGAAATGTCATTTAGATGTATTTGAAAGCGGTATGAACATGTTTATAAAATTATTTTATTATATTATTATAACATTACACTATGAGTTATTAATAAAAATGCAAAGGATATCCGGCTAGAATATTCGGCCAATTTCGCCGAATATATGTTTCTATAATATCCCTCCATATTATATGTACCTAGTAATAGAAATACTAATAGAAATACTCATATGACATAATTAATAAGAAATTATGTAATTCCATTGTAAAGTTTAATTTATTTCAACGAGTTCATATTTTTCATGAATATAATGTTATAAACTTGTTCATAGCTTGTTTCGGTTTACATAAGTATAATATTCCGATAATTTTCTATTTTGTAAGATATTAGTAAATTGGTTTTTCTCTCAGAGAAAATCTTAAAATAAACCCTATACTAAAGCACTTAAAACTTATTAAAGTACTATACCTTCTGGAAAAAGATTGACAAATCTAATGCCGAAAACCGAAAGTTGATATTATTATTCTTTCAGAAGTTATAGTTGATTTAACCCAAAATTTAAAAGATATTTTAAAAAGTTTTTTATTTTTTCTCGTGGAATAAGTTTATACTGCAGATAAGTAAGAGTCGCAAAAATTTTGCAAATTTGTTTCTTATTTAAAAACATTCCAGGGATCAATTGCAAAAAACCGGAAGTCAATATTTCAACCCGTTGATAAATGGCAGCTGTCTTTGTGTGAGAAGAAACAAAATTATGACTGAATATAAAAGTAGGTATGTACATTTTAAAAAATAAATTTATTTTATTTTCTCGAAAACTGTATTATTTATATGGAGATTTTTTGTACATAATTATGTTGTAGAGTTTTTTCGTCGTAATATTAATCGTTTACGAGTTAATTGCAAAAAAAAACTAAAAAAGACGGAAATTTTTCAAATTCGGCGGAAATCAAATTTTTAACTTGTTAATAAATGGCAGCTGTATTTGCGTGAAAAGAAACAGTTTGTGTTTAGGCGGTCATTTTTTTCTCGCCCGAACAAGCTCCCAACTTTTTTTTAAACACTAGACCATTAGTAATAACTACCCCATGTGTGCTTAATGCTTTTCTGCTAAATGTATGATGTATGACACACAGAACTATGCTCTTTAACAACCGACAGGACAACATCACAGTATAAAATTTCTCTACAATTAATCCAACTACAACACAATAACAAATAAATCAATAACAGTTACTACCTCTATTTATCCAAACCACTGGTACCTATTGTTTAATACCCTTATTACCACCGACAACACCATAGCGAACCTGTTCTTTCATCATATATGTCCCGCTGCGGTTTGTTGCAGAATCCTTCTGTTAATTTACAGTGCTTTATGGATTAACTCCGCCAAGAGAACATACGACATTGGTGTCCACAGAGGGGACAAGGGGTTTACCGTTAACTGTAGTTGTTTCATACGAATTAAAAATGAAAATAAAAACGAGTATTTTGCAGAACTGCATCATCTTAGTGAAATTTCTTTTACAATATAGGTACTTTTTCGTAGGGAATATATTGTTGGTATTTCATGCAAAAAGAGTTTTACATTTGATATAGATGGAATCGAGTTTGATTTTTTGAAATTTCTTTTACGATAGGTAATATTTCTTTTTTTTTTTCAAGATGGCGGCTCGAGCCCTTCGAATAGAGGTCAGGACTTTTAGTATGTTCAATTGTAATATATTTTAATCTAATTCGACTGGACTATAAAGGGAAATTCGCAAAAAGACTGGAAAGACACACTGTATTTTGCGAATTTCCCGTTGATAGTTATTAAAAAACTTGAATATGAACTTGTGCAAATACTCGCGGGTACACTGATCTTGTGCCCGTATGCAATACTTATATAACAAGTGCATGACAAAAAATACCTAAATATTTTTTCGAATGCACGAACGTGCACGAGACAAAGTGTCAATGTCATTAATCTGACGTTTATGTGTCAGATCAAATATTAATTATTCTATATTAAACATATATAATTTTCCTCGAGAAATATTCTATCAATATTCCACTCGTGCATGTCAAATAGGTACCTACAACATAATATTTTCTCTCGTGCACATTCGTGCAATCGAAAAAATATTCAGGTATTTGTCATGCACTTGTGATATAACTATTGACTATTTCTTGATAAAAATTCGATAATTGTAATATAAAACTATTTATTCTGTCGCATAAACGTCAGATCAATGACATTAACACGATGTTCAATGCAATGTTTCAATTTTTTGATAAACAATATAGTAAAAATATATGTATTTGTCATTATAGAGGCTGTAATTTCAATAAATAAATAAGTACTTAATTTCTTGATGGTTTGTTGAAAATACTCGCGGGTATATACACTGCACTTAAGCATGTACGTACAACACACTGATACTGGATTGTTTTGGCTCGAAATTTTAAAAATACTGTACCTGATTGGTTGTCATTTTTCGATTAAAATATTCTTATCTAATATTCACTATTATACATAAAATAATGTTTCTTTAATATTTTACATAAGCTGTTCCAATTTCGGATATTGTTAAATACCCTATTGCCTAATGGTATATTATATTATTAAGCGAACACATAATGTAGGATATAATTCAAGAGGATGCAAGTTTATACACTAGCTGAATAATTATAGTCAGTATGTGCGAGCCAAATGCGAGTTTTATCTACGACTTAAAATAAAACATTTCTTTAAAAAAATTTATTCATTGAAATATTAACCTACCCTCACCTTTTAGTGTAATGGCAGATGTGTTGAATAATGTACTTATAATATAATAGTGTTAAATTATGAATTCGTTATACAATAGTGTCTTATGAAAGGCTTTATCTTACGAAAGTTACCTACATTATGTATTATTCAATGGTAGTGGAATGCAGTGCTGACGTTCTGATATTTTATAAATAAGGTTATGGTTGGAGCGTATGTACCTAATGTATACATTAGTTAGTTTTATATTTCAAACATTGACAGTTTATTGAAAAGACTGACCATTTAACAAAGGCGCTATACTTTCCGTATTTATTGTTGTATTTTAGTTATTGTAGTTAAAATTAAAAGCGGTATAAATTTTAATTAAACAAATAAATGAGAATTGCGGTCAAACTTCAAAAAGCCATACATTACTTGCTAAATGTAGTTAATCTAATGGTATAATAAAATGAGCATAAAATGCAGAGCAAACCGGTAGTAAATACAGTTTAAATACTAAATAACAATCACACTAAACCTGCTGTAGTAGTAGATACCGCAAATAAAAAACCCTTTTTGTGGTAAACAGCATAGAAACAAATAACCGAATACTTTGAAATTCTAAATCTGGTCGTCGTTGCAAAGTAACACATGAGCATCGATACCACCCTAGGTACGTGTAGCGGTAATGGCCATTGCAATAGCCTTCTTCTAGAATTATTTATCACGCAAGACCAATACGAAGTTCTAGAGATTCGTTAGACGCCACACGTCAAAACGTCCCGGCCGAAAGGAAGGTAAAAATATAAATAAAAAGATCTCCACGGATTAAATTGGCTTTGATATTTGAAGCATGGAATTTATTTCAGAAATCAAGTAATAGTCCAGCAATTTGATATCTAAGAAGAAGATTTATTGAATATTGAGAAGGGTTGGAAAAAATTGAACCAAAACTCAGAATGTTTAGCAACGATAATTATTTTTCCCGTTCGATATGTTATCGAATAGGTCATATCGCCACAGTTTAAATTTTTGTTTCACCTATTAGTAGACGCGTAATGTCTTTTTAATATTTGATAATTTTTGCCTGTTATTAAGTATTTCCTGATAAATTGCATTACCTTGTTATTGAAAATCTTGTATCATGTATTACATTATCGTGGTATATTTGTTTCTTCGTAAAATTAAAATTATAACAGTGATAGCTGACATCAAAATATATTCATGAATAAAATGTTTAATATTTATGATCGTGGAAAAAATAATGTAAGTACATGACTCGCCCGAAAGTGTCCATTGAATTCTCGTGAGATTTCCGCACTCGGCAAGCCTCGTGCGTCAAAATTCTCACTCACACGATATCATTCACTTACCGTGCTCATTAGGCGGCGACGGCGGTTTCAATGAACGAGTAGCATTAATCGTTTGCTGTCGGGTAAAACCTCGGGTAAAACACATGTATTGTCATGACGTACGTCGCACAAAAGCATCGTTTTGTGTCGAGTGCCATCGAGTAGTTTGTTTTTCAAGCTGGTTCGATTTTTACTCGACGCACGATTCTGCTCGATGCATTCACGCATGCGTGTATGTTCATAACCTTAAAATTTAGCTTACTATCTGTCATTCAAAAAAAAAAAAAAATATATATATATATATATATATATATATATATATATATATATATATTTAGTACAAATACGTAATTATCAAAATACTAATAGTAATAACATAAAAATACAATGGTAAATCTCCACTTTAGATGTTCAAAAATTGCACAAATCGTAATTTAATTTAATGTCAAATGATATCATACGATCTATACAACGCGACCAGTGAGACCGGACCATCGATATTTAAACAACAATCCACGAATCGACGCTGCATGACACGACACGACTCGATCAGTGAGACCTCTGCCTTATGTAAAAAAGAGTGATTGTCGTAAGTCCGGCACTAGGCATTCTTCATTTATTTCAAGAGATACAGAAAATGTGACGTGTGAAGTTTATTTCCCGAGCCGATGGAGAGGGAAATAATCACATGAGGGATTAAAGGTACTTTTTAGACCTGTGGTGTATACGCTATTTTTGCACTTAATTCTCAAATGAATCCAAATTAGTTAAAAGAATACACATTTTGCAATAGATAGATAGTAAACTTTATAACAAATATTTATATTGTTACCATCATAGATACTCTGTAACAAATAGCAAGTATTTACTTGACAACGGGATTAATTATTAATTCAATTCCTTGACAACGGGATCAAATATGAAAAATAATCCCTTGGGATCAAATTAAGAACCTTGGTCCCTAAAATAAAGACTAAAGAAGAGTTTTAGCTCCGGAAGTGCAAAAACAAAATTAATTGTTGTGATAGTAAAACTTTCATAGTTTGTCATATTTTATTTGTAATTGATTTTTATAAGTAAATATTTTTAATAACATTCGCCACCATTTTGAAATGGTTGTATTACAACTATGATATTATGGTATCGTTGTAAAGCTTATTGTACATTCCAAAAAAATATATGACATAACGATATACTAGATTAAAAGTTGTACCCATTTCCGGTGAAACTGGCAATTGAAGACACCGGTGCAAAAAGGAGGCAGCTCCACTTTTTGTCTATTTTAGTTTTATTGTTGATTTCTATTAAGGTTCGAATGCTCCATCATATGGTGCAAAAACGATACAGCTCCTTGCTTTCGTTACGATTTTATTATGAGTTATTTGAAAACAGCAACTTATTTTCGGTGCATAAAGGAGGTAGCTCCGGAGGTGCCTCTTCTTGTACTCTGGTACTTTACCGTTAAAACGGCCAAACTATGTTCAAGTAAAGGAGTTCGTAGAAAAATATGTTTCATAGATTGCATGCGGTTCTATAATAAGTTGAAATGTCAAGGGGATGAAGAGAAACAAGAAGAATATTATGCGATTTATAATATTGAGGATGTTGCTAAGCGATGAGGTGAAACCAAGTCTCTTTAAACATCCGACAGGGGTTAAGTCGCATATATTCGCACTATGCGATATTAAAACAAATCAACAATTTTATCTGTCAATATCTTGACAATTTACTGATTATGGAAGGTTTTGATTTTATTATGGTTGTATCTAACGTATTAAGTTCGTAACTAACGAATTATAAGTTTCATATTATAAGGTAATAACAGTTGCTGAAATGATAAAAAAAATTAATATAATTCTTATTAAAACCAGTACTTTCTATATATGGCTTGTAAAAGTTATTAATTTTCCATTAAAAACGTGCCAGGACGGCGCCCAAGCTCTAAAAGAAGTAGCAGGGCTGCGCTGTGGCCAACTACACCCTTGGTAATCAATACCAAAATGAAATAACAAACAACAATTTTATTTTTTGACAAAATTAAGCCTGTAGATAAAAAAATTTATACGTCGTGTTATCAAACTCGGCTTCGCCTCGTTTGATAATCTTCACGACTATACCTCATTTCAGCTAAGAAAAAAGCGTTGGGTAAGACAGGGCGAAGGGCGATGATATTATTGAATATATGATTGATCGAGATGAGAGATGGATTTACACTAGTAAACATTTTCATTTCCGTTAACATTAGCTACTTACTTATACCTACTTATTTTGAAATTCATAGTTACATGGAAGTACTACATTATTCTATGATGACAGCTTTATTCACAAAACATTCCTTATTTAAGTAAATAATTATTTGAATAATTCGAGCTGTACCGCTGCACTATTATGAAAAAATATTTACTGCACTATAATACTATAAATCGTATTTATTGACATACTTTTTGTTTCAAGGCTGCATAGAATAAATGAGACTATAATGATTTCAATATTTCAAATGATCATAAATTATTAAGCATTACTACTAATAGGTACTATGTACTACGTTACTATAGTGCTTTACACATAATCAGATTTCTATAGTATTGAATGTATTGTTTCTCATTTATCTACCTGCACGAAATGTATAGCTCTATGTATAATTACTTTGTTTATATTTTCGAAAACAAATTAAGGGAATTATCAGCACCATCAATGGAGAAAGCCCAGAGTGGTTTTATGAAAGGACACTCAACACAGGATCATATATTCACCTTAAGAAAGTTGACAGAAAATACGCTAAAACAAGACGGAAAACTATTTATTGCTTTCATAGACTTGGAAAAAGCATTCGATAGAGTACCACGAAGGATGATGTGGAAAATATTAAAAGAAAGAAAAATCAATGCGAAATTACTTACAGCAATAAAAAGCGTGTACAAAAGAACATCCAACTACATAAGAACTGGTAATTTAAAATCGGAAGAGTTCTGTACAACACAAGGACTTAGACAAGGCGGTGCCTTAAGCCCACTACTATTTATAATATTTCTAGACGAAATTATGAAAAAAACAAAGAAAAAGATACGAAAAGTAGAAGTAGGACACCAAAATCTAAAGAGAACTACAATATCTGAGTGTGCATTTGCAGATGATGTAGCGCTGATAGCAAAGAGCGAATCAGATTTACAATATAATTTAAATATATGGAAAGAGGAGCTAGACAAACATAACATGATCATAAATGTAAAAAAAACAAAAATAATGGTGATTTCAAAAGAAGACATAGACACAAAACTAACAATAGACGGAAAAGAACTAGAACAGGTAGAATCGTTCACATACTTAGGATCAATACTAAACAATAAAGGAAGACTAGAAAATGAAATCAACAACAGAATATACGCTGCAAATAAGACATACCACGCAATGAATACAAAGATATTGAACAATAAACAAGTGTCCAAGAAAACAAAATTGACATTGTACAAAACAATCTTTAGGCCTACACTAATATACGGTAGCGAGACATGGACAATGAGCCAAGGGATGAAGTGCAAAGTGCAGGCAGCTGAAATGAGGTATCTAAGAAAAGTGGAAGGAGTTACCAGGATGGACAGAATCAGAAATGAACACATAAGAACACGACTACAAACAGAAAATATTCAAAGCACAATTGATAGAAAACAACTAGCTTGGTACGGACATCTTATTAGAATGCCAGAAGAAAGACAGACAAAAAACGTTTGGAAGGCAAGGATAATTGAGAAGAAGAAAAGAGGTAGACCGCAAAAATCATGGGAAAACAACATAGAGGAAATATTAAAAAGAAACAACATTGACACACAAGAAGCGAAAAAAATCGCAAAGATTAGGAACGACTGGAAAAAACTGATTTCCGAAATTAAATAGAGGAAAAAACGAAACAATCTCGACACCCGAAAGGGTAAAAGAGATTTAAAATGATTATATATATATATATATATATATATATATATATATATATATTATATTTTCGATATTCAGTAATATAAAGTATTAAATAATAAGTTTCATCAATAATTTATACACTGGTAGGTTTTCAAAATCTTTAAAAGTTTTCAGTAAATAATATTTGTATACCTATTCGTATATACGTAAGTCGCTCATATGGGGATAAAAGATAAAAGGCGAATAAAAAAGGCTGTTTCATCAATTGCAGTGGAAATTTATGTGTTTTCAGTGCAGTAAATGTAAAATGGAATGTCACATAAAAACAGCCAGTTACGTTTGTTTAAAACCTGGATGTTTTACTATAAAACAATGGCGTTTTATTTGATCGTCTAGTTTATAACTTCTTCTACATTTTGCTGGATTGCTTAAGTGCATTCTATAATAAAAAATCCACATACGGAAACAAGATACGAGATACTAACTGGTATACTTTACCCAAGAAACTGGAAAATGGTAAAACCATTAAATGTTCGCAATATTCTAAAATGGGCGGCGATCAGGGCCGTTCCGACCCGTGGCTGCAAGGGGTGCGACAACACGGGCGCTAAACCAAAGGGAACGGCGGTAGCCACGTGTTTTTTTTTAATTTTAAATATAAAATTTGGTAATTAAATATATTTAAATTTTTTAGTCAGGTACCTATGTATCGTAGACGAAAAAATCGTGACACACTTTCACACTTACACACACACTTACACTCCCTTCATCGGCCAGTTTTATTCCTTGGCATTGTCTATCCAAAATACTTAAAATTTTAATTTAGCGAAAATTAAATTTCAAGTTTACAAACCCTCAAAGACATGCAAATTATTGTCAAAATGTACAAAAAAGCAAATATTTTTATTAAATATAACGTAATATTTGTTAATTCACTTTTAAATCTCAATACAAGATGTTGTCGAAAAAATAATAATGTATACCCATGGAGCGTCGTTAGTTAGGTACGTAACTGCCTAGGATAGGAGCAACTATATTATTTTGGATCAGTAATATAGTCCTATTAAAAACAATTTATTAGGGAAAAAGAAAAATAAGCGCCACCGGCGAAACATTTTTGGGTTCAAGGTCAAAGGCTGTTTCATTTAAAGTTAAGTTATTCAATTAGGAGAAATTGCATCATCTTTTTTTTAAATACAAGAACTAACTTCGCCAAAGTATTTATGTAACCATAGTAATGATATTTATTACTATTTCTGTTATTAAATTTTATTAGATAATTAATATTTACCTATGTCATTAGTAATTTATAGTAATTGTTCTTATTGTAATATAATGTATTTTTATTTGTTAGCATGTTGTGATTTAATTATTCGGGACTTATTCGAAATTTGTTAACAAAAAAAAATGCATTAAAATGTAAAATTTTGTGTAACGAATTTTTAAATAAAAAATTTATTTGTAAATAAATTGGGCTTTCATTTTCGAACAGTACGGGTAAGAACCATACAAGATAGCAGGGAAACAAACCAAATGCCTCTCTACCCCGCGTACCCCGCTGACTTTAGTTCGTTATCTCGAAGTTCAGGGGGCGCTGCAAACTTTATTTCGCAAGTTGGTACGTAGGATTCCTGTCTTGTCAGTAACTTAGTCTATGTTTTACACTCTATCACGAACAAAAATTAAAATAAATAATAAATTTTTAAAATATACCTAATGAAATAAATGTTTTATTTTAGCATTTTTTGCATCCTTGGGTAGAGGTGGTTTAACCTCAAAAGCTCACCTGGCTACGCCTATGATTACAACTATACTTATACAGGGTGTTTCATAACTTCAGGTACATACGTTTAGGGTATATGTAGTTTGATATGCTGATTACTAATCAAAAAGAATTTTTTTTTAAATCGCAAAATTAATTTCCATGTTTCCCAGTCAAAAATTTTTCATTGCCACTGCCACTGGGTAAAGTAATTATTATTTCATTAAAAATTAAATTTTGTATGGTAATTTTACTAGTATTATGTAACTTAAGATGTTTGATTACCTATTTCTCTTTTTTGTGTTTAATAGGAAAACGAATCGAGTGCAGTACTAGTCCAGCGCCCGCAGTAAAATATTCACTAAATCTGGGAAAAAAATTGGAAGTGGATGAAATTTGGCATAGGGGTAGTATATTAGTAGGAGAATAGTTTAAAAATGAGTCCCGCCGCCAAAGCAGTGAAAATTCCGAGAAAATTCGAGTCAAAAAAATTTTCCAGACTTTTCCGGCTATATCTCGGAAAATAAGGGAAATTTAGAAAAATCACGACAGCTAAAGTAAAGAGCATTAAATTCTGAACAAAAAAAATAGCATGAGTTTTTATTTTAAAAAATCATTTGGCCAATAAATGGCGGAGAAAAAAAAGTAAATTTTTATTTAGTTTAGCCGAGCAATTATAATGAGAAATTATGTGGTTTATGATAAGGAATTGTGAAAAATGATATTTTTACCTCCCGCTTACTTGTAAGGGAGGTATTGGAATCATGCAAAAAATCGGGTAGTGAGTTTTAAGTAGATGAGCACGAATTAGGCCGGTGTGTATGTGTATGTCGGATAACTCAAATACGAATTACCCAAAAATTTTGATATTTGGTATTTTACATTTGTATATAAATTGGAAGAGCTCATTAGATTTTGGTACAAATATCTTAACCGGAAGTGATATTTCTTGAAGAGTAAAAAGTTTAATTGTCAAAAATTTCATTAAATTTTGATAAATATATTGTTTAATTGTAATGAGAATAAGAGGAAAATTTATTTGCAACTTACGTTATAAAAAATTTTCTTCATCTTGTAGCATTAAAGAACTAAAGTAAAATTTAAAAATTAAATTTTTCAGGTAAAACGTTAAAATCTTGTAATCCATGATCGGTTGATTTTTGTTTCTGCGTAAAAAATATTGACAGGTGACATACTAACGCCATATAAGTCATAAGTAAGATATTAAATGTTTTAGTAATTGAACGGCGGATAGTTTAAAAGCATATAAGATTCATTGACCTATATTATTTTGTCACTTTGGTCGACAATCAACGCTTGACAAATTCTATAACATTAGAACAAGTAACGACCTACTATTCTAAAATTTATTTGAAAAATACGTCATGATTTGCTCGGAGAGTACAAAAAGAAACACCTGCCCTTTAAAAACGAGAGATTAGAGAGCTACTCGACTATAAGGAAATGAAAGAGGACACATTAATCTTTAATTTTCAACCAACAAACTCTTTCTAAGTGGTCCATTTACAGAATAATATCTAAAAGAAGAAAAAATGCCCAATTTCGTGCTATCTTCATAATTTTTTAAAATATCCAGAAAACTTCATCGTTTGGCCACAATGTAAAGCAGCTGTCCGAAACATCCCCATATTGTCAACATTTTCAAATTTTTTCAGAATTTTTCGCGCATTTTTTAAATACGTAACAGCATCCCGAATGTAGAGAAATCGTAATCTCTAAAGTGCTCTCAAATTATCGAAATTTGAAAGTCTTCGTTTTTGAAAAGGGGGCAATTAGACGCAATTTTATTATGCACACTTCAAAGAGGATAATATGAACCTCAAATTTCTTCAAGGACAGCATCTAATATTAAACCGTTCACAAGATATGAACGTTTTATCATCGTGTGCTCAAGAATCCATTTTCTTTTTCTGAAAAAGACTATTTTTAATTTACTGGCTGCATATATCGCTATTCTAATACACGAGTTTTAAAGCTTAGGCATTTTCCTTCAATACCCACTTTGGATTTTTTAAATCCGATCGGTACATCTCGAGTAATCTCACCGCTAAACTGAAAGTGATGCTTCAATATTTGAAATTTCGGGCGTTTGAAGCCACTAGATTTAAACAAAAAGGTGTAAGGATCCTTCTTGTTCAGAATTTAATGCTCTTTACTTTAGCTGTCGTGATTTTTCTAAATTTTCCTTATTTTCCGAGATATAGCCGGAAAAGTCTGGAAAATTTTTTTGACTCGAATTTTCTCGGAATTTTCACTGCTTTCGAGGCGGGACTCTTTTTTAACCTATTCTCCTACTAAAATACTACCCCTATGCCAAATTTCATCCACTTCCAAATTTTTTCCCAGGCTTAACCTATGAGCGCTGTACTATACCTACTACAAAAAATGCTGCAGGTAAACTACCCTTAATTTTTCGAATTTAAAAAAAATTCTTTTTGATTCGTAATGAGAATATCAATCAGCATATACCTTTAACGTATGTACTCGAAGTATTAATACATCATATTATATTATACATCATTAATGAAAAAGTAATACAAAACAGATACACAAATAAATTTAAAGTAAACAAATACTTATATTAAATATCTTCAATTTCTGATTTCTGATCCATTACCTACATAAAAGATTCAGAATTTTTTTTGCAAATCTCTACCTTCCTGTTTAATAATAAATAACCAATTTTCCCAACTTCTGGCAAGAAAAGCACAGTTTATCATCTACATACAGGTATCAAAGCTCGCTGCCACCCTTGTGTGTTTACATTGTTCATGTCGATTTTCGAGAAAAATAATACTACCCTCCAATTAAAAATCTGACGTGGGCACCACATGACTTTCTTGTACGCCTTGTGTGTTCATACTTTTCTTAATAACTAAAATGTAGAATAATATAAAAAATTCTTTTAACTTCTTATACTAGTATACTCACAAATATATTTTAGTCATTTTATTTAAACTGCAGAAGAAGATATAAAGCTTATTTTACTATTGTCACTGTCATGTCATAATCATTTAAATTTTACGTAGTAACAAATGATACCGAAATACTAAATTATAAGTATATACTTTAATTATTCTTAAATGATAGAAGATACAGAAAAATTTATAAAATACCGATTGTAGATAATAATCACATAATCTTTCATTTAAAATAAAAAAAATTGTCTAAAATTAATTATTTATCAAAATATTTTTAAAAAGTACTACTTCCGGTTTATAGATTGAAACTAAAAATAGGAGGTGCACAACTAGATGCTATAGCAGTCCTAAATACAAAATTTTAGCTTTCTACGTCTAACCGTATTTGAGTTATGCGACACACATACGTCCGTACATACATACGTACATACATACGTACATACGTACAGACGTCACGACGAAACTAGTTATAATGGATTCAGAAAAGGTCAAAACGGATATTTCCATCAAAATCTGAAAACCGAAATTTTTCGGGATTACAATACTTCCTTATTACTCCGTACAAGGAAGTAAAAAAGGAGCATTATTCATGAAAAGATTCGCGTATTTCATACACTGAAATATCTAAAATTTTGTGTTCCAGGTGTTTGGTCCTTTTTTGTCATGTAGGTATGAAATTTTAGTTTTTGTATCACTATCTAGGAGTGAAGGGGCAAGTGTATAACCCCCCAACGACGCCCATGTATGTATAATATCTACTAACTGGACTATCAGACAATCAAAGATATCAAATATGTACTTAGTAATACAAGATGCTACATACAAAAAAAATTCCACTGAAAATAAAACATTCGCCTCCGGCACGGTACAAAACATAGTGGTAACCTAACTCACAGTCACAATTCGTCTGCTGAGATGGTCGTAGTTCACAAAAACGCCGCTAGAGGCGGTTACATCAGTAAGTCCTGTTTTAAAACATAGTTAAATGGATACCTATACAAAATTTGCAAAATTTAATTAAACAATGCATATATTGAATTTGACCGTACATGTCAGACTTACAAAATATATTTTAAAGTAGTAAAAAATTCACATATTGGTCAAAACTTTAATTCATTCAGTTATAATTAATACTGAATCTGTAAGTACTTGGAGCTAGATAGAATCAGAGCCGTGAAAAAGAGACAGTTCATGTTCACACTAATTGAGAAGCTAGAGAAACAATAAGTAAAATTATATATTATAAAATTTATATTAATGTACAGTTTCTGTAATTTTTGTAAACATAAATTGTTCAATATTATCATGAAATAAGGCAATGTAAAAAAATAAATACACCTTTTAATATAATATTTTTATAATGAAACATAAAAACATAATATTTATACAAAGGATATACAGGTAGTATTTGAGAATGCAAATAAGTCCAACTCTATAATATGCAGTGTAAGAGATAATACTTTTTATCTATTCATTAAAGAAATTATCTAGATAACACATAGAAGATAAATAAAATGTATCTAGATAATTTTTAGATAATACAAAAATAAAATTATGAAATAGAATTTTCCGTAAGATGATGAACGTCAAATTTTTTAATAACAGAATATTTATACAGAACTGAAATCAAATAAACATTTATTAATTAAACAATAAAAATATACATTGAATTGAAAATAAAAGATAAATAAGAAAAAAATTATATGATCTTTTAAGCATAATTTACGGTCACTTCTAGGAATTGATTTGTCCCAAATTTCAATCATATCAAGTGGAACTTTAAAAACACTATATTTCTCTTTGCAACTGTCATAACCAGACTTGCAATGAGGTACCAAACATCTTCCAGGCATTTTGATTACACCTACTTCTCTTTATACTGCTTAATATGACGTATAGTACACGCTTTTTCACTGACAACCACCTGACAACTAGGACCTACAACTCCGCCATCTTAAGTATTTCCTCCCGCCCCTCAAGTCAACATGCTCGTCACACTCAGCAGACACATTTTTATCTGACCGGCAGTGAGAGTTGTAGGGGCCTGGCCTCCGGTAACTGAACAATAACTGCAGTCTTGAAAGATCAAACGTGTTTAATGCAATATTAGATAGGTAATATAAAGTTCTTGACAATGAAGCATATTTAACATAGTGTTAAAAAATTATATTTAATAATCATATTTATAATATAATTTATTTGTTATAAAGCGTACACTTCTTACAAAAAAATATAAACACACAACAATTTGTTGGCATGCATGTACATAGATGATATACAAAGAAAATAATTTTAATTAGTATCAACAATATAAACAGAAATTACTATACATAATATATTACAGCATTCATCCATCAACCTCCTTACGTATCTAAATGACTTTAAATGAAAGAATGAACTTTTGTCGCGATCAATCATGTAACCAGGAGTACTTTTTGGACATTGAAGAATTAGTTTCAAAAATTTGACTTGAAAGGTTTCTATTTTTTCCATATATCCAAACCCCATATTTCAAATGCGTAGAGCCCAGTAGTAGGTATTTATGACCGAATCCAATAATTTTAGTTTTTCGTTCCACTTTTCTGATTTCCCTTTTATCAAAATGGATCGTACAGTTTTATGGCTACATTAGCTTTAGATAGAACTTGAGATGTCGCCGCAGCGAATTTTCCTGAATTTGATATTAAGACACCTAAGTAATTAAGTTTGGAATCTATTTCTATTTCCTCGTTATTGTAATTAAATAATAGTATATTATTTAACGAGGTTATATTACACGAAGATGAAAAATCATCCGAGTGTAATATAACCATTATATGCGAGTCAAATACTATACTTTATCTACAACTACTTGTAAATGAACTTGGTGTTGTATAATTTTACCTACATCTGCCATCGATTAACAAGCAACAATCACTACGCGCTTACTACAACTCTTAGAAAATGCTTGCTAGAATAATTTATTTACTTACAAAATTAATGTACAATTACTACAATTTGTGAAATTCATAAAAATATCAAAATTTACTTTTTTAGCAATGATAGAAACACACAAATGAGCAACAAATCTAATGACACCGCTTTTGCTGCTTCTCGTATCTCTAGAGATAAACATATTATTTCACTACTTTCAATATTCATAATTTACCTTCTTTACGACAATACTATAGAATACGATACTATTTGTTGTAGTTAAATAGTTTGTTGTATCAATCAAACACACATAACCTTACTTATTATCTGTCATCGACCAACAAACTTCAGACAAATGCTTGCTTTCTATTGGTTGAATCAAGCGTGGAATATGAAATTTCATATTACACGCCGTGTAATATGAGGCACATTTTGTATTTGGAGTTAGATATAAAATGAAGCTATTATTTAATAGTTGTAGATAAAAGTATTTTTTTACTTGCACGACCACTGTGAAAGTGAATTATTTTTGTTTTATTTGTATTAACCTCGAGATGATTCAATCTACGGTAAGTCTCTAATATGTGTAATTTTCTTTGTACGTGGATTGCCGAGTTACATAAAATAACAATATCGTCTGCATATGCAAGAAATATAATTTCATGGTAACCATCAATAAATTGTCTTTAAAAACTTGTCTTTAAAAACTTTTTAGGCGTTTATTACGCCAAGATATCAATTTTTTTTTCGTGATAAGTATTCAAATATTTTGTATTTATTGTGTTTAATGAACATCTTAACGGATAAAGTTACCGACTTCCGATTTAGTGCATTAAATTCTACGACCATTTCTCCAGAAGATACATTATTCTAAAAAAAATTAGGGTGTTAATTAAGCCAATATATCAAATGTAATTTCCGAGAGAAAGTAAAGTGATTTTTATTTTTTACCTCTCGCCTAGAGAGGTATAGGGATCGTGAAAAAATTCGATGTCGAGATTTTTGTCAATAAGCACGTTTTAGCACCTTTAGAACCTATTTTGACTATTTTCACGATGATGTCTGTGTGTCTGTGTGTATGTGTGTGTGTCTGTGTGTGTGTATGTATGGAAGTCTGTATGTGCGCCTACTATAGTCTTTCGTTCTGATTCATTATCTCAAATTCTACTGAACATAAAATTCTAATATTTTGCAATATACATTTATATATGTTAATGAAGAGCTGATAAGATTTTGGTAAAAATCTGCCAACCGGAAATGGTATTTTCTTGAAGCATTTTAACATTTTTTGCAAAAAATATAGGAAATACTGCGATTGTTACAATTTGTCATTCGACACTTGAAAGAACAAATTATCTTTTACAATATTTATTTAACATCGTTTCTATATCTCTTACCAATAAAGGAAAATTAATTTTCAAAAATTTGTAATTTTACCTACCACGATTTGTAAATCATAATATAGGAACAAAATTTAAAAACAAAAATGAAATGTCAATGTGATAGATGTATACACAGTTTCTGAAATTTATGTGACTCCATTTTTACCTCTCGCCTAGAGAGGTATAGGGATCGTGAAAAAATTCGATGTCGAGATTTTTGTCAATAAGCACGTTTTAGCACCTTTAGAACCTATTTTGACTATTTTCGCGATGATGTCTGTGTGTGTGTGTGTGTGTGTGTCTGTGTGTATGTATGGAAGTCTGTATGTGCGCCTACTATAGTCTGAACATAAAAATCTAATATTTTGCAATATACATTTGTATATATTAATGAAGAGCTGATTAGATTTTGGTAAAAATCTGCCAACCGGAAATTGTACTTTCTTGAAGCATTTTACCATTTTTTGCAAAAAAATATAGAAAATTCTGCGATAGCTATAATTTGTCATACGACATTTCAAAGAACAAGTTATATCTTACAATATTTATTTAACATCTTGTCTATATCTCATACCAATAAAGGAAAATTATTTTTCAAAGATATATAATTTTACCTACCACGATTTGTAAATCACAATATAGGAAAAAATTCAAAACAAAAATGAATATGTCAATGTGACAGACGGTGACAGATGAACAGACGTATGCAAGGACGTATGCACAATTTCTGAAATGTTTGTGGCACCATTTTAAAAGAAATGTAAATATTATTAACTGAACATAATGTAATAAGGTAATAATAAAGTTAAATTTTTATCTATAAAGAGATAATTAAGAACTAAGAACTATAAAATTATTATCAAAAAGTTTGTAAAGGCTATAGCCGGGTAAGATGGTCAAATCGGCCCCCAAAGGAAATCGATCGGGAATATGATTTCTATCATTTGTACCCAAAATTGGAATTTTTGGTAAAAATGTTAACCCCCAGACCCCCCACTCCCCGTAGAAATAGCCAAAAACGTGTTTTTTACAATTAATTCTATATCTTTTTTTCTATTGAGACTACGCGTTTGAAAAAAAAAATTTCCTGAAATTTATGAACAATTCTTTTCGATAAAAATATTTGAATTTATAAAAATTTATAAAAATTAAAAAAGTGGAAAAACACTTATTTCACTACGTTAATATAGAGGTGACGGCATGAAAAAAATCTAAAAAATTCCTCTTCGAGAGAGGAATAATTGGTATTTTTTTCAGATTTTTCCGATTGGTGCAACCTTTCGAAAAAAATTAAAAACCGTATTTTGTGTTCCAAATCTAGGTTTTTCTTCCCATATGACAATAGAAATCCATTGAAAAAATCTCAATAATTCCTCTTCGCGAGAGGAATAATTGGTATTTTTTCAGATTTTTCCGATTGGTGCAACTTTCGAAAAAAATTAAAAACCGTATTTTATGTTTTGTGAACACAAAATACGGTTTTTAATTTTTCTCTCTCGAAGAGGAATTTTTTAGATGTTTTTCATGCCGTCACCTCTATATTAACGTAGTGAAATAAGTGATTTTCCACTTTTTTAATTTTTATAAATTTTTATAAATTCAAATATGGCGGCAAAAATGTCAAAACAATTTTTATCGAAAATAATTGTTCATAAATTGCAGGAAAAATTTTTTTTCAAACGCGTAGTCTCAATAGAAAAAAAGATATAGAATTAATTGTAAAAAACACGTTTTTGGCTATTTCTACGGGGTGGTGGGGGGTCTGGGGGTTAACATTTTTACCAAAAATTCTAATTTTGGGTACAAATGATAGAAATCATATTCCCGATCGATTTTCTTTGGGGGCCGATTTGACCATCTTACCCGGCTACAGCCTTTATTGCAAAATTATAATTTAAGAAAGCCTAATTAAAACCAAATTCACATAAATTACAGTGTTAAAGCGAGAGGTCGTGTGCTGGCCACAACAGATTTTTTTTATTTGTTGTGTTGTGAGCTATAACTTCTGAACGGAGAAAGATATCGACTTCCGGTTTCTTTTATTAAATTCTACGAACATTATTGTAAAATGTTTGTAGGGTGTTCATTGAGCCAAAATATCAAATGTTTTTATAATAAATACGAAAAATCTGAATACTTATCGCGAAAAAAATTTATATTTTGGTTTTATAACCGCCCTAAAATGTTTTCAAAATAATGTACCTATTTTATAGAGAAAATCGGAGAAAATGTTCTTAAAATTTAATGAAAGACACCGGAAGACAATATTTTTATTCCTTGAGAAATTGCAGTTAATTAAACACAAAAATTACGAAAAAAGCAAAACAAATCAACTTTCATTTTTTTCAAAAAAGTGCTAATTTTAGAAGTGCCATATCTCAGAAACTATTGGACGTACATAGCTGCGGTTAAATTGTTTCATTTAATGTACCTACTTTCAAAATGATATGATCGACTATATATAAAAAACGCATAGTTTACGAGTTATTAGCCAGCAACTGAAAAAATTCAGAAAATTTTGCAGGTTTTTACGTATTACTCAGGAAGAACAGGTTTTTCGAAGCTGCAAACTTGGATTCACACTCCAACTGATCCTAACAACATATTAAAAAATCAGAACTACCTACATCACGCTTTGCGATTTTAATGTCTTATTTGAATGGGCTAAGTATACAAAGATACTTAGTAATTGATTAGTCTTAAAGCAATAATTTAAAGTTCAAAATAAATAATTTTATATACACCAAATTAAAAATATAAGTATAAGCTAAAAAATTAATTTTAAATACTTACCTATGTCTGTTTTTGGGGTAGGTAATTTATAATAAACAAAGAAATTTATTTTCAAATAACGATTTTTTTGTAATTCTTTATTTACTACTTAATGCCCATGTCACACCGGCGTGGCACGAAGCACGGTGCTCGATGTGGCATTTTGCTTCGTTCAAAGCTGTCAAAAGGGTCAAAATGCCATACGAAAATTTGTATATTGCTATGTTCACTTCGTACTTTGAAGGATTTTGAAAATTATTTTTGACAGCTAAAGAATTAAAATTCATCAATTTTTTGTTTTAATTAAATCAATAATTAGTTCATATATTGACAAAAGCTTAAAGTGTTATATTCTTATTATTATCTAATTACTTACTGTTACTATTTTGACATCAATTATTCACCAAATGTCAAAAATTATATTGACGACTCACTGTGAAATCAGCAACAAATTTCCATATGTCAAAATGCTCGATGGAATAGCGGCGATAAATTTTTACGTTATTCATTTTTTTTCCATCGAGCACCGTGCTTCGTGCCACGCCGGTGTGACATGGGCATAACGGTTGCACATATCGAAAAAAACGTGAGTCGCATTTTAAGCTTTCATTTTAAAAAAGTTTGTTGAAATCGGCCGCCATTTCTATTAGCTACCACTTGAGGATGGCAATAATGGATTTTAGTGATCCTTATACTCATATATAACTATGGTTAAAAGGAAACTTTTATAGTATCCCCAAATTATACCGAAATCTTGAATTTGGCTAGCAGGCCCATGGACTATATATCATAATAGTTTATGCCATAGTTTGAAATGGTTCACTAAATCGAAGGCTTATTTGAAATCTATGAAAATTGCAAATGTACTTACTCAATTTCTTTAGCCTAATATGCTAGTGTACGGCAGCAGTTAAAGAGAAAATATTATCCGTAGCACCACCCGAGCGAAAACATATTTGAAATTCTGGTAATAAATTATGATTTTCTAGATATTTCTGTAGCCTATGGTATAGATAATATTTGTGAAAAAATCTGACGTGGCCAGCACAAGACCTCCCGCCATACCTACTTTATTATTTTTACTTATTACCTATACAAAATATATTAATATATAAGTACTACTACTTACTACTGCTACTACTTACAAATATATTTTAGTCATTTTATTTAAACTGCAGAAGAAGATATAAACGATATTTTACTATTGTCACTATCACTGTCATGTCATAATCATTTAAATTTTACGTAGTAACAAATGTTAAACGATCATGGACTACAAGATACCGAAATACGAAATTATAAGTATTATACTTTAATTATTCTTAAATAATAGCAGATATACAATTTTTTAAATAAAATACCGATTGTAATTAATAATCCCATAATCTTTTATCTAAAATAAAAAATCTGACGTGGACACCACATGACTTCCTTGTACGCCTATTAAACTGTTCATACTTTTCTTAATAACTAAAATGTAGAATAATATAAAAAAATCTGACTTTATTCTTTTAACTTATTATACAAATATATTAATATATAAGTACTACTATTACTGCTACTATAGGTACTCACAAATATATTTTAAACATTTTATTTAAACTGCAGAAGAAGATATAAAGCATATTTTTCTATTGTCACTGTCATGTCATAATCATTTAAATTTTACGTAGTAACAAATGTTAATCGATCATGGACTACAAGATACCGAAATACTAAATTATAAATATATACTTTAATTATTCTCAAATGATACCAGATACAAAAATATTTATAAAATACCGATTGTAGGTAATAATCACATAATCTTTCATTTAATATAAAAAAAATTATCTTAAATTAAATATTTATTGTAATATTTGAAAAAAGTACTACTTCCGGTTTGTAGATTGAAACCAAAAATAGGAGGTGCACAACTAGATGCTATAACTGTCCTAAATACAAAATTTCAACTTTCTACGTCTCACCGTATTTGAGTTATGCGACATACATACGTCCGTCCGTCCGTCCGTACGTACAGACGTCACGACGAAACTAGTCATAATGGATTCAGAAAAGGTCAAAACGGATAATTCCGTCAAAATCTGAGAACCGAAATTTTTCGCGATTACAATACTTCCTTTACTCCGTATACAAGGAAGTAAAAATTTGTATCCAATTAATTATTTATCGAATTATTTTAAAAAAGTACTACTTCCGGTTTATAAATTGGTACCAACATTTACTGGGATCTTAAGATTTGTATTAAAATCTTAAATATAAAATTTGGTTGTTATTCTTGTAACTTTTTGAATTATAGAAAACGAAAAAAGTGTTACATACAACCTAACACACACACACACACACACACACACACACACACACACACACACACACACACACACACACACACACACACACACACACACACACACACACGCACACGCGCACACACACACACACACACACACACACACACACACACACACACACACACACACACACACACACACACACACACACACACACACACATACATATATACATACATACATATATACATACATACATACACACACACAGACATCTCGAAAATACTTTATTCGTATTCTATGGATCCTAAAACGTCTTATACTCGTATATTCAACTGTTGGAATGTCGAATACTTGATTACCAGAAAAGCGTACATTACTAGTAGACCAGACGGGAAATCCGAAATTCGCACTTCTAGGTGCATTTTATGTAACATTTTGGTAACATGAGTTTCTAGACTAATTTGACCCCGCTGAATTCGAATCTGCCCGTTACCAAGCCGAATTTTGCATGCAACACCCGGAATCCAAGATGGCGGCCGTTTTTTGAATCTTCACGTAAAACACGTAAATATTGTTGTATTTTTGAGAATGACGAGTCTTTTTCTATGTTTTCGGTGTCTCTGATTTCATTGAATCACACAGTTTTAAACTTCAAATGTAATATTCAAGATGGCGGCCAAAGAAACCGGAAGTTAAACCGTTCAAAGAATATACAAAAACATTTTAATCAACTTTTGGGTCATCAAGGGCCTTACAAAAACTTAATATAATGTATATTACGTAAAATTTACAAAGGAATCCAATACCGCAAACCGGAAGTCGATAACTTTATCCGTTCAGAAAGTATAGTTGATTAAACACAAAAATATTTAAAATTCTTAAATTTTGCAATTTTCACTTGAAGATAATAATTATATTTTGGGTTATCAAGGGCCTACCATAAAATTTAAAATAATGTTTCTTACATAAAATTTACTAAGGAATCCAACGCAGCAAACCGGAAGTCGATATCTTTATTCGTTCAGAAAGTATAGTTGATTAAACACAAAAAATATTTAAAATTCTTAAATTTTGCAATTTTCGTTTGAAGATAATAATTCAATTTTGGGTTATCAAGGGCCTCACAAATCATTTATTATAATGTATATTACGTAAAATTTATCAAGGAATCTAACGCTGCAAACCGGAAGTCGATATCTTTCTCCGTTTAGAAAGTAGAGTTGATTAAACACAAAAAATATTAAAAATTCTTAAATTTTGCAATTTTCACTTGAAGATAATAATTAAATTTTGGGTTATCATAATGTTTCTTACATAAAATTTACTAAGAAATCCAACGCCGTAAACCGGAAACCGATATCTTTATCCGTTCAGAAAGTAAAGTTGATTAAACACAAAAATATTTTAGATTCTTAAATTTTGCAATTTTCACTTGAAGATAATAATTCACACTTCTAGGTGCATTTTATGTAACATCTTGGTAACATGCGTTTCTAGACTAATTTGACCCCGCTGAATTCGAATCTGCCCGTTACCAAGCCGAATTTTGCATGCAACACCCGGAATCCAAGATGGCGTCCGTTTTTGAAACTTTACGTGAAACAAGTAAATATTGTTGTATTTTTTGTGTATATATATATATATAAGTTGAATAAGTTGTTTGGTATATTCTTTGGACAGTTAACTTCCGGTTTCTTGGGCCGCATTACATTTATGGCAATTGAATGTCAAAACTGTGTGATTCAATGAAATCAGAGACACCGAAAACCTAGAAAAAGTCATCATTCTCAAAAATACAACAATATTTACGTGTTTTACGTGAAGATTCAAAAAACGGCCGCCATCTTGGATTCCGGGTGTTGCATGCAAAATTCGGCTTGGTAACGGGCAGATTCGAATTCAGCGGGGTCAAATTAGTCTAGAAACTCATGTTACCAAAATGTTACATAAAATGCACCTAGACGTTAGAAATATAGCGAATTTCGGATTTCCCGACTGGTCTATAGTTACTACAATTTCTTGAGTGAGTATAGCGTACACATTAATATTTTATTACAAAAGCGTACAGTTGGCAACCCTATTAAAGCTAGATGTGGCTGCAATTGATGTCCAAAAGTACATGCGTTCCAAGGTATAACACTCTCCTCTATGCCTATTCTTAAAGAATTTTTAATTATTTTTGCACATGCACCCTGTTCATTTCTGAAAAATTATGACTTGCAATTTAAAATCTTTTAACGTTGAACTAAGAGAAAAATCGCCTGCGGCGCAATTAACTTGTGTATCATTTTTACTAGTCGTATTATTAAAAAGAAATATAATTGATTAAAATTTCCTCGTCACTAATCCAGGCCCGGAACAAAAGGGATCACTTTCTATTGTTCGTACAGGGCGCTATACTAGAACCAAGAAACTTCCTATTTATATATTTAATATTTGCAAATTTCATGTTTTTAAAAAAAAAAATCAAATTTATTTTAATAATGTGAATATGACAAATTTCAATTTATGAAATATTTCTCGTATTGTCTGGCGTGGTCTGTATGTCTTTTAAGAAGTCTAAATAAAAAGCAAAGTTTTCCAATATTGTATATTGTTCCTGCTATCAATACAATACATTTCGTATTGTTTGCGCTCCGAATCGCAATGTCCAATATTGATATATTTTGTCAAGCACCCAATTGACTGTTTAAACATAACCTATACTAGAGATAAAAATAAACAACTCAACCCTCCGTATAGTCTGTGTGTTCTGTTTTATGAGGGAATTTTCCATTGTAAAATTGTGAATTTTTTGAGGTTAGTACGGGTAAGTATAAAATACTTCATCGGTTTCATTGACCAGTACAGTTATGCTGCTGGTAGACTAAACTGATGTCTTTGTTATATGATATGCCACCTATTCAGCGATCACTGTTATTATTAAACTAATTGTTAATACCACAACTGCAAGATACCCAAGTTTTAAACACTAAATTATAAATTGATGTAGGTACCTACCTATATTTCTTAAATGGTATTCGATACAGAAAAAATCTGATGTGGCCAGCCTTAACACTGTAATATGTGAATTTGATTATGTTAGGCTACTTTATGTAATTTTTTTATAGTTCTTCAAGTATCGATTCCTATTAGCATTGAAGTCAAATTAGCTCTATATAGATAAAATTTTAATTTTATTATTATCTTATTACATTATATCCAGTTAATAATGAATCGATTATGCTTCTTGACTGGATACGTTTAATGGATGAATAAAAACTTAATGGAATTCACTCAGTTTTTTATTTATTAAATTTCGGCTCCTAGGTATTAAGTTTCAAACCCAGTTAATAATATACGCTTGACCCGTAGCGCCTGACGCGACACCTCGTGGTAAAATTCGTAAGTTATGTGCTGAGAGCTGTCAATTGCAGTTTATGGCATTATAGCAAGAAATAATAGTTTTCTGTACTTTATATCTACAATTTAGCGAATATGAATGAAAGACAGTGGGGAAAAAGTGTTGGTAAGGTGTATTATTATGTTCCTGGTTGTCCTAATAACCAGCGTGACAATCGCGAAATTAAATTTTATTCATTTTTGAATCGCAACTATGAAACGGAGCGAAAGAAAATTTGATACTTCGTGTTCGAAGGCAGGGATAAGCAAATTTCACTTAATTCTACAAATAAACTCTTATATTTTGTTGTAGTTATTGTATTTTGTGAAGTAATAAGCTATGTGTTAAATTATACTTTCGGAGCCATTATAACTTCGATTGTAGATCCTTATTTATTTATTACACTGTACTTGTTGAGGTCGATTCCAAATCATAGGCTGGTCAATCTTAGAACATGTATTCTCCAAATTAACATACAGACAAATAGCTGCAGCATGTTTACAGTATCCCTTTCCATCTTTGCAGTTACAGTCAGTATCAATAATTACTTCTCTATTTGAATTTAACTAAGAAATAAATAATTTTTGATTATTAAATTTTGTTTCAAATCAAAAAAAGTATCAAGATAACGAAGTTTCCAACTATTTATTTGAAATTTATTACTCTTATAAGTACCTATCTCAATTAATGGCTTATAAACATTTGTGTTTTTCTTATTACTATTCGCACCAGGTGTTTCTCGCAAAACAGTACCAGAAATTCTTCTAAAATATGAATTTTGAATTTATTTAACATCGCTGACATGATAACTGTCAACCAGTTTTTTCCTTTATTTAAAGTTTGATTTCTAAATAATTAATTTTAACTGGTTGGAAACCGCAAGTTGCAATGTAAGAAGTCATTATATCAAGTTATGATACCTGCCTTTTATAATAAAATTAATTTTTATGCGTAAACGTTAATTTACTTTTTGAATTTTCTCAGCCAACTTTTGCCGAGCGCGGCCGCTAGAGCGGCGTTCGCGTCGTGCTGAGAGGAACGGGTCAAGCGTATATTTATACATTTCTGAAAGATAGTGTTTATCTGTCACATTGACACATTGTTAAATTGCATCTCTAATCTCTATAAATAACTATTTGTTACATTTTTATGTTATTCATAAAAATTTATATTGATATCTACGAAATGAGTGCTACCTAAGTGCTACCTAGTGGCCAAAAACTGTTGTGTTGTGTAACGAAGACCTACTATAATAATTTTAAATTTAAAACAGTACCTATATAATTCCATGATATAAATTGCTTTTTAGAGTAATAAATACCATTAAATACATAAAACTAAATATTTTTTTAGTTTAAAGATAATTTTCGTACCATAGGCCATAGCTAAAAAAGTTTGAGATAAAATCTAAACCAACAAAAAACAAAGCAGATGGCAATTCAAAGTTAACAAACATCTGATCAAAATGTTTGCGCATGGTGCTGGCGCAGTGTCTGTATCTTATTGGCTTGTCATTTTTTGTATAACCAATAATAATAGATCGTACTTGGGACGTCATATGATTTATCACACAATATTTAAAGCACTTGTATCTCATGATTAAATAAGTTTTTAGCACAATTTTATTAAGAAGGTTCGATACTGTTTTTGAAAATATTACCATTCATCTGAAATTTTTAAAAGTTGAAGATGGATGTATTTATCGTTCACTGTTAAAATTTGAGATCAATCGTCCACACTGTTTTTTAGAAATAAATTTTTAAAAATTTCTATTTTACATGGAAGTAAATGAGAATACATTTTTAAATGGCTATACAAAGTGTTTCTATACCTCTGCACGCAACTTTAATAGGTTATAATATAATTTGATACTGATTACAGAAAAAAATTCATAATTCGCAAAAATAAGGGTAGTGAAAATATAAGTTCCATTGGTTTAAAAGTTCATTTTACTGTTATAGAGTAGGTACCATAGATAATAGTTATTTGTGTATTAAGTGTGTAAAGTACAGTGACTCTTTGTTACTCGCGCACGGTTCGCGCTGCAATAGTGCAAGAGGAACAAATACACTTTATGCTCGAAATACACACATAATTTTATCTACGACTGAAATGATTTATTATTAAAAATAATGGTATTTAGTTAGTTCAATCTAAGTTCAACCAATTTATTTTTTATTTATATCCATGACGATATAGTCCAGTCAGTGGAGGTGAAAAAAGGTCGTTGCCTTACAAAAGGTGGGGTAGTAATGATTTTTTAATATGTTGTTTAAGTAGTGACTCTGATGAAAAATACAAGTTTTCGACCTTGGGGAGGGTAAGCGCGAGCCGCCATCTTGAAAGGAAGGTGCAAAAAGCACATTTTGACAGAATAACTCTGTAACGGTTCGTTATATGAGAATAATGGTCAAATAAAGTGGTAAAGGATAAAATTTCGAAACTTTTTACTTCCTTGTACGGAGTAATAAGGAAGTATTGTAATCCCGAAAAATTTCGGTTTTCAGATTTTGATGGAAATATCCGTTTTGACATTTTCTGAATCCATTATGACTAGTTTCGTCGTGACGTCTGTACGTATGTACGTACGTATGTATGTACAGTAATGTTCAGAAATAATGCCCAGACTCCCTACTCCAGTGCTGACGATTTATGAAAAATTCGATATACGTTCGATTGAGTGAGGGTGATGAGAGATAAGTAGAAAAGGAAAGGTATATTGCTTCTATTCCAAGAAAATAGAACCATATTTACTATTTAGAAGTATCCTCTTTACCTGAGAGGCAAGAAAATACCTGACTTAGAATTTCGTCAAGTGTATGAAATCCAAATGAATTTTGAACCAGAGAGTTAAACTGTAACCTACAATGTAAGAAATAAAAATGTTTATATTTTTGTTTCAGTATTAATCTGATTTAATTAACAAATCTAATTCAATAAATTATTTTTTTAATACCTGCACCGAAAACGCCACCTTTCGTCCCTATTATTAAGGACGAAAGTGAGGTATTTCTGACCGGTCAGTAATATTCCTCCCTGGGCAGTAAAAGTAGTTTTCCTCCCGCTTTATGCGGGTATCCACTTTATTTTTTTCTCCTTAGGGAGGAAAAGTACTTTTTCTCTCGCCTTATGCGGAACTCCACTTTATCTTTTCCTCTCTAGAGAGAAAAAATACTTTTCCTCCCTCTTTATGCAGGATTCCAAAATATATTATTTAGATTATTTTTATTTATTATTAGAGATATAACGAATAGTAAATGTGCCGAATAACGAATATAATGTATGATTGTCTGTCGAATAACCGAATATTTAGCGAATATTCTGCACCCTTACATCGAATGCAGAGAATCTTATTTTTTATTCCATAATTTTCCGCTTTTAAATTTTAATAACGAATAGTTAAGGCGATTGCCGGTGGTACGCAAAACAGCAGTTTAGTAGAAATCACGCTACACTTACATTTTTCAAGTAATATCTTCAAACTTGACATCATTGTGTAGAAGAAGGATCAGTGAAATTTCCGGGAATAGAAGGAATGAATGAATTGTGGATTGTGCAAAAATACTTATTTTTTGTATGTAATAAATTTGAATAAACACAGTAAAATAATATAAATAATATAATAATAATAAAATAACAATTATTTAGGTAGGTAATTAGTAATAAGAAATTATAAGTAATGTAAAAGTAAACAAAATAATGCTTTGTTTTTTGTTATACCAATCGTAGGTTAGGTACTCGTTGTTCTTTCACTTTTTGAACTCCACATGACTTTCTTGTAGATACTAGGTATCTATATCGAACTGATCAATTTTGGAATGAAAAAATTAAAAAAAATAAGTTAAACATTTTTTATTTCTTTAAACTATTTATTGCCAGAAATTATTCACACGAAATCAAATATTTCAGAAAAGGAACCACAAAATATTTTCATACGATCATGTATAAAAAATAGGATGTACCTATATGATTTAAATCAATTAAATTATTTTTATAATGATTTTAATACTACCTATTATTTAAACAAAAATCGAAAAAACAAATTTTTTTACGCAACTGCCAAAAAAGTCACTGGCGTCCGCAATTCAGGCCGCGAAGTAAAACATTTGTGTACAATACATTTCGCGACCGCGTTGCTATTAGTAACGGCTGCGAATTTATTGAGTTGGCATGTCAATGTCAGATATTTTTGACAATTGTTACAAAAATAAAATGTGTGTTTTAATTATGTGCACTGTAGTTGCACAAAAAATATTGTGTATAACTCGTCTGCGCAATGTGTTTATTGTCCTAGAGATTTTTGAACCTCCGGCAAAAAATTCCGTCGCATGCTAAACAGACCTTTAGCAGGTTTGCAGGTTTGGTATATAATAATAACTATTCTATAATAAAAGAGATATATAAATAAAGTACATAAATCAAATAAATAAACGACATAGAAAACACGATTTAAATTTATTATTTATTAAAATTATGCCCGATGATCTAGATATTTGTTTATAATTATGTATTGATAAATACAGTTTTAAGTATCATTAAACAATAAAAAATCCCAGCTAGGTATTGTTATAAAATTTGCAAAACTAGCACATTTTGTTAAAATATTGATTTGAATGAAAAAAATCTTGATTCTTAATTTGTTTCAAAGAAATCATGATTTTTATTTATACACCCTGATAAAAAATGATAACCTCAATATTAATTTAATTATAAAAATGTGTTTGAGAAGTATCAACACAAAAGTTACATAGTGTTCATAAATAAAAATATTAAAATTATCAGTATATCCAGGTACTACTTTTTTACCATTTTGACTGACAGTTACATTTTAAATCGAGAAAAATAAATTTTCTTTTATAAATAGTCAAAGTTGTACATTATACATATAGCATACAAATTTTGTATTTGCTTTTAAATCTTCCCTTTATAATTTACAGTAGCTCAACTTAACACTGAACAAAAACTTGTTACATTGTTGATGAACTTATTTTTGTGTGTTGATCAACTGTAGTAGTAGTGTTGAGTTTTCTCCCGATGCTTTAGACAAGGGCAAACATATATAAAAGCAGATAGCGAGAAGTGGGCTTTGCATTTCTTAAAAGTAGAAGGGGAAGGTGGCAAGTTTGTCTGTGCTAATGTCGTACAAACTACAAATCTGACATCGCTCATTGACCGGCAATGCTCTTAATCATTTTTATTCGAAATGAATTTTGAACCAGAGAGTTAAACTGTAACCTACAACGTAAGAAATAAGAATGTTTAGATTTTTGTTTCAGTTTTAATCTGATTAAATTAACAAATCTAATTCAAGTTGGAAAAATAAATTTTAACTTGGTGTAGCTCGCGTAATCATTGTCTAAAAAGTCGCGAAAAATGACTAACTTTTTTGGAACGTTTTCTATAAACACTATTATGGTAAATTCAAATTTCATAATATCATAAATTAATTAATAGCATACAAGCTGCAGGCGAATATAATTTGAATTTTTCTCCTGTTTAACTCTAATTGAGTCGAGTCATACAGTTAAATAATTTAACAAATAGGTTTGTCTTTTTTGTTTATTCGACGATCATAATTGTGATATTTCTTTATATATGGTACATTTTGTTTTTTACTTCTGACGACCATTTTTTGTAATATTTATTTATTTATTTGAATATAAGATCTATAAAAATATATCGTTATAATGTAATTAAATTACATTATTCTTAAATATGTTTTATTATTGATTTACCTATTATTGTCTTTGTGTTACAAAGTTTAGAAATAGATATATGTAAATATAAAAAGCATCGTTTAATTATTTTTTTATGATAATTCTTAACGCATAATTTCATGATCTACTAATTTTATTTGAGTTACTTCACTACAATATGTTTTATAAATAAATAGATATGAATTAATGAGTTCTAATTTTAATGCAGAATTTTTACAATACAAGTGATTCAATAAGAAAGTATCTATCCGAGATATCGAAAGTAGTGAATCCCAATTTACAAAATATTTCAAAATCTGAAAGCCTCTGTTTACCGTAGCTAATGTTGTTTTTCCGAGAAAATTGGGATTAAAGCTATCTTTTGCTTTGTATCTTCTGCCTCTGTTCATCAACGACTGCAGACGTATTTCGAATTTTTCATAAATCGTCAGCACTGGAGTAGGGAGTCTGGGCATTATTTCTGAACATTACTGTACGTATGTATGTACGGGCGTACGTATGTGTGTCGCATAACTCAAATTCGGTTAGACGTAGAAAGTTGAAATTTTGTATTTAGGACTGTTATAGCATCTAGTTGTGCACCTCCTATTTTTGGTTTCAATCTACAAACCGGAAGTAGTAAATTTAAAAAAATCTGACGTGGACACCACATGACTTCCTTGTACGCCTTGTGTGTTCATACTTTTCTTAATAACTAAAATGTAAAATAATATTAAAAATTCTTTTAACTTATTATACTAGTATACTCACAAATATATTTTAGTCATTTTATTTAAACTGCAGAAGAAGATATAAAGCATATTTTACTATTGTCACTGTCATGTCATAATCATTTAAATTTTACGTAGTAACAAATGTTAATCGATCATGGACTACAAGATACCGAAATACTATAAATTATAAATATATACTTTAATTATTTTTAAATGATAGCAGATACAAAAATATTTATAAAATACCGATTTTAGGTAATAATCACATAATCTTTCATTTAAAATAAAAAAAATTGTCTAAAATTAAATATTTATCGAAATATTTTTAAAAAGTACTACTTCCGGTTTGTAGACTGAAACCAAAAATAGGAGGTGCACAACTAGATGCTATAACAGTCCTAAATACAAAATTTCAACATTCTACGTCTAACCGTATTTGAGTTATGCGACACACATACGTCCGTACGTACGTACGTACGTACGTACGTACGTACGTACGTACATACGTACGTACGTACAGACGTCACGTCGAAACTAGTCATAATGGATTCAGAAAAGGTCAAAACGGATATTTCCGTCAAAATCTGAGAACCGAAATTTTTCGCGATTACAATACTTCCTTACTTCGTACAAGGAAGTAAAAAAAATCGATAAATATTTAATTTAAGACAAATTTTTTTATTTTAAATGAAAGATTATGTGATTATTACCTACAATCGGTATTTTATAAATATTTTTGTATCTGGTATCATTTAAGAATAATTAAAGTATATATTTATAATTTAGTATTTCTGTATCTTGTAGTCCATGATCGATTAACATTTGTTACTATGTAAAATTTAAATGATTATGACATGACAGGACAATAGTAAAATATGCTTTATAACTTCTTCTGCAGTTTAAATAAAATGACTAAAATATATTTGTGAGTACCTATACTAGTATAATAAGTTAAAAGAGTTTTTTATATTATTCTACATTTTAGTTATTAAGAAAAGTATGAACACACAAGGCGTACAAGGAAGTCATGTGGTGTCCACGTCAGATTTTTTGTATTTATACTTGTTTTGTAAGTTTAACAGGGACAAAGATACAGTCGAGGAAAGATGAAATTTAGCGAAATTTTTGCTCCAAAAAACGTCAAACTTTATTTTGTGATAGAAGCATTAAGTTAGTACTTATATTATAAGTACATGTACCCCCACCTCTCAAAAAAGTGAAGCCACCCTCGGAAGCCCCACAGGGGCTGTGTTTTGCGAGTTGCATAACCAAATTTTCAGTTTTTGTTAATTTATCTTAAAAATAGTTAATAATACTGGTAAAACTAAAGCCCTCGTTAGTTATCAAAATATTGTACCTAATAGAAAAATGTTCGTAGAATTTAATGCAGAAAACCGGAAGTCGATATATTAATCCGTTCAGAAGTTACAGTTCATCAAACACAATAAGTATGAAAAATTTGAAAATTTCTAAATTTTCTTTTGAAGAATATCTTAAAATTTTGGCTTAACTAAGGCATTCAAAAAAATTCATAAAAAAAATATCTTATAGAAAATTGTTCGTAGAATTTAATAAAACAAACCGGAAGTCAAAAATTTTATTCTTTCAGAAATTACAAGTCATTAAACACAAAACATATTTAAAAAGCTAAAATTTCTATATTTTCTCTTGAAGAAAATCTTAAAATTCTGGTTTAACCAAGGTCCTCAAAAAAATCAATTAATCTATCTTATAGAGAATAGTTCGCAAAATTCAATAAAAGAAACCGGAAGTCTTAATTTTCATTTGTTCAAAAGTTACAGGTCATTTAAACACAAAAAATATGAAAAAAGTTAAAATTTCCCAATTTTATCTCGAAGAAACTCTTAAAATTTTACGTTAACTAAGGCCTTCTAAAAAAATTAAAGTAATACGTCTTATAGAGAATTGTTCGTAGAATTTTATAAAAGAAACCAGAAGTCAATATTTTTATTCGTTCAGAAGTTATACGTTGTTAAAAACAAAAAATACGAAATAAGCTAAAATTACTTAATTTTCTCTCTCTCTACATCTTTCCTCGACTGTATCTCAGGCCCTGTTAAACTTAGAAGAAAAGTTTAAATACAAAAAAGTTTCGAAATTTTACCCTTTACCACTATATTTGAACAGTTTTTTCATATAACGAACCGTTACCGAGTTATTCTGTGAAAACGTGTTTTTTGCACCTTTCATTCAAGATGGGGGCTCGCGCTTATCCTCCTCAAGGTCGAAAACTTGTATTTTTCATCAGAGTCACTACTCAAACAACATATTAAAAAATCATTACTACCCCACCTTTTATAAGGCAAAATTCTCCACTGACTGGACTAATACCAATATATAAATAAATAAATAAAAAATTTGGTGTCATTCTGTCATTTACTTTTATTTTATGTTGGTAAACAATAAAATACCTTAGCGCACGTTGTCATAGCATACGCGCAATATAGTTATTTATGTTACAAGGACGAAAAATGCAAGTTCTCGTACGACTATGGGAAAAAGCTTTTTCGTCCGTGTATCATACACTATTTTTTATTCGATTGCAAGTGAGAACTTAAAATAACTAGAATATTAATATTTTATTATAAATTATTCTAAATTTTTGTTTAGTTTGCTAATTGTAGTTATCTGCGAAACAGACAAATGAAACATAAAATTATTCGACTGTGTCAGTTTGCTTAAAAAAACGCGTTTGCATGCAAAAAGTACTTCTCGGCCTAAGACGAAAAGTGGGTCACCTAGCAACGGCACAAATATTATTATTCTACCTAAAAGGTTAGCTTTTCGTCCGAATATCTTAACCAAAAAACGTCACTTTTTGACATAATCGAATAAAAAAGTGTTTTTTGTTTGATTCTCAGTAGCAATATTATTACAATATTATTGAAAACATAAATATAAAAATTTTATAGTAGTCGTAGACACGGTTGGCAAAAAACATGTTTTTTTTATTTTAAACAAAAAAAACTGTTTTTTTTGTTTAAAACTGTTTTATTTGTATAAAACGTGTTTTTTACTGATTTAAAAAAAACATGTTTTAAACACACACAAAAACAATGTTTTAATCAGCAAGGAGTTCTGAAATATGCATCATTACGCACTATGGCGATAATTATGCTGGGGATTCCCCTACCTATACTTATTATTATGGCTATGGGTGACAACAATAGTGAGAAACAGTATATGCTATAGGTACACTATTATTAGCAATATGAACTTTGTTTTGTTACGTAGATAAAGTATTAAAAATGTTTAAAACGTATTTCAAATATATGTTTAAAACGTGTTTTAAACATGTTTAAAACGTGTTTTAAAAACTTGCTTTGTTTTAAACAAGTTTTATACATTTGTTTAAAACGAAATGTTTTAAACGTGCCAACCCTGGTCGTAGATAAAGATAAATAGCATCCTTTTTCATTTTGCATCGCGTTTGTTTTACATTGTTGAAATAATTATACCTTGTTCTGTCCAAATAAAAATATAATGAAATAAGCTTTTTAATGATGCAAAAACATTCAAATCGGTTAAGTAGTTTTGGGATTACATAAAATATACAAACAAATTTTCTTCCTTTATTATATTAGTTAAAATTCAAACAATGTATGCACAGAGGAACTTAAACTTACAGAAGGCATGAATGTGTCAAATCGGCGTGTAGCCACTTTAGTTTAGAAGTCGCCATCTTGGTTCGCCCCGTATATGAATTGGCATTTGAGTATTAAGTTTTATTAAAATCTAAAGTATTTATTTTTATTAATATTTTAAACAATGGTAACATGTGTAGCGTTTGGTTTGTCAATAGGACAGCAAGTAACGTATTTGTATGCATTCAAATTTTACATGTGGGGCGAACCAAGATGGCGATCGGGCGTTTTTTCGTATATACCCCTTCCGTCTCATGGCGCAACCTCCCTTGCCCATCAACCCAGTTTACATTCCCTCCCCACTTGACATGAATCGTCCATGGGATGTTTTAAAATATCTTATTCTTGTATTTTCAGTGATGTTACGTAAGTCTATCCTAGCCACATCCTGAGTACGATAAAAAATTACATACTCAATACAAACATCTCAGAGAATTACATGGGATGCATAATTGTGATATTATTACCAAATTACAACATTGGGATGTAACGTAGATAATGTTACCAAGGGCGGGCATTAGCAATCGCAAAGATATTATTAGGATATTAATGGGCAAATATAGCAAGTAACAAGCCGGGATGTTCACATTCTTAAAATGTTCTGGGGATTTTATTTTGTCAAGTGGGTCTGTATCATATATTATATTTATTTACTCTGTGAATGTATGTGACATGAGATTTAACATTAAAAACATTGACAGTTCAATGAACCATCAAACCAACTGTCTTGCACACACAAGCTCTGGATTCTTTAATTCATTCTCCGTTTAAACTACTGCCGGAGTCCTTTTTATCATCCTGTCCGGAGATTTGGCAACAGTGTTTCCGGCGTAGCTTGAAATATCAGGGAACAAGTTTCCTGAGACGGAGCCACGCTCCACGCATGGGAATACGTTCACGTTCACGCGCGAGACTAATGCCTGAGCACATCCATCATATACTAGCAGGAGTATAGCAGGAGCTGTCGATATGTGGAACATCGTTCTGACCCATTACAACAGGAATTTTATACAGTAACATGTAGGTGAACAAAATATCAAAATTAAATTTAATATGAGGTGGAAGATGCAGAATTACCTATGTAACAATGTTCAACATTTCTTAAAAGAATTGACAACTTCGCCTAATTTTTTATTTACGAAATTTAACTTGAAACTGATTATTCAATGCCAAACTAACAAGCCAACGCAATACTAACACGTCTTCAATATAGATAAGTTAAAGCCACATCTAAATAAAATAAAAAGTAAAGATATGTTGTGTAGACACAAATTAAAGCTTGTATAGGTACTTAATAAATTTGTAATTGAAATCTTTAGCGTATTACATTTATTGGGACTTAATAAACAAAAAAAATTTGCCGCTGCGAAAACACGAAAAGAACAAAATATAAATAGAAAATTGAATTGAGAGAGAGATATATATATATATATATATATATATATATATATATATATATACTGGGTGGTTCCTCTCGTGTCCGGAATATTGATCGCGGGAAAATTGATCGCGGAGAATTTATCGTGGATAATTCATCGCGGGGAAAATTTATCGCCAGATAATTGATCGCCGGAATGTTGATCGCGGGGAAATTTGATCGCCGGATAATTGATCGCCGGAATATTGACCGTGTGGAAAATAGATCGCTAGATAATTGATCGCCAGAAAATTAATTTCGGGAACATTGAATGCGGGAAGAATTGAACGGTGGAAAATTGACCGTGCGGACAACTGATTGCCCTCAGAGGTGTACGGTATTGTATTTATAATCTACCTAATTGTTAACAATGTAATACCGCTATTCCGTTTTACCACTAATACATTTTTATACCAAAACCGAATTTGTGGGGCTCTATAGTACGGTTTTGTTAGCTTTGTTAGTGTTCTAAATACCAACACTGAGTTTGTGGGGCTCTAGTACGGTTTTGTTAGCTTTGTTAGTGTACTAAATACCAACACTGAGTTTGTGGGGCTCTAGTACGGTTTTGTTTGCTACTGTAGTAAATACCAAAACCGAGTTTGTGGGGCTCTTACTATCCCAGTTGGACCTTGTCCCCGCCATAATGACTCTCTGTCAGTCCCACAAGCTGAATTGATGGTAAAAATAATACGTTAGTAAAAAGAATTAGTGGTAAAAAAGGATCGGTATATTAAAAAATGAATTGGTAAAAGAATAACGTTGGTAAAAAATGGATTGGTAAAAGAATAACGGTGGAAAAAAAGGGGCAGTGGTAAAAATGGATTGGTAAATATGGGGACAAATCTTTGAGTAATAATAATAATTCAGCGATCAATTATATCCGCGGTTAATTTTCCTACGATAAATTGCCCGCACGATCAATATTCCGGCGATAAATTATCCGGCGTTCAATTCTTCCCGCGATTATTTTTCCACACGGTCAATATTCCTGCGATCAATTATCCGGCGATCATTATTCCGGCAATCAATTTTCCCCGCGGTCAGTTGTTCACACGATCAATGTTCCGGCGATCAATTATCCGGCGATCAATTATACCTACGATCAATAATTATCCACACGGTCAATATTCCGGCGATCAATTGTCCGGCGATCAATTCTCCCGGCGATCAATTATCCGCGATCAATTTTCCTGCGATCAAAATTCCGGGATCCGGTTCCTCTAGTGTTTTGAACTACTGGTTATTTTGAGTATGGCAACACCAATGTAAGCTGTGTTATGACAAGAAGTTAGTATAAGGAGTCGATTTACGCTTGAAGAACGTTGGGAAATATTAAAAACTTATTTCCAAAGTGATGAATCTTCTACCGAAAGTGCAAGAAAATTACGTTCAAAATTCGGTAAAAAAGAAGCGCATTCCAGGCAATATGTGGATTTGACCCCGTGGGACTATTATTTGTGGTGAGCTGTTAAGGATGAGTGTTACGCTAATCACCTAGCGTCGATTGAGGCACTGAAAAAAGAAATTAGTGCATTCATCGGTAAAATACAGCTAGATATTGTCGAAAATGTACTGAAAAATTAGGTTGATTGTATGGGCTTCTGCAAGACCAGCCGAGGAAGCCAATCGAATGAAATAGTATTCCATAATTAACCGCAGGGATTGTACTTTCGAATAAAAGAAACCCGAATGAAAAAAAATTATTAGTTTTTTATTTATAGCAAAATCAAAATGCAAAACTGATATGATTCACCCTTTATATATTCGCATATACTTTAACTAGTACAGATATTTAAAATACCAGAACTAATCCTGCAGATAAACATGTACGTACAGCCTGTGACGTTCGTTGATTTTTCTATACAATTACTGTCAGGTGTAATTTTTAATTTTATAGGTTCATAAAACGTTATTCTGATTTCTTTTGATGACATGACAAACAGCGATAAAGAAAAAATATTGTAGGATATTAATGGGAACTGGAATAATGGGAACTACATAAGTATATTTCGCACAGAAAAAGTTAAATAATAATAATAATTTCCATTTCAAGTTATGAAATCCAATTTAGTCAACGTATCACTTAATGTTTTATCTTGTGTAGAAAAATACTAATACTTCCTTAGTTTTCTATGGGTTACCAGAATAAAATTAGTAAATTCTCCCTATTATATTGTATCCCAAGTACCTCTATGTGTGACGTTACCACAGCACCTCTGTGAGCTCTTTCTGCTCTCTCAGTTGATGAGGAACGTCCACATTAAGAAACTTCATTAAGTGTAACAAACTGCGTATTTTCCGCCTTACTATAGGAGCTAAGAGGCTGCGCACGCCTTTCTACTTCCCCAGGAATTACTGTTATTATAAGATTGTAGTGATATTACAAGACAGAACACTGGATTTATATGTTATTTGCCAACGGCGGGATGGAACTAATATGTTACATACAGAGTATAATGAAAATGCGTTGTGAGTAACTATGTATATGGAATTCGATTTTGTAAGCGGCTCGTCTATCTACTCTTTATTCAACTCAAAGATTTTCTAAAGTTTACACAATTTACACAATAGATTCATCTCCAAAGTATCTATAACAAAAAATAGTGGAAAATGTATTGCATTATCGTTCTAGTCTTCTGTACCTATACTTACATTTATTGATGTATTGAAAAGGTTAAATTTTTATACGAGTAGATTGATAAAAGATAGATTTTTGTACTTACTTATTATTCATGGAATGACCAACGAATAAAAGAAATTACTAAAGATTATTTGGAATTATAAAAAAAAATTCCAAGAAATTGTTTTATTTGACATACTCGATATTTTATATTAGTTTTGATGGTAACCATTCCGCTATTCTATAGAATTTAACTTTCGGAGACAGAATAGTACGTAATCGAAACATTCGGATTTAGTGGTATTTTTGTCGTTTGCTGAGATTGAATTTAGGACATACTATCGTTAAGGTCAAGATTTTCCAAAAAAATATTGGAAGAATTGAAAAATAATATCTGAATTTCTAAAAAAAAAATCGAATTACTTCAAAATTATTTAAAAAATTCTATGATCATATCGTAATATCTATAAAGAATTGATCTCGAGTTCATCGAATTAATAAATTCTAGACCATTACCCTTTAAAACAAAAATTCAAAGATTTTAGTACCAATAACTTGCTGCCCGCTTAAATGCAATAATTCCTAAAGTTAAAATATTCTACGTAGCCTTTATACAATGATGGTGTCATAAAACCACGGTTCCTGGCCGCGTAAAAACTTCTGCATCTTAACATCGCAGTGGGTGATTTGAATTCAATTACTCGAAACTGGGATGCGACGTCAAGCGTCGCGACGTCACGTCGTTGGTTTTGACGCAAATGTAACTGAGATCTGAGATAGCTGTGAGATACGGCGAATAATTGCTCTAGAGATAGTGATGTCGCAATGTCGCGCATAATCGTAATAAATGTAAATAAAATGCACTTGGATAGATGTACTGTAGATGCAATTTGCTTGGATTCAAATGCTGAAGGTTTAATCTTTGTTAGTACGTCATGCAGAAATATATATACTTTAAGAATTGAAAGAGTTAATAGTCAAAAATGAAAAAAGTGCGATTCCAGAAT
This sequence comes from Agonum fuliginosum, assembly GCA_947534325.1. Lineage (NCBI taxonomy): Eukaryota > Metazoa > Arthropoda > Insecta > Coleoptera > Carabidae > Agonum > Agonum fuliginosum. The sequence goes on along the minus strand of OX384029.1, from coordinate 15,385,548 downwards.
TTTCTTGACATTCTACTGTTACACTCTTGCGGTCAAAAAATATTATTAGTTGGGTTCTTGTCGAGACTGGGAAATTGGTACCAATATAAATTAATAATCAAAAGTATGTTTAATGAAGTGAACAAATAATGTCGATGATAATAATAATATAAAGTAGGTACATCTTTCGTTAAACACTTACTCCCTGTGCTGTCATGTAGGTACTGGAACCGGAAACGCTACTGAATTGGAACTTACTATTATCATATCTGTAATCCACTATATAAGTAGTACATGTACAAATCCTAAGTCATCAAAACTAGTATTTATTAGTAATACCTACACCAATATTTATTTATATTTTTATTTGGTAATAATGGCCTATTAATTTAAACTTATGATTGCCTTCGCACATACTTAATTGTGACTTAGACTTGTTAGGTACACTACTTTTTTCACATCACTCTGGGCCTGAGTAGACAGGCAGGGTAACATCAAATTTATATCTTGGATGTGGACACTTTAGACAAAAGCACCAATATTTTTTACAAGGTACTTAAACTCAAACCCCAAAGTGTTTAATTTTGGGTAGGATCAACTTTCCCCCACAACCCACACGCCGGTTTCCTAAATACCTCAAAAATTGTAGGTTCTAGCAAAATCACTTTGTATACAAAATTATAGAGCATGAAATTCTCATAATTAAAGATCCTTAACGATTTTCAGGTAAGTGGCACACAGAAAAAATTTGTGGAATTGTATTCTTGAAACAGAAATTCGAAATTTTTTTCCTCTAGAAAGTTACAGAGATTTTTGTATATTATGAAAAAGTAATGGAACAATTTAATTTTTAAAAAGCGCTTCGATTTTCTTTCATAACTTTTAAAATATTGATCGTAGAAAAAAATTTTAATCCAAAAGTTGTAGGAAATTTTACCCTCGTGCTTACAAAATATTAGGATTACAGCAAGGCCCTAAAATGATCGGTATTACCAAATACCTTATATACCTGTTGCAAGTGGTTTTAGTTGTAGCAAAGTAAAGTGTTAGATAATAAAGAAAACAACGAAAGTAAACGTTTTCGCATTGTGGCGATTGTTTCATTTCCCTTAAAATTTGTATGTAGGTCCAAATATTCGTTGGTAGGTCGTAAAGCACAGCAGATAGCAGATATGCCCTGCACGGGCCACGAGTCGCAGCTTTAATGGAATAAGCCAGACAACTCACTTTATGGCAGTTCATGAGAACACATAAATTTTATGTCGCGATGTCACCCACTCCGACTCTTTATGAATTTAAAATTAACCGAAATTAGTTTAAGTCACAATGAGAAGAAGAACATGTAACTGTAATTGTCATAAAATATGAACGAACAATTACTCGCGGGACAACGGAGAGTGGATTGCGGTTATATGAATTATTCATATTATCTAGATCAAAAACTGCCGCTTTTAATTTGTCCTCATTATCGTACTTTTAACGTATTATTATAATTGTTCCGATAATATTTGACATGAGATGAGTAACAATATATAGGTACGTTTTGTTTGTTGGCTAAGGCGTGGACTATGTGTGGCCAAAAGTCAAGCCCTACATATATTATTTTACATAGAGTTAAACCTCACATGAAATAAATAAAATAAAAAATAATATACTTATTTTAAGTTAATATGAATTTTATTATTTGTTACGAAACGTAAAACTTAAATTTTAACTTAAATGTGGCTGAAGTAAAATGTCCGGGTTATTTTGTATTTTCGTGTTAATTGGATGTTAATTGTTTTGTTTGTGGGATGTTGTTCAGTATTGATTAAAATTCAAGGTTTCGCCATTTTTATTTGTACGTAATGCGACCGCTATCTTGCATAATAGCGATCGTTTTTTAGTTTTTTTTTGTTTTTCTCGTAAATCCATGAATGCATAAAACGAGAAAAACTGTAACCTATATGAAATTATAGAACACAAAATTCTCTTTAAAAAGATACTTATCAATTTTTATGTAAAATGGCTGTAATTTCTTAATGAATAATTATATGGACTTGCCTGATGCCTAAATCTGAATCCAGTTCTCTGTGCAAATTATTTTTATAAAACATTGCAATTGAAATTTTGAATGTACAAATTTATGCATATTGAAATTTATTGTATGACAATTAGAGTTGCAACGAATATTAGGCAACTATTCGGCATTCTGCCTATTCGGCACGTTTTTCAATATTCTGGGAACACCGAATATTAGTTTACTATTACCGCATACCGAATAGTCTGACGTCACATATAACACACAATACTTTAACAGAGATTGTCTGTAACAGTGCTTTATTTAGATATTTTATTGTATTATTGTATTAGGATTTCGGGATTTGAACATCATTTTAGGTTATAAATCCCTAGGGTGACTTGATGGCACACACACAGTATTAATTTTTTACTTATACTTTTTGCCACAGCGTTTACTTTACTACCATGTGTGTTGCCAGTCAACCCGGCGCAAGCCCTTGTTACAGCCTCTAGCCGGTGCCCGATAGATAGAGGTTGCCAAGTTAATTAGATCCCAACTTGGAATGGTAACGGGAGTAGGTACCAATCCAAATCAGGCCGTGAAAATTTCCTGAACTGACCGGGATTCGAACCCACGACCTCTGTAACCAGAGCCTAGCATTCTACCACTATGCTACCCCGCCGACAAAAAAATTGATGTTTATTCTTGAGTTTTTATTAATCATTATTACTAAAATAAGAAAAATAATGTCAAATACCTTATTTTGTAATTTTGATAAAAATAAAAATGAACTATTCGTTATTAAAATTTAAAAGCAGAAAATTATGGAGCAAAAAATAAGTTTCTCTGCATTCAAAGCAGCTTCGTCAGTGCTCATTATAGTTTTTCATTTGGCGCCAAACGGGTGCAGAATATTCGACAGTCCTGCATAATATTCGTTGTTCGGTATTCAGCACATTTACTATTCGTTGCATCTCTTATTAAAATCAGTATACAACACACTATAATAGCAATTACTGTTATTATGATTATTCTAAGAGGAATTTTATGAATACAATAAGGTAACCTAATTTCACTGTTCATTATTAGTCTAGGAGCTAGCTACAATTTCGTGTGCACTTTTATATACCCGCCCCGCAGTTTTTCTTCAGATTATATACTTTGAAGGTCCAGATATGTTAAAATCGGTGGTCACATGACTCGAATTGTGTGCGTTTGGGCGTCATATTTAATTCAAAATGGCGGTAAGTAGTTTTTAAAATTGCTTGTTTTCGGCAGTTTGTAAATTTTTTTGTTTGGTAGATTATAAAAGGGATTTCATTTATTTTTTGTTATTTTTTCGAAAAATGCTACAGTTTTCCAGAAAATTTGAAAGGACGAAAAAATAGAGTTTTGTCTTGATGGCTTTTTACTTGTCTATTTTCTAACCGATATTTTTTTATTTTGTAACAAATCGGGTTGTTAAACACAAACGATTATTAATCGTGCTGAAATGTTTAATAAGGAAACGAAAATAATAATTTCATAAAGAATTATTTATTCTGGTCAATTAAAATTTTAATTAACTTCTTTGTAATCAAATAACAAAAATACCTTATTTTAAATTGTAATTGTCATCTTATTACACGCTTATTAGCAGATATTTTTTGTACTATTCATGATTATAAGTTTCTTGGAATACAATTAATAAAATTCAAATACAAAAATTCTATTTTTTCGCTATTTTAATTACGAGTGGTAATGGGTAATGAAATTTGGTCTGAACGATTTGAAATGTCATCGGAGAAAAATTCGTAACTTACACACGTTCGCACTCACAGCCATTGTCTCGAAAATGTTAAATACGTATTTTGGGTACCCTAAAACGTACTTTTCCACCAAAAACTCACACTCGAAATGTCTTAAACTTACTAAGATCCCTGACAGTCATGAAAAATGTACAGGTAATAAATGAAAAGATAAAAATACACAACACTTCATCGTATTAAATATTAATCTGTAATGCCTATGGCACACACATCGAAAAGCGTCGAGGAGCATCGAGAAACTCGTCGATGACACGATAGAACGCACCTGTCCGCGACGAAAAATAAAGATGCTTCTATTTTCATCGCGTAGCTCAAAACGAATTGTCTCATTTCAGATCTTCTTAATTTCAAAATTACTTAAATAGTGCTGTACGGTACAGTAAAATTAGATGAAAAAAACACCCAAACCGGGAAATAAAAAAACAAAGGTTTGAGTGTTCCAAATTATTGTTTATTAGACTTTGCTCTACATTAGAGGTGGACATGCTGTGAAATTTTCGTGAGCATGAGCGATTTTGACAAGTAATGTATCGTGAGTGATCGGGCGTGAGCAAATTTTTTTCGGCTGTGAGTAAAAATCTCAAGTCACCACATATTACATAATTTGCAAAATATAAACACAAAACAAATGGTAATTACAGGTTATTGCTATTAATACTCGTTAACCATCGAGTACACACAGGCAGCGCATTGGTTGGTTTCATTTCACTACGATTTTGCAGAGCTCAAGTAACTTATTATTATTTAATTTCATAAAAATATTTTTACGTGACCCGTCGTGCGTGATCGTGCGTGACTATAAAAATAAATTCGTGAGCTTGAGTGATCGTAATTTAAACGAAAAATGTTGTGCGTCATTGAGCGTGATTTCGTTTTTAATTTCGTGAGCATGCGTGATCGTGCACAATATGTGGTATGATTGTCGGGTTTGACAGTGTGGGGAGGGGAAAGGTGCCAGAACCGATTCCATGAAAGAACAGAACAATGAAAAAACAGAACACGAAAAAACAGAACATGAAAAAACAGAACATGAAAAAACAGAACATGAAAAAACAGAACAATGAAAAAACAGAACAATGAAAAAACAGAACACTGAAGAAACAGAACAATGAAAAAACAGAACAGTGAAAAAACTGAACACTGAAAAAACAGAACACTGAAAAAACAGAACATTGATAAAACAGAACATGAAAAAACAGAACACATAAACTAATCTATGCTAACAAAAACCGTGTTGAGTCCAACAGAACTCCGTTTTTTTGACATAAACTAATCTATGCTAACAAAACCCTTCTTGACTCCAACGGAACTCCGTTTTTTTGACATAAACTAATCTATGCTAACAAAACCCTAATTGAGTCCAACAGAATTCCGTTTTTTAAAATAAACTAATCAATACTAACAAAACCCTAATTGAGTCCAACAGAACTCCGTTTTTTTAAAAATAAACTAATCAATACTAACAAAACCCTAATTGAGTCCAACAGAACTCCGTTTTTTTGACATAAACTAATCAAAGCTAACAAAACCCTAATTGAGTCCAACAGAATTCCGTTTTTTTAAATAAACTAATCAATACTAACAAAACCCTAATTAAGTCCAACAGAACTCCGTATTTTTAAAAATAAACTAATCAATACTAACAAAACCCTAATTGAGTCCAACAGAATGTTCTGTTTTTTCAGTGTTCTGTTTTTTCACTGTTCTCTTTTTTCATTGTTCTGTTTTTTCAGTGTTCTGTTTTTTCATTGTTCTCTTTTTTCATTGTTCTGTTTTTTCACTGTTCTGTTTTTTCATGTTCTTTTTTTTTCATGTTCTGTTTTTTCATGTTCTGTTTTTTCATTGTTCTGTTTTGTCCGGTCACCGCCAGAACCGTATCACTGTACCTATGTTTTTTCAGTTTTCTGCTAATATCTCAAAAACCATCTAACGTAGAGTAAAAGGTATTCAAATGAAAGTTGTAGAGAATATAATTTCGTATTTAACAAATTTTTATCCGATTAATAGTTTCAAAGTTATGACAGAGGAAAGCGGAGCGCTCTTTTAAAAAATTAAAATATGTCTTTAATTTTTTTATTACATACAAAAACCACTGTAACATTTTAACATATAAGAATATCGACTTCCGGTTTGAAGCATTCGATTCCACAGACTTTTTTCTATCAACAATATAATTTTGTAAACTTTTGCAGGGCTCTAGTTTAGCCACAATTTACACAAAGGAAATAAACAAGTTTTAGTGTTTTGTTCAATAAATTGTTGTATTGTATTGTACTCTTAAGGATGGTTTCCGAAATATTCGCGAAAAACAGAGAAAACACTATCCACCTCCACCAGTGCCAAACCAGACAGTCTGGCTGCGGCGATTTAGAGAAAAGGCAAATGAACAATTTGAAGCACTTAAACAGTTGTTTTTTTTTCCTATTCTATTACTTTCTGCTTTATTGAAAGTATCAAAAACATGATTATAAACTCATCAACATCATTTATTCCGCGCGGAACATAGTTTTGGTAAGTAACTAGGGATATTTCAATTTAGAACGAAGGGTAGGAATATTTTACTGATATTACCAACAATTTTTTTTCATCGAGGAAAAACTTTATGTATTTGTCGCCGATGAAATAGAAATCCATCGCGGACGGGTGCTTTCTATCGTTTCATCGAGGAGTTCGTCCATGTGTGTGAAATAGGTTTAACATAAGTAAAATAGGTACCTAAAAATAAAAACATAGTACCTAATGTAAATTAATAAATACAAAATCAATTTATAAACACTTGGAAACAAATTTACAGAAAAACTTATTTTCATATTTTTTGTCTATTTTTTTATAAAACTGTCTTTTCTTTCCACCAAATTAAAATATAGTCCGGTCAAAATAGACATTTCAGTTTGCAATAATTCGCATAGAGCTGAAAATTGGTACAGACCTTGTGGACAATATTACAAATAAAATACTAAAAGTCCCCATCGATCCCACATCTGCAAAAAAAGTTATTCAAGGTCAAAGGTCAAAAAAATGTATTTTTCCAATTTTTCCGGTAAACGGTAAGTTTTTTATAATAGTATTCAAACGAAAGTTGTAGAGAATAAAATTGCCAACAACTTTTATATTAAACATATTTTTCTCCGATCAATAGTTTAAAAGTTATGACAAAGGAAAGCGGGGCACTCTTTTTTAAAATTAAATTTTTTTCATTATATACAAAAATGAATGTAACTTTTTTACAGATGAGAATATCGATTTCCGGTTTCAAGTATTCGATTCCATAGACTTTTTTCTATCAACAGAAATTTTTTTAAACTTTTGGAGGCGCTATTTTGGCTACAATTTAAAGAAAGAAAATAAAGTATTTTTTAATTTTTTTTATTTAATCCACTATAATTTCTGAACGAATTAAGGCATCGACTTCCAGTTTCTAGCATTGGATTTCTCGGTCTTTTTTCTTTAAGAGGCATTATATCAAAAACTTTTAAAAGGCTTGGTTGAACTGAAATTTGAAGATGGAAATTAGTAAAATTTATGTATTTTATTCATTTATTGTTTTTAATCAACTATAATTTCTAAACAAAAAAGATATTGAGTTGCGGTTTAAAGATTTAGATTTTCAAAACAATTCTCTATAAAACGGTATGAACAAAATATCGATAAATGAACCCATTTAATAATGATAAATGATTAAAAACAATAAAATAATAAAATACATAAATTTCACTAATTTCCCTCTTCAAATTTCAGCTCAACCAAGACTTTTAAAAGTTTTTGATATAATGACTCTTAAAGAAAAAAGTCCTCGAAATCCAATGCTGGAAACTGGAAGTCGATAACTTAAGTCTTTCAGAAATTATAGTGGATTAAATAAAAAAAATTAAAAAATACTTTATTTTGTTTACTTAAATTGTGGTCAAAATAGGGCCTCAAAAAGTTTAAAAAAATTTCTGTTGATAGAAAAAAGTCTATGGAATCGAATACTTGAAACCGGAAATCGATATTCTCATTTGGTAAAAAGTTACATTCGTTTTTGTACATAATGAAAAAAAAGTGCTTCGCTTTCCTCTGCCATAACTTTTAAACTATTGATCGGAGAAAAATTTGTTTAATATAAAAGTTGTAGGAAATTTTATTCTCTACAACTTTCATTTGAATACATTTATAAAAAAACTTACCGTTTACCGGAAAAATTGGAAAAATACATTTTTTGACATTTGACCCTGAATAACTTTTTTTGCAGATGTGGGATCGATGGGGACTTTTAGTATTTTTTTTGTAATAATTTCCTCAAGGTCTGTACCAATTTTCAGCTCTATGCGAATTATTGCAAACCTACTATTATTTTTTTGTCTAATTTGACTGGACTAATAACAAAATTTGAAGAAATCTAATTAGACCTTTCAAATAAAGAAAATAAATAGAAAATCGATTCGAAAATAACAATCAAAACAAAACTCTATTTTTTAGTTTTTTCAAATTTTCAAGAAAACTGTAGCATGTTTGGAAAAAATTATAGAAAATAAATGAACTCCATTTTAGAATCTTCCATACAAACAAACAAACAAAAAAGAATTTAAAAATACTTCATAAATGGCCGAGAAGCAAGCCATTTTAAAAATTACTTACCACATTGCTTACCACCATTTTAACGTACATAATAATTGGAAATGATTCCAACGATTTTTACACATCTGGATTCTGGACCTTCAAATTATAGAGTCTGAACACAAAGTGCGGGTATACAATACGAGTAACACTAAAGTGCACACGAAACTTGAACTAGATCCATGACTACATTAGGCGGAATTACAGTTTTCCAGCAATGCCATGTTGGTTGTAGGGTTTGCAAATAGGGTTTGAAAAAATGTCAATTCCGGTTTACCGATAATTTACCGGTATTTTCTTTATATTTTTAAAATAGATTCTGAGGGTACTAAACTGTCCTTATTTAAAAAAATTCGACATTGAATTTGGACGAAAGGGAAAATAGTTATTTGTTCAATTATTAGACACGGAAGTTTTTAAAGTACTGTGGTGGTAACACTGCTTACTTTCCTCTCTAGAGAAGAAAAAAGTGTTTTCTCCGCATGTCATGAAAAAATAAATAAAATTTACAGTAAACAAGTCGTACATTAATAACATCTATCCATCTATATGAATTTGGTATATAAATTAACAGATTTTTCCAGAATATCACCTAAAATATTACTACATGACTGATTACAGCCCTTACCAACCATTAGTACCATAGGCAGCACGTGGCATATGTACTCGACTATAATCATGTTATATTCATATGTGTAGAAAACTGATTATTATCATCAAACGCAGTATAGTTTATTCACCCCATAATATATTTTCTATTTTATCGATTTGGAAACAAAATAAGTATAAATACTCGTAGCTCACAACAAAAACCACCTTTTACATGTAATCCAGTAAAAATTTTTGGAGAAGTAATTTTTTCTATCATCTTATATATTTTTTGGGGTGCTGGACACGAATTTCAGGTTTGCCATCTCGTAACTTTCCTGCTTAAAAAGTTATACGCGAAAAACCATGGAAAATCCGGGTATTTATCTGTTTTTCGCTTGTAGGTATTTAGTAGAGGGTTAGAAAACTGATTATTATCATCAAACGCAGTATAGTTTATACACCCCATAATATATTTTCTATTTTATCGATTTGGAAACAAAATATGTATATAGCTCACAACAAAAACCACCTTTTCCATGTAATCCAGTAAAATGTTTTGGAGAAGTAATTTTTTCTATCATCTTATATATTTTTTGGGGTGCTGGACACGAATTTCAGGTTTGCTACCTCGTAACTTTCCTGCTTAAAAAGTTGTACGCGAAAAACCATGGAAAATCCGGTATTGTTTTTCGCTTGTACAGGGTTGACCAAATAAGACCTACTAATGTTGAACACGGATAACTCTTGTAATAATCATTTATTTTGATTAATTTCTTTTTTTACAATGAATATATTTTATGGAAATTATGTATGAAGTATGACATCAATCAGACAAATGTAAACCATTATTCTCGGTACAGAGATCGGCTCTTTGTAACGCGTTTTCCATTACACCACGTAATGTTTCTGGTTGAAGGCTCAGTATTTCGTCTCGAATATTCTGCTTCAGCTGTCTAATAGTCTCTGGTTTATTAACATACACTTTGTCTTTTAAATATCCCCATTAAAAAAGTCGGGCGCTGTTAAAACTGGCGAGCGAGGTGGCTAAAGGAAATCAGAATTTTTTTTAAATCAGAACGTTCGCCAAAAATTTCACTTTATTGGCACCAAACAGTACATTTGGATGGATTTGCAACTGATGCTGGTGTATTTCCCTTGGATTTTCAGAGCCCCAAAATCTACAGTTTTGTTTGTTGACATAACCATTTAAATGAAAATGCGCTTTATCCGACATCAAAACATTATTTAGAAAATCAATTTGTGTGGATAATAAACCAACAATTCAGTTATAACCTACAAAAAGAAAAAAATAATTAAATCAAAAATACAAAAGTTATTTGTGTAGGTCTTATTTGGCCCACCCGATATTTAGTAGAGGGTTAAATCTTTTGAAAAAATTATTATAAAAATTATTTTTTCTAAAATCAATAGTATTCGAGAAAATAGTTACATAAAATAAAATTGAGCAATTTCTAGTCATTTTAAGTAAAACCGTAATTTTGTTTTTTGAAATAAAAACTGTTTTTATGTTTGTTATGTAAGTACATTATTTTCAACATTTCGGGAGCATTAGTTTGGCACAGATCAAACATATAATTTCTTAGAGAACTTAAATTTCTCTATTTTCTCTAAGAAATTATGTTTGATCTGTAGTTAAACTAGTGCTCCCGAAATGTTGAAACTTAGGTACAACTAAAAAGTATCTAAGAAATTAAATGTTGAAAACCGGAAGTGAACTAGAATAATAATAAAGGCTGTTTTGTTTAACAAAACAAAACTACGGTTTTACATAAAATGACTAGAAATTGCTCAATTTTATTTTAACGATTTTCTCGAGAACTATTGATCTTTGAAAAAAATATATTTTATTGTAAATGTACTTAGTTAAATTTGGTGTGATAAGAATCAAATTTATGTCACTTATATTAAATATCCTCCAGCAGTTCACTTGTATTACGACTAAGCCCATCTCATGTGGCTTGCTTGCATGACGGCTTGAGCCCTCTTTGTAGTCTAGGACCTCCAGCGGCTCGCTTGTATGACGGCTTGAGCCCTCCACGTAGTCTAGGTCCTCCAGCAGCTCGCTTGTATGACGGCATGAGTCCTCCACGTAGTCTAGGTCCTTTATGTCACTTATATTAAATATCCTCCAGCAGTTCGCTTGTATTACGACTAAGCCCATCTCATATTAGTTCATAACTAGTGGCTTGCTTGTATGACGGCTTGAGCCCTCATTGTAGTCTAGGACCTCCAGCGGCTCGCTTGTATGACGGCTTGAGCCCTCCACGTAGTCTAGGTCCTCCAGCGGCTCGCTTGTATGACGGCTTGAGCCCTCATTGTAGTCTAGGACCTCCAGCGGCTCGCTTGTATAACGGCTTGAGCCCTCCACGTAGTCTAGGTCCTCCAGCGGCTCGCTTGTATGACGGCTTGAGCCCTCCATGTTGTCTAGGTTCTTGGCTGACTGGATGTCACAACACCAGTTGGTAGTGGCAAACCTGGGGACAACACCTACCTTCGTAAGAAGGACGCAGGAATCGGTTCTGGATCTAACAATGACCAGACACACAAACGTGATACAGCGATGGGAAACCTTGGAAGAGGAGACCCTTAGCTGGCATAAAATGATTAAGTTTGATTTGCAAGTGGCGATTATTCCCAACCAAGGACATAACGCCAGGCCAACTGGTTGGAAAATCTCCGAGGAATTAATGCCCAGATTCAAACACGAACTGGCAGAGATTCTGGAGGTTGACTAGAGAACAGCGAGCGCAGCCGTCTTTACGGACAGCGTAGTAAAAGCGTGCGAAAGAAGTTTCCCACGGAGGAGAGCTCCAAAAGGCAACAAAACACAGGCCTACTGGTGGACTACGGAAATTGGCAATCTACGTAAAGAATGCCTCAAGGCCCGTAGGAGATCCACAAACACCAACAGAAGACCCTCCTCTACGGACGAAGAAAAGCAAAACAAGTGGCCAGAAGAACTCTAAGAAAGGCAATCCTAGAAGCAAAACGAGACTCCTGGAACAAGGTCCTACAGGACCTCGACCAGGACGTCTTCGGACAAGGATATAGGATTGTGGTTGGGAAAATCAAGACACAAAGCAAACTTGATGATGATCGACAGCTAGAGATTGCAAGGGGTTTGTTCCCTCAGGTAGCGCCGGTGGACTGGGGACCAATGGTTGAACACCTACCATCTCCCCCATCCCTATTTGAAGAGGATGAACTCTTGAATGCAGTCTCTAGGCTCAAGAGTGGGAAAGCGGCTGGCCCAGATCAAATACCACCTGAGATCGCCAAAGCTGCCGTATTAGGACACCAGGAGACCTTCCTGGAGATTGTGAACAACATAATCTCAACGGGAGGGTTTTTATCTGACTGGAAACAAACCAGGCTCGTCCTAATAGAGAAACCCAAGAAAGATACGACAGCTATGCCCTCTTACAGGCCGATTTGTCTACTTAACACCCTTGGCAAAATCGCAGAGCAGTTGATCTGCGACAGAATCAATCAAGAGCTCGAAGCCACGGGGGGCTTGTCAAAGCAACAGTTCGGCTTCAGAAAAGGACTGTGCACCACGGATGCAATGAAAGAGGTGATAAACTGCCTCCAAAAGGGAACTCGATCAAGAAACACAAGAGGTTTCTGCGTTCTCGTGACGCTCGACATTAGAAATGCCTTCAACAGCGCAAGCTGGAAACATATAATAGAGGCAATGATAGACAAAAACATCAGCCCCTATCTAGTCAGGGTCACGAGAAGCTATCTAGAAAGCAGAACAATCTCGATCGGCGAGGACAAAAACCTGCCGATGACATGCGGAGTCCCACAGGGCTCCAAGCTCGAGCCTCTCCTATGGAACATCATGTATGATGGGATATTCGAGACGGACCTACCAGACGGAGCAACTGCAATAGTTCTTTGCAGATGACGTCGGCATCGTGGTCACAGCGTGGACTGAAGCCGAACTAGAACTAAAAACGAAAGTAGCGGTGGAAACTACCATCACATGGCTTAAGAGCAAAGGCTTGCAAGTGGCACCAGAAAAGACAGAGGCAGTAATACTGGTCGGCAGAAGGACACTTCTGGAAATGGACTTCACAGTCCAGGACAAAGTGATCCGGACATCGCCCAGTATTAAATACCTGGGGGTCCACTGGGATAAGGACCAAAAAATGCGGGAACACATCACCCGCACTGCCAAAAAAGCAGGAGATGCGGTACGAAACCTCTCTCGGCTCATGCCGAACATAGGAGGGCCAGCCGCAACAAAAAGACGGATACTGGGTGCAGTTGTAAACTCCATATTACTGTACGCAGCTCCGATCTGGAGTAAGGCCATGCAACTCGCAAAATATAGACTAACTTTTGAGCGAGTGCAGCGGCAAATGGCGTTGAGGATATGCAGTGCATATAGGACTGTATCGACAGCGGCAACACAAGTCCTGTCGGGACAGACCCCTATAGACCTGCTAGTCCAGGAGAGAGAGGCAACGTACCGCAAAACGAACGAAGAGGCTAAAACGATCAAAGAAGCCACAATGAGTGCCTGGCAAGCCAGGTGGAACACTGGAGCCACGGGAGAGTGGACAAGAAGACTCATCCCTGAAATAAAACGGTGGAAGGATAGAAAGCATGGTGAGCTAGACTTCCACCTCACGCAGCTACTAAGCGGATACGGTTCCTTTGAAGCCTATCTCAAAAAGATGAGAAGAAAGGACTCGGCAACCTGCCCCTACTGCCATCTAGGGGAGGACACCGCCGAGCACACCTTCTTCTACTGTCCCGAATGGACTCCTGAAAGAACAGTAGCGGAGGGGGAACTGAAAACAACCCTAAACCCCGACAACATAGTACAACTAATGTTGGCGGATGAAGAAAACTGGTCCACAATAAAACGGCTTGCAAACGCAGTAATGCGAAAGAAAGAGCAAGCCGAAAAGGACCGGGAAATAAACTGAACTGGACAAACCCAGATTTGACGACGACTTCAGCGGAACACCCAGCTGAGTAGAAGAGGGGGCAGCCTCGAAAGTAATGCCGAGAGGTAGTTCTACGGGCTGCAGCAACCCCGTGTATATTGGTGGTTAGGTTTTAGTGGGTATGGTCAAAAGACAGGCGAGTCCCACACAAAAGTGCGTAACAGCATTTCCCCCACCAAGAAAGAAAGAAAAAAAAAGGCCTCCAGCGGCTCGCTTGTATGATGGCTTGTGCCCTCCACGTAGTCTAGGTCCTCCAGCGGCTTGCTTGTATGACAGCTTGAGCCCTTCACGTAGTGTAAGACCTCCAGGGGCTCGCTTGTATGATGGCTTGAGTCCTCCACGGCTTGCTTGTATGACAGCTTGAGCCCTTCACGTAGTGTAAGACCTCCAGCGGCTCGCTTGTATGATGGCTTGAGTCATCCACGTACTCAAGGTCCTCCAGCAGCTCGCTTGTATGACGGCTTGAGCCCTCCACGTAGTCTAGGTCCTCCAGCGGCTTGCTTGTATGTCGGCTTGAGCCCTCATTGTAGTCTAGGACCTCCAGCGGCTCGCTTGTATGACAGCTTGAGCCTTTCACGTAGTCTAGGTCCTCCAGCGGCTCGCTTGTATGACGGCTTGAGCCCTCCACGTAATCTAGGTCCTCCAGCGGCTTGCATGTATGACGGCTTGAGCCCTCCACTTAGTCTAGGTCCTCCAGCGGCTTGCTTGTATGACGGCTTGAGCCCTCCACGTAGTCTAGGTCCTCCAGCGGCTCGCTTGTATGACGACTTGAGCAATCCACGTAGTCGCGGTCCTCCAGCGGCTCGCTTGTATGACGGCTTGAGCCCTTCACGTAGTCTAGATCCTCCAGCGGCTCGCTTGTATGACGGCTTGAGCCCTCCACGTAGTCTAGGTCCTCCAGCGGCTCGCTTGTATGACGGCTTGAGCCCTCCACGTAGTGAAGGACCTCCAGCGGCTCGCTTGTATGACGGCTTGAGTCCTCCACGTAGTCTAGGTCCTCCAGCGGCTCGCTTGTATGACGGCTTGAGCCCTCCACGTAGTCTAGATACATTTGAGCGAGTGCAGCGGCAAATGGCGTTGAGGATATGCAGCGCATATAGGACTGTATCGACAGCGGCAGCACAAGTCCTGTCGGGACAGATCCCTATAGACCTGCTAGTCGAGGAGAGAGAGGCAACGTACCGCAAAACGAAAGAAGAGGCTAAAACGATCAAAGAAGCCACAATGAGTGCCTGGCAAGCCAGGTGGAACAATGGAGCCACGGGGGAGTGGACAAGAAGACTCATCCCCGAAATACAGCGGTGGAAGGATAGAAAGCATGGTGAACTAGACTTCCACCTCACACAGCTACTAAGCGGGCACGGTTCCTTTGAAGCCTATCTCCACAAGATAGGAAGAAGGGAGTCGGCAACCTGCCCCTACTGCCATCTAGGGGAGGACACTGCCGAACACACCTTCTTCTACTGCCCTGAATGGACTCCTGAAAGGACAGTAGCTGAAGAGGAGCTGAAAACAACCATAAACCCCGACAACATAGTACAACTAATGTTGGCGGACGAAGAGAAGTGGTCCACAATAAAACGGCTTGCAAACGCAGTAATGCGAAAGAAAGAGCAAGCCGAAAAGGACCGGGAAAGAAACTGAACTGGACAAACCCGGATTTGACGACGACCTCAGCGGAACTCCCAGCTGAGTAGAAGAGGGGGCAGCCTGGAAAGTAATGCCGAGAGGTAGTTCTACGGGCTGCAGCAACCCCGTGTATATTGGTGGTTAGGTTTTAGTGGGTATGGTCAAAAGATCGAGACTCTTGGAGTAAGGTGCTATTGCTACCTGATAGGACCTGAACCAGGAAGTTCTCGAACAAAGACAGGCGAGTCCCACACAAAAGTGCGTAACAGCATTTCCCCCACCAAGAAAAAAAAAAAAAAAAAAAAGATAAAGCTGAGTAGAAGAGAGGGCAGCCTCGAAAGTAATGCCGAGAGGTAGTTCTACGGGCTGCAGCAACCCCGTGTATATTGGTGGTTAGGTTTTAGTGGGTATGGTCAAAAGACAGGCGAGTCCCACACAAAAGTGCGTAACAGCATTTCCCCCACCAAGAAAGAAAGACAAAAAAGTCCTCCAGCGGCTCGCTTGTATGATGGCTTGTGCCCTCCACGTAGTCTAGGTCCTCCAGCGGCTTGCTTGTATGACAGCTTGAGCCCTTCACGTAGTGTAAGACCTCCAGGGGCTCGCTTGTATGATGGCTTTAGTCCTCCACGTACTCAAGGTCCTCCAGCAGCTCGCTTGTATGATGGCTTGAGCCCTCCACGTAGTCTAGGGCCTCCAGCGGCTTGCTTGTATGTCGGCTTGAGCCCTCATTGTAGTCTAGGACCTCCAGCGGCTCGCTTGTATGACGGCTTGAGCCTTTCACGTAGTCTAGGTCCTCCAGCGGCTCGCTTGTATGACGGCTTGAGCCCTTCACGTAATCTAGGTCCTCCAGCGGCTTGCATGTATGATGGCTTGAGCCCTCCACGTAGTCTAGGTCCTCCAGCGGCTTGCTTGTATGACGGCTTGAGCCCTCCACGTAGTCTAGGTCCTCCAGCGGCTCGCTTGTATGACGGCTTGAGCCCTCCATGTTGTCTAGGTCCTCCAGCGGCTCGCTTGTATGACGACTTGAGCAATCCACGTAGTCGCGGTCCTCCAGCGGCTCGCTTGTATGACGGCTTGAGCCCTCCACGTAGTCTAGATCCTCCAGCGGCTCGCTTGTATGACGGCTTGAGCCCTCCACGTAGTCTAGGTCCTCCAGCGGCTCGCTTGTATGACGGCTTGAGCCCTCCACGTAGTGTAGGACCTCCAGCGGCTCGCTTGTATGACGGCTTGAGTCCTCCACGTAGTCTAAGTCCTCCAGCGGCTCGCTTGTATGACGGCTTGAGCCCTCCACGTAGTCTAGATCCTCCAGCGGCTCGCTTGTATGACGGCTTGAGCCCTCCACGTAGTCTAGATCCTCCAGCGGCTCGCTTGAATGACGGCTTGAGCCCTCCATGTTGTCTAGGTCCTCCAGCGGCTCGCTTGTATGACGGCTTGAGTCCTCCACGTAGTCTAGATCCTCCAGCGGCTCGCTTGTATGACGGCTTGAGTCCTCCATGTTGTCTAGGTCCTCCAGCGGCTCGCTTGTATGACGGCTTGAGCCCTCCACGTAGTCTAGATCCTCCAGCGGCTCGCTTGTATGAGGGCTTGAGCCCTCCACGTAGTCTAGATTCTCCAGCGGCTCGCTTGTATGACGGCTTGAGCCCTCCATGTTGTCTAGGTCCTCCAGCGGCTCGCTTGTATGACGGCTTGAGCCCTCCACGTAGTCTAGATCCTCCAGCGGCTCGCTTGTATGACGGCTTGAGCCCTCCATGTTGTCTAGGTCCTCCAGCGGCTCGCTTGTATGACGGCTTGAGCCCTCCACGTAGTCTAGGTCCTCCAGCGGCTTGCTTGTATGACAGCTTGAGCCCTTCACGTAGTGTAGGACCTCCAGCGGCTCGCTTGTATGATGGCTTGAGTCCTCCACGTACTCAAGGTCCTCCAGCAGCTCGCTTGTATGACGGCTTGAGCCCTCCACGTAGTCTAGGTCCTCCAGCGGCTTGCTTGTATGACGGCTTGAGCCCTCATTGTAGTCTAGGACCTCCAGCGGCTCGCTTGTACGACGGCTTGAGCCTTTCACGTAGTCTAGGTCCTCCAGCGGTTCGCTTGTATGACGGCTTGAGCCCTCCACGTAGTCTAGATCCTTCAGCGGCTCGCTTGTATGACGGCTTGAGCCTTTCACGTAGTCTAGGTCCTCCAGCGGCTCGCTTGTATGACGGCTTGAGCCCTCCACGTAGTCTAGGTCCTCCAGCGGCTTGCTTGTATGACGGCTTGAGCCCTCCACGTAATCTAGGTCCTCCAGCGGCTTGCTTGTATGACGGCTTGAGCCCTCCACGTAGTCTAGGTCCTCCAGCGGCTTGCTTGTATGACGGCTTGAGCCCTCCACGTAGTCTAGGTCCTCCAGCGGCTTGCTTGTATGCCGGCTTGAGCCCTCCACGTAGTCTAGGTCCTCCAGCGGCTCGCTTGTATGACGGCTTGAGCAATCTACGTAGTCGATGTCCTCCAGCGGCTCGCTTGTATGACGGCTTGAGCCCTCCACGTAGTCTAGGTCCTCCAGCGGCTCGCTTGTATGACGGCTTGAGCCCTCCACGTAGTGTAGGACCTCCAGCGGCTCGCTTGTATGACGGCTTGAGCCCTCCACGTAGTCTAGGTCCTCCAGCGGCTTGCTTGTATGCCGGCTTGAGCCCTCCACGTAGTCTAGGTCCTCCAGCGGCTCGCTTGTATGACGGCTTGAGCAATCCACGTAGTCGATGTCCTCCAGCGGCTCGCTTGTATGACGGCTTGAGCCCTCCACGTAGTCTAGGTCCTCCAGCGGCTCGCTTGTATGACGGCTTGAGCCCTCCACGTAGTGTAGGACCTCCAGCGGCTCGCTTGTATGACGGCTTGAGTCCTCCACGTAGTCTAGGTCCTCCAGCGGCTCGCTTGTATGACGGCTTGAGCCCTCCACGTAGTCTAGATCCTCCAGCGGCTCGCTTGTATGACGGCTTGAGCCCTCCACGTAGTCTAGATCCTCCAGCGGCTCGCTTGTATGACGGCTTGAGCCCTCCATGTTGTCTAGGTCCTCCAGCGGCTCGCTTGTATGACGGCTTGAGCCCTCCACGTAGTCTAGATCCTCCAGCGGCTCGCTTGTATGACGGCTTGAGCCCTCCATGTTGTCTAGGTCTAGAGGGGCATCTGGCGACAGCATCTGTCTTCGACAAGACAAGGCTCTATCTAGTTTACCTGTCAAAGAACAGAGACAGCCACTACCAAGGACAGACATTCGTGTCAGTCAAGGTTAAACTAAGAGCAATGGGCTTTCCAGAGGAAGTGGAAGAGGTCAGGGCAGTTTACCTGAAATACTGCTGCTCCCAAGGGGTGACCAGCGAGGAGGCGGAGAGAGATCTCCAAGTCCTAGAGGGTTACATAAGGGAAAGAAGGATGACTTATATCCAGATGACTGAGAGGCAGCGAATGGACGCAGCTGAGCGAAGCTACCACGGTAGCCCAGCAAGTTGCGACCCGGAGTGTAGCATCCAGTAATGGCCAATAACACCACAAGGCCACATCCCGCAATCAAATGCCTCCAAGTAAACACGGGCAGGATGCGGGATGCACATGATATAGTCATGGCAACGGCGATGAAAGGGGGAGTTGATGTATTAATTATAAGCGAACCAAACAAGTCCCTAGCCAAACGACAACTATGGCCCACAGACAAGGACATGGACACCGCTATAATTTTACTCAACAGAGGAATCCCCATTAAAGATCAAGGAAGTGGGAAGGGCTTCACATGGGTCGAGATAGACGTATACAGGATATACAGTTGCTACATCTCACCTAATGTGGACATGCACACCTTTGAATCCTTCCTAGAAGAGCTGGGAAGCAGTATCAGGCAGGTGCGAAAGAAAGTCATACTCGGAGGGGATTTCAACGCGAAATCCTACCTCTGGGGTGACAAACAAGATGGAAGAGGAGGAACCTTGGCTGACTGGATGTCACAACACCAGTTGGTAGTGGCAAACCTGGGGAAAACACCCACCTTCGTAAGAAGGACCCAGGAATCAGTTCTGGATCTTACAATGACCAGACATACAAATATGATACAGCGGTGGAAAACCTTGGAAGAGGAGACCCTCAGCTGGCATAGAATGATCAAGTTTGATCTGCAAGTGGCGATTATTCCCAACCAAGGACCTAACACCAGGCCAACTGGTTGGAAAATCTCCGAGGAACTAATGCCCAGATTCAAACACGAACTGGCAGAGATCCTGGAGGCGGACCAGAGAGTAGCGAACGCGGCTGTCTTTACAGACAGCGTAGTAAAAGCGTGCGAAAGAAGTTTCCCACGGAGGAGAGCTCCAAAAGGCAACAAAACACAGGCCTATTGGTGGACTACGGAAATTGGCAATCTACGTAAAGAATGCCTCAAGGCCCGTAGAAGGTCCACAAACACTAACAGAAGAGCCTCCTCCACGGACGAAGAAAAGCAGAATAAGTGGGAAGAGTATAAAGTGGCCAGAAGAACTTTAAGAAAGGCAATCCTGGAAGACTCTTGGAGTAAGGTGCTATTGGACCTGAACCAGGACGTCTTCGGACAAGGGTACAGGATTGTGGTTGGGAAAATCAAGACACAAACCAAACTTGATGATGATAGACAGATAGAGATTGCAAGGGGTTTGTTCCCTCAAGTAGCGCCGGTGGACTGGGGACCAATGGTTGAACACCTACCATCTCCCCCACCCCTATTTGAGAAGGATGAACTCTTGCATGCAGTCTCTAGGCTCAAGAGTGGGAAAGCGGCTGGCCCAGATCAAATACCACCTGAGATCGCCAAAGTCGCCGTATTAGGACACCAGGAGACCTTCCTGGAGATTGTGAACAACATAATCTCAACGGGAGGGTTTCCATCTGACTGGAAACAAACCAGGCTTGTCCTAATAGAGAAACCAAAGAAGGACACGACAGCTATACCCTCGTACAGGCCGATTTGCCTACTGAACACCCTCGGCAAAATCGCAGAACAGTTGATTTGCGACAGAATCAACCAAGAGCTCGAAGCCATGGGGGGCTTGTCAAAGCAACAGTTCGGCTTTAGAAAAGGACTGTGCACCACGGATGCGATGAAAGAGGTAATAAACTGCCTCCAAAAGGGAACCCGATCAATAAACACAAGGGGTTTCTGCGTCCTCGTGACGCTCGACATTAGAAATGCCTTCAACAGCGCAAGCTGGAAACACATAATAGAGGCAATGATAGACAAAAACATCAGTCCCTATCTAGTCAGGGTCACGAGAAGCTATCTAGAAAGCAGAACAATCACGATCGGCGAGGATAAAAACCTGCCGATGACATGTGGGGTCCCACAGGGCTCCAAACTAGGGCCTCTCCTATGGAACATCATGTATGATGGGATATTCGAGACGGACCTACCGGACGGAGCAACTGCGATAGGATTCGCAGACGACGTCGGCATCGTGGTCACAGCGTGGACTGAAGCCGAACTAGAATTAAAAACGAAAGTAGCGGTGGAAACTACCATCACATGGCTTAAGAGCAAAGGCTTGCAAGTAGCACCTGAAAAAACAGATGCAGTAATACTGGCCGGCAGAAGGACACTCTTGGAAATGGACATCACAGTCCAGGACAAAGTGATCCGGACATCGCCCAGTATTAAATACCTGGGGGTCCACTGGGATAAGGACCAAAAAATGCGGGAGCACATCACCCGCACTGCCAAAAAGGCAGGAGACGCGGTACGAAACCTCTCTCGGCTCATGCCGAATATAGGAGGACCAGCCGCAACAAAAAGACGGATACTGGGTGCAGTAGTAAACTCCATACTACTGTACGCAGCTTCGATCTGGAGTAAGGCAATGCAACTCGCAAAATATAAACTAACATTTGAGCGAGTGCAGCGGCAGATGGCGTTGAGGATATGCAGCGCATATAGGACTGTATCGACAGCGACAGCTGTCGGGACAGATCCCTATAGACCTGCTAGTCGAGGAGAGAGAGGCAACGTACCGCAAAACGAAAGAAGAGGCTAAAACGATCAAAGAAGCCACAATGAGTGCCTGGCAAGCCAGGTGGAACACTGGAGCCACGGGGGAGTGGACAAGAAGACTCATCCCCGAAATACAGCGGTGGAAGGATAGAAAGCATGGCGAACTAGATTTCCACCTCACACAGCTACTAAGCGGACACGGTTCCTTTGAAACCTATCTCCACAAGATAGGAAGAAGGGACTCGGCAACCTGCCTCTACTGCCATCTAGGGGAGGACACCGCCGAGCACACCTTCTTCTACTGCCCTGAATGGACTCCTGAAAGGACAGTAGCTGAGGAGGAGCTGAAAACAACCATAAACCCCGACAACATAGTACAACTAATGTTGGCGGACGAAGAGAAGTGGTCCACAATAAAACGGCTTGCAAACGCAGTAATGCGAAAGAAAGAGCAAGCCGAAAAGGACCGGGAAAGAAACTGAACTGGACAAACCCGGATTTGACGACGACCTCAGCGGAACTCCCAGCTGAGTAGAAGAGGGGGCAGCCTGGAAAGTAATGCCGAGAGGTAGTTCTACGGGCTGCAGCAACCCCGTATATTGGTGGTTAGGTTTTAGTGGGTATGGTCAAAAGATCGAGACTCTTGGAGTAAGGTGCTATTGCTACCTGATTGGACCTGAACCAGGAAGTTCTCGGACAAAGACAGGCGAGTCCCACACAAAAGTGCGTAACAGCATTTCCCCCACCAAGAAAATAAAAAAAAAAAAGGTCCTCCAGCGGCTCGCTTGTATGACGGCTTGAGCCCTCCATGTAGTCTAGATCCTCCAGCGGCTCGCTTGTATGACGGCTTGAGTCTTCCACGTAGTATAGATCTTCGGTAGGCAAATTTTTAGGTTACCACAATTTTGCCGTTCTCCGGTTAAAACCAGAGCCTACATAAGATTAATTAGACATTTATTTGTTTTCTTCTCTAGGAAAAAATTCAAGGTAGTAGTATAAAGTTACTAAAAGTTGAGAGGTAATGTTATTTTACTTTAAAGTTATATAATCATGGATTATAAATAAATCTAGTGTATTTAAATTTACATTTTTGTATTTACAATTTGTTCGTGGACTACATAGAGATAATTTAATTTATTTATATAAATTATTTAAATACTCTCACAAATAATACTGGACCTTAGGTCATTTTATTACAATAAATAATTACGTGCTTGTTTTCCTACAGCGAGATTACCCCGGCTACGTGGGAGTCTTCAGCGGGGGCTCTGTAGGTATCATGCTGCATCCCCTAATCGTGAGGGTCCCCAACGCCAAAGTGAAATCATTTAATACTTGTATGTGTTTTTAACCCATATTTATAATATTGAATAATTATCATTGTTTTCTTAATAATTTCTTTCAGTACACAACATATAGGTAAGTTAATATTTTGTAAATAATCACGGTTCTAGAATTCTACGAGTACAATGTACTTTCATTATGTAAAATGATTTACATTTTTACTTCCTTGTACAGAGTAAAAAGGAAGTATTGTAATCGCGAAAAATTTCGGTTTTCAGATTTTGATGGAAATATCCGTTTTGACCTTTTTCTGAATTCATTATGTCGTGACGTCTGTACGTACGTAAGTACGGACGGACGTACGGACGTACGTATGTGTGTCGCATAACTCAAATACGGTTAGACGTAGAAAGTTGAAATTTTGTATTTAGGACTGTTATAGCATCTAGTTGTGCACCTCCTATTTTTGGTTGCAATCTTTAAACCGGAAGTAGTACTTTTTTCAAATATTTCGATAAATATTTAATTTAAGATAATTTTTTTTATTTTAAATGAAGGATTATGTGATTATTACCTACAATCGGTATTTTATAAATATTTTAGTATCTGGTATCATTTAAGAATAATTAAAGTATATATTTATAATTTAGTATTTCGGTATCTTGTAGTCCATGATCGATTAACATTTGTTACTACGTAAAATTTAAATGATTATGATATGACAGTTAGTCCAGGAATTATACCGAAAAACAGGCCCAAACCTCAGAAAAAATAATTCATAACATCTGACGACTGATTTCGGTTCCTCAGACAGTACACTATCACCAGAAACAAAGTCCTCAAAAATCACCGCATTGGATTTGTAGGAACCAATAGAAATATTACTATTTTAATGGAAACTGCTAGAAAGTGAAATTAGCGTTTACGGACCCTAGGGATGGTCTGATGTGGTTAAAATGTTATTTTATGAAGAAAAAATATTTTTTCGACCCAAAGACAAATGGATCTAACCATAGAACAGAAGCTGATGCGCAATTTCAAGACAAGCGGTCTAATAGACTAGACGGGAAATCCGAAATTTGCACTTCTAGGTGCATTTTATGTAATATTTTGGTAACATGAGATTCTAGACTAATTTGACCCCGCTAAATTTAAAATTGCATGCAACACCCGGAATCCAAGATGGCGGCCGTTTTTTTAATCTTTACGTAAAACACGTAAATATTGTTGTATTTTTGAGAATGATGAGTCTTTTTCTAGGTTTTTCATTGAATCACACAGTTTTGACATTCAAATGTAATATTCAAGATGGCGGCCCAAGAAACCGGAAGTTAAACCGTCCAAAGAATATACAAAAACATTTTAATCAACTTTCGGGTTATCAAGGGCCTTACCAAAATTTAATATAATGTATATTACGTAAAATTTACAAAGGAATCCATTGCCGTAAACCGGATATCTTTATCCGTTCAGAAAGTAGAGTTGATTAAACACAAAAATATTTTAGATTCTTAAATTTTGCAATTTTCACTTGAAGATAATAATTAAATTTTTGGTTATCAATGGCCTTAAAAAATATTTAATATAATGTATCTTACGTAAAAGTTACCAATGAATCCAACGCTGCAAACCGGCAGTCGATATATTTATTCGTTCAGAAAGTAGAGTTGATTAAACATAAAAAATATTTAAAATTCTTAAATTTTATAATTGTTTGTGAAAGAGCTAGGGCATCTAGCCACGATATGGCACTGTCATGTTATTATAAAAATATATATTATAATGTAATTAAAAATTTTAAAGGGCTAACGTGCCGACATTTCTCTGTAAACTACTGGTTTAACGCATTTTCATCCCTTTCAACACCACAACTGCGAATGTCATCGCATGCACGCACACACGCACGCGCGTGTACCGTATACACACACACGCCTGCACATGCACACACATACATACGTACTTAAACTCAGTCACAAGACGCGTAGCACCTTAAAAAAGGGTGGCATAAACCCTTTTCCCCCCGTTTTTAAACCACTTCCGGTGAAAGTTTTGGCCCATTTTGAAAAAAAAAATTGTCTTTGGGTCGAAAAACATATTTTTTCTTCATAAAATAACATTTTGACCACATCAGACCACCCCTAGGGCCCGTAAACGCTAATTTCACTTTCTAGCAGTTTACATTAAATAGTAATATTTCTATTGGTTCCTGCAAATTTTCCAATGCGGGGACTTTGTTTCCGGTGAAAGTGCACTGTCTTAGGAACCGAAATCAGTCATCAGAAGTTATGAATTAATTTTTCTGACCCTAAAAGCTATAATTCCTGGACTAAGTGACAATAGTAAAATTTGCTTTATAACTTCTTCTGCAGTTTAAATAAAATGACTAAAATATATTTGTGAGTATAGTAGCAGTAGTAGTAGTACTTATATATTAATATATTTGTATAATAAGTTAAAAGAATAAAGTAGGTATATGACATGAACAGTTTAATAGACATACAAGGAAGTCATGTTGTGTCCACGTCAGATTTTTTGTTTTAGCTTGAATATACGACATTTTATGTTTTTGAATCTACACGTTTTAATTTTTATTTCTCAAACCCTTACCTAATTACCATTTTCAGCAGCTACTTCGCATCAGAGTTATTTAGACTGCGGTTCGTCGTAGTATTTTTTTGCACACTGCTGTTGTCACTTTCTTTCTTGTTTGTTGTATTGTTATGCCATTCTGGTATATAATATTTTGTACACTGCATTTGTCACAATGAATTATTAATTTATAGATCACTCTAAAATATACCAGATTTACTTCTGATCTTACTTTCTTATTTATTGTGAATGTCATTCCGCTATATATTTTTGCGTACTGCATTTGTCACACAGAATGAATGTATTTCACGGCGGGATGCGATGTAGAAAAAGGCGGACAATTCTCACAACGAGAGTCGAGAGAGAAGAATGAAAGAGATTATTTTAAGCGTGACCTTGCGCAATGTCCATGTCCACTGCATTCACAGACTGCATTGTTTGCTTTTGTTACACTTTTTCCTGGAGGTAATTAGTTAAATATGACGGTATGGTAAAGAACTGACTGAGGGGTGTGCTAATATACCTCCAATACACATTATTAAGATAGTTCTAGACGATGCAGTTTTATAATAAAATATTGAACGAAAAATAAAAAATCTGCTGTGTTCACCACAGTACTTCCCCGACTATAAATTTTGATAACTTACTTTCGTAACGCCTTTAATTTAAACTTTATTCAGCAAAATTTATATAAATTTATCTTTTTCCCAAACTATTTAAGTTGATACCAACTTCAGCATCATTTAAATGACATGTGAAAAAATCTGATGTGGCCAGCACAAGACCTTCCGCCATATTCTACCCATTCTTTTTAGTTTTAACTATACTGTACCTAAGTATTCACAAATATATTTGTTTTCATTTCATGTAAACTGGAGAAGAAGATATAAACGATGTGTCAATATTACGACGCTGTCACTGTCATAATCAATTTAAATTTACGTAGTAACAAAAAAATGTTAAACGATCATAAAAGATACTGAATACTGAAGTTTCATACTCTGAATTATTATTAACAACAATTTATTTCCTAAATTGTATCATGTACTCGTACAGATAAATATATAAAAAATATTGTGATGAATTAATTATTTATCGAATTATTTAAGGCGCTAGGCTTGCCACGGTAGTAGCATCAGAATTTCATCAATTCTGGCTTTATTGTTGAAAATAAAAATCTGAACTTTAACATGAGTAATGACGAAATATTATTTAATCGAAAAAATCATACAATACATTGTATGATTTTTTAAATTGACAGCACCAAACTCGGTATAAATTGAATAATGTATAATAAAAAAAATTGACGATCGGTTAAATGTTATGTTTATAAAGTTGGTACCAAAATTGATTTGTAACAAAATTTGAATAATTTTTTGAGAAACGAGTGAAAATCGCATAAATGTCATTTTACTAATCTTATCTCCCTGATCGCTTTAAATTGACACCAAACTCGGTATAATTTGCATAATTTATAAAAAGAAACAATTGACGATCGTTTAAATGTTATTTTTATTTTTTTACTAGAATTCTTTTCTCGATAGCTTTAATTTGATACCACACACAATAGTATTTTGATAAAAATAAAAATGTTATGTTTATAAAGTTGGTACCACTGGTTGAATAAAATAACGAGCTTGAAGTCAGATTTTGGCTCAAGATCTTAAATATAAAATTTCAGTCCAAAATTCCAACGCGTTTTTAAGTTATGCAACATCCAGACAGACCGACAGACCTACAGACCGACAGACCGACTTTTTTAAAAATTATGTTTTTTGGGTTCAGTAGGGTCTAAAACGTGAAGATTCACCAAAATCTTGAACTGTTAAAAAATCCCGATTACAATACTTCCCTCTATTACATAGATCTGGGAAGTAAAAAGATTATTTTTAAGGTTAGAGACATTACAATATTAGCCCGAACCAAACGATGTAAGAAGGTAAATATTTGAATTCACTTTATTAATTGTTTGTGGCTTTTCAATCATTTATTTTACTCATATTATTAAACAAAATTGTGGAAAACAATAATAAAAATTCCATATAAGAAATATTTCAAAAATAAGAGTTGTCTTTTGACCACATGTGTTGTGTTGAAGATCCTCTACCATGCCAGAAAACAGTCAAAAACATAAATTTCGCGTGCAATTCTACAGCGTTTATTGTTATAATATTCTAAAGATATTCAGATAAAACTCCAATCTACTAAATGTTGGAAGCAGAATTTTAAAATTTTGCTTCAAAATCAAAATATGTTGAGTAGAATGTTACTATTTTTTAAATACAAATATCTTCTATTTGATAAATAATATTCCATTAGTTATATTTCGCAGATATAAGCTTTGTTGACATCAATAAAATTTGAAGTTAGTAAAAGCTGTAGAGTGGCAATTATTTTACAACTATGGATATAAAAAATTCCCCCCCCCCCTCCCTGTCAAAAATAACTTGTTAATTATATGTTTCTTAAAACAATAATCGCTGTAGAAAAGCGTGCGAAATCCATTTTCTATTGTTTTCTGGTCATATTAGTTTTTATAGTTTTGCATTGTTAATTTTACCATGAATCATGGACTTTACTTTGGTGGTATCTATTTTAATTTGATTCACTTTGACTATAGTACCATCTGATGTGGAATTTTTATTGTTCCCCACCCTACCACAATTATTCGATAAAGACCAAAATCTATGGTCGAAACGTCACAATTAATAAAATTCAACAAGCACTAATTTTAATATTTTCTTTCTTGTTCTCAGAATAATTCTTGGTTGTCATCAAAGATTTATTTATTACTGGAGTTGTAAAATTTTCCACTTTTAGTCAAATCATAAAAATAAAACTGTAGGTATTATTTAATCAATTCCAATTATCTCAGTCTCCATGGGCGTCGGCAGGATTTTTTGTAGAAGGATATCATATTTTAAAAATCTGGAATTCCGTGGTTTAAGGCTGTTCGACCCTGGCCTCAGAAAACTGTTATTTTGCACAACTTTAAGACCATTTTTCTTGTCACTGTACGTTTTGTTTCTTTTCAAAAAAATTGTACATATTATTGAATACTTTATAAACTAAATGGCAGACTCAGAATTTTAAATAATGTTATTGTTAATAAGATATCAGTACTATTAGTGAAGGCGTAAAGATGCTCATATTTTCTGTAATAATTTTTTTATTTAAAATTGCTCTCTACTATTTAATAGCATTAGTAAAATTATGCTGAGGAAGCTCAAAAAATAAAAAATCCAATAACCCGGTCTTGAAAAAAATGGAATTATGTGATGCGCAAATGCGAATTTTTCAAATAATATTCGTTCGTATTTTTGCGCGTTGGGCCAATATTTAGGCAACTTATTTCACATCCTTGTCTTCTGCTTCCAGCTTCGAGAATCTCAAAGCAATAAACTCGGTAGGGGGTAGGGTAGGGCTCAGGTATAAAGTTGAAACCTCCAGCTTCTTGTTTCAAATATAAATTTGTATGATACTGATTCGTGTAATATAATAATATAGCTGATATTAAATTGATACTTACATTTTTGTACTTACCGAGCAAATTAAACAAAATATACATTACTAAAATTCAACTAAAACAATATGTGTAAACCATAAAAACACATATGAGTTGTAAATGAAATACAAACCATGATTATTATTACGAGTATCTACAAAAAACAGAAGTATTGGAGTTTTGTAAATGGAATGAAAATTAATATAAGTGATTAATTGTCAATGTGTTACATTTAATACATTAACACAATTTATTGTTTTGAATAAATCATAGCAATCATTAACATTTTTATTAATAATTAGATACTAATAATATAATTACAATTTTAAAAAAATTATAAGTATTATACTTGATTATTTGTTAAAACTAAAATTTTAAAACAATAAATTTTTGGTCATTAAAACGTTGGAAAAGCGCAGAAATATAATCAGTAAATTTATATTGAATAAGCGCCGATCAAAACATTGAATAAGCGCAGATCGTAACATTGAATAAGTGGATGTTTCGAAAATGAGATTTCTAACCATAACAAGTTAGTCCAGATCGTCTTCGAGTATGATGTTAGGCAAGAATATTTTCTAGTTTTAAAATTTTTTGTTAAAAATACTCTTCTAGTATGATGGGGTTAAGTTCAGAAAAATGTTAGGCAAGAGGCAAAAATTCAAAAAATATTGTAGAAAAACTGTCGTACAATCCCTAAAACCATTGTGCTTTTCAAATGTGTACTTCTGCGCTTTTCCAATGTGATAAGCCCTCGATATATGATATCTTTGAATCAGTAGTATTCAGAAATTCAGATCAATGTCACTATAATTTCCACTGTTATTACTTTCTACGTCTATTTGGTGGCTCAAAATATTTTCCGAATCAACATCATTTGATTCGGCAATTTGAACATCTTCAGGCGTAGTTGAATCTCGGATGATATTTGGATGAGAGCTGTAGGTATTAATAAAAAAATCACAGAAATGTAGAAATGTCGAAATATATGCAAACACAATATAAATGTATATGATTCATTATGGTAGATATATTTATTAAAGTTGTACCTATTATTTAATTAGATTAAACAAAATATAAAGTCTCACGTTAATAAACGTCTTGAAAAAGCTCTCAACTACAACATATTGAAATTTTTTTTTCTTTTGTTATTTATATTGATATAACACGCCATTATAGTTCAGTTTTAAAAATATGCTAAAATACTAGGTAGCTCATATTTGCTATAAATTGTTGTTATTTCTACACCAATATGTTTCATAATTTAAAAACTTAATTTAGTACTTACCTACCATATGTGCATAATAAAAGTTTGCAGTTTAGATTTATTTTTAATAGTATTTTGTGCACCTAGGGTAAGAAGCGTGCTATTACTCCCGCGGGCAAAGCGGCGGCCCGAGCGAGGGCGCTGGCTTCGCCCAAGGGAGGAATAACCTTCCCTCCCGGGACACACACAATATTTTACGTCACGAGGGAGCAAAACAGTCTCGAAATCACCTTTCTTGCAAGCGTGAGGAACGTACTTGCTTTCCTCCCGCGCGGGAGGAAAAACTCGCTTCCCTCCCTCCATTAGCAAGAGGAAAACACTGCTTTCCGCCCCCGAGTGACGTAAAATATTTTAAACAAGTGATTCAGCATTTTCAATAACTGACTGTACTTCTTTCTCCGATAGTAGATGAGAATAATTAATGTACCCTTGTCTCGTTTCGAGACGAGATTTACTCTAGTCTTGATCTCGATCTCAGATCGAGAATCTCGATGTCGAATCGAAAGTCTCGAATAAAAAAGTATAGTCAGTTTTTTAAACATTAAATCTAAACTGCAAACTATACTGTACTAAATATGGTATTAGGTATTACACATAATAATAATAATTATATAAACTTACCATTTTTTGAAGCTCGTAATTTCTCGCAGTTTTCTCATTCGTCTTCTGCATGATTTTGTTTTAACCATGTTAACTGTTCACAACACTAATATAACGATAATGAATATAAAATAAAGAATATTCGCAAAAACGTTTTATATCAAGAACAACAACCAATATCACTTTACTATAATAAGACAAGTAATAGAGTAACAAAAAAACACCTTAGGGCATGAATATATACGAATTTAACAGTCAATTCTTAGAACTTGTAAATTTTTTTGGATTAAGTAATTAGGTATAACTGTGTAATTATTGCCAAAGTACAGTTGCAATTTATACGAATTTAACAGTCAATTCTTAGAACTTGGAAAAATTTGTGGATTAAGTAATTAGGTTACACAGTTTCAAAAATATAAGCTTTGTAAGCCCAATTGTACAATTATGTTGATCTTGATATTATACATTTTTGAAGCTCGATAGTACTTGTTTGACTATGATTTTTGCGAAGATGATAGCGATTTGTATTAAAACTGTTTTTTGTTAATTAAAAATACTGCTAAATATATACATTTAGGTATACAACTTGATTTTTAGAAATACTCAAATACCTTCCTTCTAGGTATATGATGAGAAGAAAAATATATTATGATTTTAAATTTGTTATTATGTGTTCTCAAAATAGTTATAAAATATCTAACACACAATTTATTAAAATAGGTACCTATAAACAAAAAATAACTGGTGTTTTTGACTAGGTTATGGTAAAGGTGTACCTACTATCCTAATTAATATATTGAATAATTTCATAGGTGGCTTATTTTAATTTTACATGCATATTCCATATTCGTCAGTCGCGTTGTTCATATCATAAGTAAAAGATTTTATTCTTGAGGAGTTTTCGTTTCAAAACATTGAATGTTAGAATTCTACCCAGAGGGATTAAGTTGTAAATGTTATGATTTACGATCATTCTATGAAGAACATTACCGACTGTGTTGTTCTGGTTGTATACCAAAAGGAGATTATTTGAAAACCCAGATGCGAAATTTTTGTTGAGGGTCGAAAAGCCTTAAGGTAGAAAATCCGTCGGTCATAAGCGTGCGTGATTTCGGTGTCAGGTGAGGCCGAAGCAGTCAAATAATCAGAAATAAAAATCGTAGATTTGGATGTAAATTACAAATCATAGGTATCCAATTAAATAAAAAATATAATTGAAATTTAAGTTTACACTGAAATGCAGTAGTAGTACGTCAAAAACATAATTTTTCTTGAGACTGGAACCTTTTGCATGCGATTTCTCAACCATTATTGCGGTGACTCATATTTTTTATTTTTCTAATATATACCTACCTCAAATATCAAAGAATAACATATTCGTTTTCCAAATATGTGTTGGGTTGTTATGATATAAAATTTTCTAATCGTTTAGTAAATCTACTGGTAACCTCCATATACGCAATGTATTTTAGCGCGTTTTTGTGTCAACTTTAAATTCAATTATCTTCGTTATTTCAACGGTTACCTATAAATTTTAATTTTTATTCAAATTCTACGACTTGTAATGAATGCTGTATATTAATTTAAGTCATATTTTGGGTTGTCACTACCCATGGATTTACTACCTTAAGTCTCTTGGCTGACAATGCGTGACTGTCGTTATACATAATTGTAATTACACTCTGACCTGCGACGTTTCAAACCGACAACTTTATCGACTTAAATGTAATTCTGGTTGCCAAAACAAAGAATCTCTCCCATTTCAGTTTAGTTACCAAAAGTTATCGCATATTGATTAAGATTTTAAAAGACGAATCAGTCTGGAATATCTTAGTGATTGACACACCTATTGGCTTATAGGAAGAAACGCTACCATACAGTACATACATATCTATTAGATACGCTTTTTACCTAACTTCGCAACTTCAGTGTGACAGTCTTGTCTACTGTGAGTTATTAGACTGGATTCGAACCTGAATTGGCAGAAACACAGTCGGTGCAGCTGTTAAATAGACTTACATTGGTGTATTGGGCCCATTAACGCCATTATGTCGCCGCCCCTGAAACTTATAACTTGTACATTTCAACGATTTTAATCTAATTTTCAAAATGTTATAATCTACATATTAGGTACGTCACTTCAGTCTGTCAATCAAAGCATTGATAGAAAAAACTGGCTGTATTACCAGTGTAATGCAATTATTATTAATTTATTACTTCACTTATAAATAACGAACCTTTCTTGCAAGCATCTAAAAGATCATTATAAGCAAACATTACTGTATAAAAGCCTATAGTTAATTCCCCATTACTACTTCGATAATACATTCGTGAATTCGGTCGGAAGAAATTGAAATTAAAACAAAATACTTGAAGTTAATTGCGTAATCATTTCTTGTTTAATGGCTGGTCGGTTAGGAGAACAGATTAACTTGAACATTTACGAGTCTTTTCGCCCATAATTTCTTTTACATTTATCCGTTGGGTGCTATTCTTATACCCAAGAAATGGCTCACTCTAACCGACTTCATTACCGACGACATTTCAAGATATGTGATTCGATATTTCGTAGAAAGAACTTGGATATTTTATGCTGCCCTTTCAATAAATGCCAAGAGGATAAATAAATTATATTGAAAATCAATTTAATAGGAATATAAAAGTACAAGAATGTTTTGTAATAATGAATAAAAAGATTTGTTAAATATGTGGTTGAAAAAATATTATTATTTACCAAAGGTAAAATAAATCAAATTTCGTTTTGTGTTTACCTACCTACCCAATTTAAATATTTAATAATAATAATTTCTTTTCATTTATTTTGCCAGTTTATTTTATTTTAATTTAAAGTTCTCTGTTTTACATTTTAAGCAAAATATTTAGTATTCAGTAATTGTGTTTTTTTCCTTTTCATGTTTTACCGAGTGTTTTACAGTGCTTAAAGATTGTTTTTTAGTTATCTGGTAATTATTTGGTTAAAACATTCGGCATTCAATTATTTATTATATTTTTAATTATGCTTATTTTTTTTTTAACTTAAGTACTTATATGTATAAGCAATAAAAAATAAATTATGAAAACATGATTTTACAATTTGAACCATTATGTCAAAAGTAGAACAATTTAATGCAGAAATAGTTGCTCTAATTACTCTAAACGGCTTTACCACTGTGTAATTTCACCTTTATTTGTACAACTGTTTTAATTCGTTGTGGTATAGGTCGTTCGTTTGTATGTTACAATTTTTTCGGAAAGGATAACTCCAGTGGCGGACTGGCTCCGGCGGGAGTACGGGAGCTTTCCCGGTAGGTAATTTTTATAAATAGATACTAATGTGAATAGAAAGACGAAAGAAAATTTCATTCGTGAAAAAAAAAACAATTTCGTGAAAAAACTTTCGACTTGTGTCAAAAAACCACAAAATGCACTTTATTTCTTGAAATTGAACAAATTCCAATGCTTTTTTGGTGGATCAAGTCGACAAATTTTTTCTAACTCGGTACACATCGCCAAAGTTGGACGTTTTTGGCCCAAAAACGTGGTTTTTTTTGTTCGAGTTTTGAAGGGTACGAAAAGAGGTCATCCTAATCTGAGTTTACCTCCTTAAAGTACAGCCACAATGGATTTTTCCCGAAAGAATCGTCATCGAATTTGGTTGAAAAGTCGCTTAGTTATGTGCGAAAAACCTAAAAATGCACTTTTTTTAAACACCCATAACTTTGTGCCAAATCGTCGCAGGAACTTCGTTTTTTGAGTCCTGCACAGGAAATTGAACAAATTTTAGTGCCCTTTTGGTGGCTCAAGTCAAAAAAATTTAAACTCCGTTCACAAGTTGGATATTTCTAAAATTAAAAACAATTTTTTTTCACAGGGGTGCTAGAGGGGGGTGGAAGGGGTTGCGCTTAAGTTCGCTTGCATGACTTTTTAAAGTAGACATTTCAAAGTTTTCCGCTCGCAAAGATTCATCGAAATTGATTGAAAATACGAAATACGAGTTATGGCGGTTTGAAAATGGTCGAAATTTTTAAGAATTTCAAGTGTTACATTTTTTTCCCACCAGTAGGTATATTTCAAATTTCGAATTTTTTTGAATTATTTTAACAGTCTAATTAAAAGTGAGATTCGAACTTTTAAGAGGCCGGTCACTATTAAATTTCCCGGGCTGGTTAAATTTCCCAGTCCGCCACTGGATAACTCCAAAAATATCAAACATTTAAATACCAAATTTTATATCTAAGGTTTAAATACGATTTTCAATAGACCAATTGTATTTTGGTATCATTTCATAAACCGGAAGTAAGACTTTTCATATAGACAAGTATGATTTTTCTTAAATTATCTCGATAAATAAAGTATTTATGATAATATTTGTTTCATGAAACATAACAGAACATTTTTTTAAAGAATTTTCTATACCATTTATAAACTATAGGACAATTTAAATCTACTTTTTTGAAATTTCAATATCTTGTTGTCCATGATATGAAATTTGTTTCTACATAAAATTTGAATTATTATGACAGTGACAGTACAGTTGACATATTTTGCTTGCATCTTCATTTACATTATCGTTTGTTTACATATTACATGAACATGGAACTATTAAAATATGTAAGTAAAACTATTTATTAGATTAGTAGAATAGGCAGAATTAGGCGAGAGGTCGTGTGCTGGCCACAGCCGATTTTTACTTCCTTGTACGGAGTAAGGAAGTATTGTAATCGCGAAAAATTTCGGTTTTCAGATTTTGATGGAAATATCCGTTTTGACATTTTCTGAATCCATTATGACTAGTTTCGTCGTGACGTCTGTACGTACGTATGTATGTACGTATGTACGTACGTATGTATGTCGCATAACTCAAATACGGTTAGACGTAGAAAGTTGAAATTTTGTATTTAGGACTGTAATAGCACCTAGTTGTGCACCTCCTATTTTTGGTTTCAATCTATAAACCGGAAGTAGTACTTTTGTCAAATATTTCGATAAATATTTAATTTGAGACAAATTTTTTAATTTTAAATGAAAGATTATGTGATTATTACCTACAATCGGTATTTTATAAATATGTTTGTATCTGGTATCATTTAAGAATAATTAAAGTATATATTTATAATTTAGTATTTCGGTATCTTGTAGTCCATGATCGATTAACATTTGTTACTACGTAAAATTTAAATGATTATGACATGACAGTGACAATAGTAGGAAAATATGCTTTATATCTTCTTCTGCAGTTTAAATAAAATGACTAAAATTTATTTGTGAGTATAGTCGAGAGTATAGTAGCAGTAGTAGTAGTACTAGTATAATAAGTTAAACGAATTTTTTATATTATTCTACATTTTAGTTATTAAGAAAAGTCATGTGGTGTCCACGTCAGATTTTTTTTATTCGGTTCCATAAAGTTTCGTTTGTTTTCTTTGAGATTGTGTGAAATGTATTACAGTTTTCAATAAATACATAAGATAGGTACAGTACATTGTACTTGTATTTTGATTTTTATTTAAACTTTTGTATAACAAAAACTACTTTTTTACGTCTGTTAATACTTAAGGTGGGACACTTTTAGGAAGATAACACATGTCACAATCTTTTATAGCTAGGTGAATTTTCCTTAGGTATATTTTGGTCTCGGAATATGTTTCAATGTGTCACTGTTTGTCATTTGTCCAACCACAGTAAAAATATATTTTAGTAAATCTAACTTATTTTGTAAACATTGTAATATAAATTACACGACAAAAATGCGTAATTTGTTTCGAATAGTTACACTTGCTAAATTTTAAAGACTTAAGTATAAGCAATACATTTTTGTCAAAACTTTTGTTACGTTATTTTGTGGCAGTATTTCTTTTGTGTTTCTTTTGCTTGCGAACATTACAAGTGTTTGTCTTGTAATATTTATAATTCAACACGAACAAAATTAATATTACAAGAAAAATATTCAGCATTAGTACCTAGTTTTATACAGAGCCTCGAACCACACAAAATAACGGTTCAGATTCTGTTCACGGTTTACTGTGCTTTATAGAATTCGGTTTTGTTCCGGTATTCATATTTCTACTTAAAATGAATCGATTACCGGTTTTCAAAAAAGTTCCGGCTTCGGTTCAATAATTTATTAAATAACAAAAAATTATTTTTAAATATCCCTCCAGGTTTGGAATGAAATATATTAATTTCTAAAAAAAAAAAACTCGAGTCGAATATAGAAAATACAAAAATTTTCACTTATAGTATTACATGTGCATTAATTCTTTCCGGAATTTTTTTTGAGTAATTTCTAACAACGTCTTAATTAGCTCGAGTGGTACACCAGAAAATCGCAATGACACCGCCGCTATATTTTTTAATTCTTATTACGATAAAAACTTGGAATATTTATTAAACTTATATGTAACTTTCATAAATATGTATTATTTAACTTATTATTTGATTATTTACACTCAAAATGACAAATGTACCAATTTTAAATTTAATGTCAAACTGATTTAATATGACAGTAAAGTATCCGCTTATTAATTTAAGTTAAGTTCCTCAAGCTAATAGTAAAAAATTTTAGCTAAATTTTTATATAACCATGGTTACTTTTATTGTAATTAATTCTTCAATTGGCTGTTATTTGTGTCATGCGATTTTCATATATAATACCACTAGTGTTCCAAGTTATGTCGACAATTTTTGTTGCTGTATCACGAATGGTTATTACGCTTGATTGAAAATTGCACGAGTGCGTAGCACGAGTGCTATTTTCTTAAGCGTAATAATCATGAGTGATGCAGCCACAAAAATTGTCTACATAACTTGGAACACGAATGGTATTCGGAGGACAATTCACCGAATAAAAATGTATTCTTTCTTTATGAAAATGACTTATAAATAGCTTCACTTCCATTACAACAGTTATAACAATAGGATTTTGATTAATAAAGATATATTCAATTGTTTAAAATTGTCGATTGGATCACTAGTGAAAATTGTCGAAAAATTATGTCGCTGCGAGCACTAGTGATAAATTGTCGAAAAAATTCGTTTCAATTGGTGGAAAATTTATAAATTCTCAAAATTGATTGGTCCATTTTTGACAGATGACACATGAGTTGAATTGTCATAAAAATTTAATAGCATTTTTATGAAAAAATTAAATTAAATTAAATATCAATTACCTAATGCTTTAAGTTTAAACCATTGCGAAACGGTTCACAACCATCGATTCGGCTTCATTTATGCGCAATGTATTATGGGTTTGCCATATTATTTTTAACGGTTTGATCTGGTTCGCGTTTTTTATAAAATAGCTGCGGTTCATTTCGGTTTTCGTTTCTGTTCTATTTTGGTTCGAGCCCCTGGTTATATGCAAAATAAACTCTTAATTTTCTATTTTTACCTCTCGCTTCATATTCTATACGAGAGGTATTGTAATGGGTCAAAATTTGCGAGTATGAGTTCTTGGATAAGCACGATTGACGGTCTCTAGAATACGAATTTACTATTTCCTCGATGATGTCTGTATGTGTATGGACGTATGAATTATGTGACGATTTTTCGTCCACCAACTTAAAAAGTATCAAACCTTTAATAACCAAATTTCATATTTAAGGTTTTAATAAGGATCTTAACACCCGGATAAGATTTTGGTAGAAATCCACAAACCGGAAATAGTACTATTTGAAACTTGATATAGTTTTCCTTAAATAAATTGGTACATTATTTATTTATGCCAATTTATGTAATTTAAAAGAAAATATAATTACAGTAAATTTTAAATACAATTTGCTGAATCTGGAAGTATTTAACAATAAAACAAAGTAAAATAATTAATATTCTACTTTTTTGAAATTCCAGTATCTTGTTGTCCATGATCATATGAAATTTGTTTCTACACAAAATATGAATGATTATGACAGTGGCAGTACAGTTGATATCTTTTGCTTGCATCTTGGTTTACATTATCGTTTACATATTACATGAACAGGAAACTATTCAAATGTAAGTAAAACTATTTATTAGATTAGTAGATTAAGCATTAATATGAAATATTGTGTCTGTATGATAATTATGTAGATATTGTACTATTTTCCTCTTTATAGCGTATTTATTAACGACGATCATAAAATAAATTCTCCCGAAAATAATAGTGAATGTTGTGTGAACGAATGGGTCGCAGGTGCGACGTCTTAACTTCAGTGGCGCCGTGACGGTGGTGGCGGTGGCGTCGCGAACTAATAAGGTGCGAAACTGCTGCAGCGTCGACATGATTAACAGCTCTGCGCATTCGAGCGCACTAGAATAATTGTTATTAATCGATTTTGCCACTAATTAAATCGAATAAATCAACACACTAATATCGATGAAATTTTTAATGAATAAAATTATCACGAGAGAAGATTAATTTAGTTATTTATTATAAGTAACACCAATACACGAATAGGGAGCATTTAAACACAAACAACACTCAACGCTGCTTTGCTTCCAAAAACATAATTTTTAAACTATGTATGTACAATAATTCATTATCAACATTACGAACATAAAATCAAAAACTAGGAAAGAGCAATGTTCTGGTCTGCTTTTACCTATTTTTCTTTATATAAAAATGGATAAATTATTAATTTTTGTTCCTTAGGAAAAATTTGTTTAATGTTTTACATGCATTACATACATTATCTATTCACGCCTTTTAAACTAAACTAAGTGTAGCAACCTCACATATTTTATGAGTCATCGGTATCACTATTTTGATGGTATATTTGATAATTTGACATTTATTGGTATTAGATATTATGTAAACAATAACTTTCATTGCAGAAGATTTGAAAAAAATCTGTATATATAAAAATGAATGCCTGTTTTTCTGGTAACGCCATAACTTGAGAACGACTTGACCGATTTTAATATTTCTTTTTTTGTTTTGTTCGCTCTAATATAGGGGTGGTTTTAAAAAGAAAAAAATTGAGAAAACCCAAAAATAGCTGAAAATCTAAAAATTCTAAATTGAACAAAATGACAAACAGATTAGATAACCAGACATTTAATTAAACTACTATGTATTAGTTTGTTGTTGAATAGGAATTTCGAATTCAGTTGATCTAGGTGTTTTGAAACATACAGTTGTGGATTGTTAGTACCTATTGGTTAGTATTAAGTTTTTTACCTTCCGCTTATATTGGAATCATGCTAAAATTCGGGTAGTGAGTGTTTAGTGCATGGACACGAATTAGGGTCCTTACAACTCATTTTTGATAGTTTCACCATGATGTCTGTATGTATGTATGTATGTATGTGTGTGTATGTGGTCAAGGCCAGGGTGTAAGTCGGATAACTCAAATACGAATTATCCAAAAATTTTGATATTTGGTATTTAACATTTGTATATAAATTGGAAGAGCTCATTAGATTTTGGTACAAATATCTTCACCGGAAGTGATATTTATTGAAGATTGAAAAGGTTAATTGTCAAAAATTTGTTTAAATTTGGACAAATATAGTATTTATTTGTAATAAGAATATGAGGAAAAGTTATTTGCAACTTACGTTATAAAAAATAGTCTTTATCTGGTAGCATTAAAGAACTGCAGTGAAATTAAAAAAATAAATTTATCAGATAAAACGTTGACATCTGGTAATCCATGTTCGGTTGATTTTTGTTTCTGCGTAAAAATATTGACAGGTGAGCCGGGTGACAAAGTTTGCTTACTAGCACCATATAAGTTATAAGTAAGATATTAAATTTAGTAATTGAACGGAGGATGGCTTCAACACAGAAGAGTTTTTCTGTGAATGAATCTTTTGATTCAGGTGATGAAAATTTCTGTGTTTGAATATTTTAGATTTTTATTATTATTTGTATAATGGACACCGAATTGTACGTATACATTTATGTTTATAGTTTACATATATGGTGGAAGGTTGTGTGCTGGCCACAACAGATTTTTTAAATTTATTTGATGTTTATAACGATGTCAAATTATTGCATTGTTGTTTATAACAATGTGTTGTGTACCAATACGCATTACAATAAACAATATGTTTTTGAAATAGTTTTATTTATTTATTTGTTGTTTATAACAATGCCAGTTTAACATTGTTGCCGGCGGCTATCTAATTCATATTTTACTGCACCGATTGAGTTCAAATTTGGTATAGTAATAGAATAGCTTAAGATCTAACTTATAACATGAGCAGACTAAAATGTCAGTCTGCCATCTTGAAACAAAATGGTGGCTAGCTAACTTAAAATGTACTGCACCGATTGGGTTCAAATTTGTAATGGTTATAACTTATGATCTCACTTATGATATGAGCATACTAAAATATCAGTCCGCCATCTTTAAACAAAATGGCGGTAACGACTGAGTTCAAATTTGGTATTGTATCATGGGCGTTGTTAGAATTGCCAGCATGTATGGTATGGTATGGTATAGTACAAATACATTTCATCATTAGCGTTTATTAGGGGGTTATTGCAGTCACACAATGGTCAAAACCAGAAGCCTGAGATGCGCCAGAGCATACAATACAACCCTGGTAATAAGTTTCGAAAAACTCTTACTCTACCAGTGGAACACTGGGGGTAAAATATATACTCGAGTTAATAAATATGGCAAATACTGAACTGTTCGACTATATTTCTTATCTGCGGGCTAATCTTAAACGATTGCGGTTTTGGGCATTGTGTGACTGCAATAAGCATTTAACGATTATTAGGTACTTGATGTATGCGTGGACTATAATAACTTAGAATTCTTATAACGAGATTCCTTTAAATTCGAGTGCCACCGACCAGTGGCAAAAAAATGTTTGCTTGAAATACGATGCAATTTTTTGCGAATTTAAAGAAAATTATTTGCACGTTGTACAGTATATACCCTTTAATTTTTTGTCCTACGTTGTGGAACAGCCTATATAAAGCTGAATGTTTGTATGTACGTCTGTTTGTTAGCTTTGTATCTACGAGTACATCTAGACTGTTTGACCGATCCTCGTGAAATTTTACATGCAAGGTCTAATTTGACCAGAGGCAAATTTTAAGGTATGTTTGACTTCGATCGGAGTATTAGCGGTGGGAGTCAACGTTAAAAATTGCTCTAGCAGACGCAATTTTTGTTTATTTCTCAACGAAATATAATCTAGTCGTTTTTTTAATCGGATCATAAATTATGTTTTAATTTGTTTGGACTATAATTTAGATCGTTTGTCCGATCCTCATGAAATTTTGCATACAGGTCTCTTTTGACCTAAGTCAGATTTGGAGGTATATTTTTATTCATTTGGACAATTAGGGGAGGGGGTGAAGATACAGAATTTTATCCAGGCAACGCCGCGGGTACTCACCTCTGCTAGTATATTATATTTTACCAAGTACCTATGCGCTTTTCAGGCGTCAACTTACAGATATGCATGGATATGTTACTGAAGAAGATACCTAGTCCATAGGCAAACCCGAAAATGAGCTTAATTGATACCACCAAATGCTGATAATGTTTTTCTTGTACAATTTTATGCGTACATCAAGAATGTATGTGATAGCAATGTCTAATTATTCGTTTTATGGAGAAGAATTTCGATTTTTATGGTATAAATTTCTTATATTATTTAAAAAGTTACCAATAATTAATAAAGGTGGTAACAATGTTTTTATTTTTTAGTTTGTATTTAGATCACAAATAGTTATAGGTATATGATAACATAAACATAAAATTATTATTTTTAAATTGAAAAATTCTTTATTTCCTCTGTATCTTTTTAAAACGCACTCCAATAAAAAAAT
Organism: Agonum fuliginosum; assembly: GCA_947534325.1. Lineage (NCBI taxonomy): Eukaryota > Metazoa > Arthropoda > Insecta > Coleoptera > Carabidae > Agonum > Agonum fuliginosum. The sequence continues at coordinate 15,342,975 of OX384029.1, read as the reverse complement.
ATGTCGTGTTTAATCTATCTAAATTATTTTTTATTTTGTCAAATTATTTATTTTTTTACGTGTTATTGATACAGAGGAAAGCTGAGCGCTTTTAAAAAATAAAATAATGCGCCATCACATATCGACTTCTGGACTTCGAGTCTGTGAAAGCATTCGCTTTCACAGACTTGTTTCTATCCACAACAATATTTTTAAAATTTTGGCGGCCCTAGTTAAGTCACAATTTTAACAATTAATATGAACAAATTTCAGTATTTTTATAAATTCTTGTGTTCAATCAACTTTAATGATCTGAACGAAGTAAGACCTCTACTCATAAACGGAACGATTTTGTTTTATATTATAATAAATAAAATGATTATTAATTTTCAGATTTTCACTATTTACTCTCTGTGGAAAACTTTTAATGGGCTCTTCCACCATAGTCAAGATTTAATAAAATTGTGCAAAAAACTTGAAAAACATATCAATTCATAACTGTAAATAAAAAAAAAATATTTAAAAAGTTATTTAATCATGAGATACAAGCGGTTTAAATATTGTGTGCGTCCCAAGTGCGATCTATTCTTATTGGTTATACAAAAATAAACAAACCAATGAGATACAGGCACTGCGCCAGCGCCATGCGCAAGCATTTGGTTCAGATGTTTTTTAACTTTGAACTGTCATCTCAAACTTTTTAAGCTATGGCCTATGATACAAAAATTATCTTAAAACTAAAAATAAAATACAGTTTTATGTATTTATGATATTTATTACTCTACAAAGTTACTTATATCATGGAATTATATACTGTTTTAAATTTAAAATTATTATAATGGGTGTTCGTTACACAACAGTTTTAGGCCACTACGTAGCACTTGGAACGTCACAAGCGAAATTTTAAACTTTAAAAATTCATATCTTTCTTAATACAGCACAGTTTCACGCCGCGTTTTCACAGATCGTCATATTTTAGAATCAAGATTAATTTAAAAAAATTTAAAAAATATGGTGGAAGAGCCCATTAAAAGTTTTCCACAGAGAGTAAATAGTGAAAATCTGAAAATTAATAATCATTTTATTTATTATAATATAAAACAAAATCGTTCCGTTTATGAGTAGAGGTATGACTTCGCTAAGGTTCTTAAAAGTTTTTAAATAAACGTATATTTCAGAAAAATGTCCGTGAAATACCTACAATATCTTAATCCGTCAAGAAATAACATTTTATTTAACACGGTAAACAAAACAAAAAATCTGACGTGGACACCACATGACTTCCTTGTACGCCTATTAAACTGTTCATACTTTTCTTAATAACTAAAATGTAGAATAATATTAAAATATAATAGCCGTATTTGATTTAAGCGGAAAATACCAAAAAATACCTAGAGTAAAGTGGATTTTAAAGTCCACGGCAGATTTTTTTATTATGAAACAAATTGATGGTGCATGATTTAATTTTTAAATTTCTCCCCGCTTTCGTCTATATCAATATCAGCAGAAAAAACAAGATAATTAAAATAAATTAGACAAAAATAATTTTTTGATTGGGTTGGGTTTATAAAAAGTTACAGAGGAAAAATCATATTTTCATTTTAAAAATAATATTTTTCTTCACAAATTATTTTCTTGCTACTTGATGCTACTCCTTTAGATCGTGCTATCATATATTCCTGATCTTAAGGTGTAGGTACGTTTACTCTAAAATTTTACAGCGTTATAGAGGTGTACGCCTTCCACGTTTACTTTAATTGTAATTGAAGTATATGATGCTTTTACATATGAGTATTAACAAACGATGTCTTAATGCTTCTATATTTTTATTTTTTGTCTTTGGCCTAGTAATTTGAAGTAAAAAAATTTAAAAATTATGTTTTTGCGCTTTTTTTCATTATTTGATATGATTTTCTTCAGTCCCTATAAATGACAACAACAAGAAAAATTTAAAAAGCAAGAAGCATGGAGCTTAAGCTTCCTTTCACGAATAATTTTTGATTTACTTAATTTCTTTAAAAAATACAGAAGTTATTATGGAAATACTGGAGCCATGTTTACAGTATTTTTCAACTTAAAAATGACATTGCATAGACAGAATGCGGGGAAAAGAGTGAGATAGAAAAAAAGTAATATAGAGAGTATTCTAGAAATTCGATAAAAGGTAAACGAGTCCCTTAACACAAAACAAAAAAATTAAAACATTGATAGCATCTGCCACCTTAATCGATACCTTTTTACAATTTTATAAGAAGTTTTTACCATAAAAATTGTAATTTTTTACTATAAAGCTACTACTTACTATCGGAATCAGATTTATAGTCAGTTGGGTTTAAAGATTAATAACTTGGTAAAAAATAATCCAAAAAAATTGAACCAAACTTTATACTAAATTATGCACATTTGTACGTTATTATATAAAGTTGCAAATTTAAAAATTTATTTGTGTAGAAATAACAACAATTTATAGCAAAAATGAGCTATGATTTTATCACCTTTTTGAAACTATTTATTCAATGACGTTTATTGTCAATATAGATTATCAACAAAAATTCATATTTTGGTATAGGTAGTGTAGTCATAAGCTTTGTAAAGTTTTTTGTTGAAGATTTTTTAAAAATGTTTATATTTTGTTTATAACAATCAAATAAGTGAACATGTAAAATCTTGGTTACAGGTAATCTTAAAATTTAAAAAATATTGATCTTCGCGGTTTCACTTTTTCAGACAAAAATATTTAAATTCAAATAATAATTTTAAAATAAATAAGATTAACAATTTTATATTTTAATTATATAAGGCATCGTTAACCTGAATTTGAATCTTATAATATTACCAGTAACCAAGACCTTGCATGTTCACTTATTTGAATATTATAAACAAAATATAAATATTTAAAAAAATTACGTCCATAAATAACTTTACAAAGCTTATTACTGCCCTATATCAAAATATGATTTTTTAGGATGTTGTATATTGACAGTAGAAGTCATTGAAAATAATAGTTTCTAAAAATGTGTAGAAATCATAGCTCATTTTTGCTATAAATTGTTGTTATTTCTACACAAATCAATTTAAAAATTTGAAACTTTACATATTAACGAAGAAATATGCGTACCTACTTACTTTTGTATAAAGTTTGGTTCAAATGTTTTGGATTATTTTTTAATAAGTTATTTATCTTTAAACCAAACTGACTATAATATTCTGAATCCGATAGTAGACATTGCTATCACATAAATTCTTGATCTACGCATAAAACTGAACAAGAAAAACATAGTCCGCATTTGCCACCCTAGGTGGTACCAAAAAAGTAGTTGGCTCATGGACTAACCTAACCTATAGAAAAATATTTTTTACAATTAAATTAAAATGTATACTAGAGTGAATTTGAACCTATGAGTTGTCATTGTCATAGAACATCAGGTGGTCTATTCAGTAACTTACGAGCTAGAAGCTAGCTTTACGTTCTATATTGAGTGCTGATCTGCTGATGCCTTGCGGTGATGGTAATTACTCGAAACATAATCATAATGAGTCATATCGGTTTCTATCGAAGAGTTTTCCCTGGTGGTGTTTCCATGTCGGAGAGCTTAGCTCTTTCAGATCTGTTTTGACATTTGCATAGTTTTATTATTTTCATAGATTTACGTTAGTTTTATCAGTAATTTGAAGATGATTTTATTTTTTTCATTTTATTTGTTTATTTTTTTATATTTTATTGTTTGGTTTTTTTTTAAATTAAGGTTATAAATTTATAATTTATTTTTATAATATTTTAGCACTTTATTTAAAAAAAAATTAATTTGGAATCTACACAAACTTTATATTATTTAAATGAAAATTAATTTAGTTGAACACAAAACGAGCACATTGGTAAGTTATTTTTCCATGAAAATGGAAATAAAAAATAATTAAACATTTATTATCTTGAGCGTTCTTAATACAATTCGACATTTATGAATAAAATTCCAGGATCAATACCCTAAAGCGTGATTATCTTTTGCGGTTTGAAAGCTCGACGTTATTTTGCAGCTTTTGTGTTCGTCCCGAGGCAAAAATGCCCTCAAAATATGCACAGAATAACAACGATCAATCTGTGATTATACTCCGACGTTTTTGATGTCGTAGTCCGGCTTTCAAAATGAAAAATGTCAAAACCTGAACGCGCAACGTTAAATTCACATTTATTGCTGTCAGAAGAACTGCCCTGTTAACAAAATATCACACAGCAACGGTCTTTTTACGATACGTAAACGATTACTTTGGTTTAATGGAATACGCAGATTATGATTCAAATCAGATTTATCAATACTTGGCATAATAAATGATTTAAGTTGTATATATATATATATATATATATATATATATATATAGAAAAAATGTTATCGACCGTTTGTAGTATAATTAGAGTTAAAAAATCTCGGGAATCGGTCAGGGCTCAAATACTAGTTGTTATTACGTACTTAAATTTATTTCAAAAATTCCTGTTTTGAATTTTTGAAATAAATTTAAGTACGTAATAACAACTAGTATTTGAGCCCTGACCGATTCCCGAGATTTTTTAACTCTAATTATATATATATATATATATATATATATATATATATATATATATATATATATATATATATATATATATATATATAAATATATATATATATATATATATATATATATATATATATATACAGGGTGTTCATTTTAAGTGGCGCACCATTGCTATCTCGAGAAGTATAAGAGCTACGAAGTTGGTTAAATTAGCAAACAATTTCTATTTTATATGACTACTTTAATGAACGAAACAAAAAAAAATTTAGACCAGTGGTTCTCAAACTACGGGGTGCAACTTTCTTATTACAAATGGGGACCTGTTTTTTTTATTTGCTTATTCGATTCAGTATTTTTTTCTGAATACAACGAGATATTAGTTTTATATTTAAGATCTTGAGCCAAAATCTGACTTCAAGTTCGTTAATGAGCTTTATTCAACCAGTGGTACCAACTTTATAAACAAAACTTTTTTATTTTTATCAAAATACTATCGTGTGTGGTATCAAATTAAAGGTCTTGGGAAAATTCTAGTAGAAAAACGAAAATAACATTTAAATGATCGTCAATTGTTTTTTTTTATAAATTATTCAAATTATACCGAGTTTGGTGTCAATTTAAATCGCTCAGGGAGATAAGTTTTGTAAAAATGTAAAAAATGACATTAATGCGATTTTCAATTGTTTCTCAAAAAATTACTCAAATTTTTTTATTCAACCAGTGGTACCAACTTTATAAACATATCTTATTTTATTTTTATTATAATACTATCGTGTGTGGTATCAAATTAAAGCTTTAACTGATCGTCAATTTTTTTATCATACATTATTCAAATTATACCGAGTTTGGTGTCAATTTAAAGCTCTCGGGGAGATAAGTTTAGTAAAATGTAAAAAATGACATTTATGCGATAATCAATTATTGTTTCTCAAAAAATTATTCAAATTTGTTTAAGTGTATTATCAAATTAAAGTTTTCTAGAAAAAAATATTGGTCGAAGAATCAATAACAACATTTAAACAATGGTCAGTTGTTTTTACTTCCCGCATTATATTCTAAAAGGCTATAAGGTATTGTGACGGGTTAAAATTTTCGAGTGTGAGTTTTTAGTGAATAAGTATCAGATTTTTTATGATATTTAAATTATGCCGAAGTTGGTATCAACTTAAATAGTTTGGGGAAAAATGATAAATTTATTTAAATTTTGCAGAATAAAGCATAAAATTAACGGCGTTACGAAAGTAAGTTATTAAAACTTATAATCGGGGAAGTACTGTGGTGGACACAGCAGATTTTTTATTACATGGGAAGCGTTATTTATTAGTTGCACTTAATTGCAATTTTTTTAAAATGCTCTATTTTAAGAAAAATTACCTAAATTTCAAATCTTCAAAAATTTATAACTTTTTTCTACATAGATGAAAAAAATTGATCCGCAATTAATTCGTTCTAAACAGCCTCAAAGTTTCATGTTTGGGAAATTTTTGACCCAAAAAAAGTTGTCGAAAAGTAATGGAAATGCTCATATACCGGGTGTCCCATTTTAATCCGCCACTAGCGATAACTTTGAAATAGTGCGGTGAAACAAAAATGTTCAAAATAAATAGTTAATGGTTATGAGGGGGACATCTGATGCTGTCGACCATTTTCCCCCCAGACCCCCTGGGGAGCGAGAACGAGGGGCAACTTTAAAATTTTAAATGGAAACCCCTAGTTTGTATTGCAGATTCGTATAAAGCGTTAAAAAGTAAGTGTATTTTATTCGTTTTTTTTAAATTTAATGATAGATGGCACTGCAAAAGTCAAAATTTGAATTTTTGATTTGATTACTGCGTTACATAAAAATGCTTTTTTTCACTTGATTTGCTAGTAAAGATAACCTTCATGTTAAAATAAGAGTAACGACTTTTTTCAGGCATTTTTATCTTTGTGGAAAAGTTTTTGTTCCAGGTGGTAGTTTTTAGGGTGGGATACGAGATAGGAAACAAACGTGTCATGTTGTGAGTGAGTTTCAAGTAATTATAACAATTTATTATGTGATGATTTTTGCAATTTAATTTGAAAAAAAAAATCAAAAAAATTTGGCATTTGCCAAAAAAAACGAAAAAAAAATCAAAATTAAAAAAAAAACTCAATAAAATTCACCTGCTTTTTAACGCTTTATCCGAATCTGCAATAAAAAATAGGGGTTTCCATTTAAAATTTTAAAGTTGCCCCCCGTTCCCGCCCCCCAGGGAGTCTGGGGGGGGAAAGGTCGACGACATCAGATTATTGTATAAACCACTTGAAATACGAATGTTTAATCACTCGAAGAAATTATCCCATTCGGGCTCGGGGGCTAAACTTTCTTCCCTTGAATAAACATTTAACTATGTATCTCACCTGGTGTATAAATATATATTATACTAGGGAAGAAACTAAATATTTAATATAGATAAAAGAATGACGTTACTTACCTTGTCACTAAATTTTCATTTTTAATTTCACCTTTATTATTATGTTGTAGGAATTTAGCTGTACCTATTTATTAACATTATTATTTAATATACAAATTTTTATTAGAAATTATATTATTACTGCGTTTTTAAGAAAAAATAAAATAAATTAATTAGAATAAAAATCATCCCGTCAATCTTTCACATATTATGAAACTATGCAGTGATTTTACAAATAATATTTACGAGTTAGTGCACAACAATTTAAAACGGAAGTTTTTATTATTATATTGCATGCCAAGTTTAATAAAGAAAGTAAAGTACAGTTCTAATAATTTCATTTCCATTATAATATTAGAAAGTATAAAATTTTATTTCATATAGCGGTGTTTCACAACTCACTATTATGTTTAAAATTGCACTTTTTAACGTTTAATTCGGTTTTAATTCATAAAAGAGAAAATTATTTAGATTACATACTAGAACACTGAGTTTAATAAATATTAAACATTTTATTATGTTTCATTAAAAAGCGTGCAGTACAAAAAAAGAGATTTATACTTCATATATTTTTCTTTAATTTTTGGTCACGAGAATCACTAATATTCTGTTATACTCTTTTACACTAGTACTGTACTTAAAAATTATCAAAACAAAATCCGATGCAATGCTATGAAATTTAGTCAATAAATGACACACTAAAGTAACTTTATACTGTATTTACAAACAGTTTAACGATGAAAATTACTCATACGAATGAAAATTTACTACGCGGTTCACAAACTTCATCTGCGACTATATTAAATTATTAATTCATTTGTTAAGACAAATTTCAAATGACAGCTCTACGATTATATACATATATTACATAATTAAATAAACACATACGGTCTCTTAAAACAAAAACACATTATTCTCAAGATGCATCTATTTAAACAATCAACCTGTTCAACCTGAACCAGCAATTAATTTTCCTCGAATCTGCCCCAAACATACCTATTCTGACACTATTTTGCCTATCCTTTTCAATATATCTGATTGTTATACGATTGTCTATTTTATTTGTTATATTATAAGAATTAAATTTTGTTCGGAAATGCTTTAAGTACAAGTTCTATGACCAAAAATGTACCTAATACAAAAAAAATTATTATTGGTTACATTATACAAGGCAATAATTTATAGGAAAACATAATCCAATAGAAACACACAATGAAAATATCTGAAAAATAAAGTTATAGATTTTCATATTAAAACTTTACAACTGCTATATGTACGAGTATTCTGTGAAGTATAAATCTCTAAACATAAAATAAGAAAAAGGAAGGATTGAGAGTCAGGAAGTCATCTCAGGATAAAAAAGCAAACACAGTATCCTTTACAAGTCAACATTTCCTGTATTCTCATAAAAAGAACTCTCCTCATATGTCTTACAACCTGGTAACATTTAAGAATACTGAATCATTTCATTATTGTTGCATATTTTACACAGACAGTATGTAGTAGTTTGGTAATATTTCACATTGAAAATCATTTAATTACAATATTACTGATAAAGGTATATAGAAACACCGCTGTCTACTCTGGGTATGTACAAATGACGGGTATTTCTCAGTTTGCTCGTGTGTGTGTACTATCTAGAGCTGTTTCAACCCTTTCCAATTCATTCTATACAATTAATCAAAAATTTATCCGAACGGCACAAATCAGCACGTACATAATTATTCGTCCCATTCTGATTCATCCTGATTTACTCGACAAAAACTTGGGATGAATTCAAAAGGTTGAAACAGCCCCGGTGGTACACTCGCGAACATATTACCATCAATTTTATTCGTAAAAAACTATATTTATTTTCACTAATTTATACAATTCTTGGACGCCGTTTTCAAACGCTATTATATACATTCATTCATTAAAAAATAAATTATTTATTTATCAACAAAAACAATAACTGTTTTTCAATTGTTCTGTTCACGAGTGTAAAAAACATGAACGAAACAGAAAATTATTAACACAAAGAATAATTTTTAACATAAGTTCAACTGTTTATGACAATATCTAGTACACACTGTTTTTATGTTTAATATTTTGTATATTATAGGATATTAGAAACAAATGATAATAAATGTTACATGGATTACAGTATTTTGTTGATTCCAAAAATAATACTAAATAAATAGTGGACGAAAATATTATCTTTAAGGACGAATTTGAAACGACAGACATTTCTAAATATTCTCTTCAGAAATCAGAAAACCTCAAATTAATGCAAAAATATATAGCATGGTCCTAACTTACATGCACTAATAGACACATAAATAAATCACGGCAAATAAGATTACTAGCAAAATCTAGCTTCAGTTTGTGCTCCAGGTATCACCCGAGGTATCACCTAGGTACTGGGCAGGGACCTTTAGTTTAAATAATTAGACTCACAATACTCGTATAACGTAGGAACAATTTTATTTGCTTTTGTGTATTTGAAGTTTTTATATTGATATCATACTTCATAATAATATGGACTTATAAATTATTGCACTTGCGATGTGCGGATATCATTATATTAATTTTTGAAATTAAATTAGGTACCTAGTACAAAATATGACGTCACTAATTTTATAGGACTTTGTCAATAACATGAATTTTGTAAACTATGAGACATTAAATATATATAAAAATAAATTTTTGATGTAATGGTTTTAAACAGGCATGACACGAAAAAATTTTATGTTGACAATGTAACAAATATAATTTGTTGCTAACTGATAACTCATTGTGGAAATTGCAAAAATTATTCCATTCTTTAAAAACTACTGAAAAAGTAAAATTAACACTTTTTAATAAATTTCTATTATCTGTTTGTTTTACCTATCTAATAATAACTCGAGGTATACCTATTATACTTGCGTCATTTTCCTATAAATTAGCACACTCTCAGGGGAAAAAACGGAAACAATTTTACATAATTCAGACATTTATAAACGGAGCAGTAACAGTATTATTGTGTTTTTCTTTAGCATTTTACAATTCCGAATTATTTTGTTAAAATTGCCGGAAAATTATATCAAAATGAGGATAATAGCCAATAATTTCAACAGCAGGCTGTGCAACTAAAATTTGCGTCAGTCATTTTTATAAAATTGTTTTAAAAGTCAAACATATAAATAGAAACTTTGAAACTGCATACGTTTCATAAATTTGTCATGCAGTTCGCAGAGAAAAGGATCATCTGACAAATTTTCGTTTGTTTTGTTCTCCATCCAAAAAACATTTTTGCAATTAGCGTGCGTTACATAATATGTAATGGTCGACAGTGGCGTTCGTATGGATGGGTTCGAGTCAGTGAAATCAATAGCCCCTAAATCCCCCCGTTACCCCCGCCCATGACCTACAGAGAAAGGGGTGCGCGAGGCAAGACATGGAATTATTTATTGCTGCCGAATCTTTTACCGATGCGTAAGGGGAATTTCGTATAAGAAAATGACAAGACAGAAATTAAGTTATATTTAAAGCTACTAAATTAGGACAACAACAGAATAATTACTAATAAAAATTTTGTATTTTGTACTGACTGACATCTTTATATAATGTGACATAATTATTGAGAGAAAAGAACTTAAGTGACGAAAGTAGGAACATTGTTATTTTAAATCGTGTAATTGAGGAATTAAATTATAAATTTTTTGTTAATCTATTGTCGAAACTAAATAATGTAAAAATATTTACTGTAAACAATATGGATTGTTAGTAATATGATTAATTATGATCCTCAATAATAATGGGTTACTTCTTGCATGGTATTGAAAATGAGATTTCTAGTATACTATGCACTGTTAGGTTGAAAATATAAAAACTTAAATTTTATTTGATAAAAATTCAATGTTTTTTTAGTAAATTGAGAAATAACATTTTCTGTGACATCATTATATTGAACAGGAGGAGGGAAACATATTCTACCTGTGGTTGGCAGTTCTATAGCTTCTCGCACAAGCAGGGCGTTCACTATTTGATTCGTTGCTATGACTTACGGATAGTCATTAATTCCAACTTGTACTACGTCACATTATAGTAATATTCAATTTTCATTATTATCTTTTCGGGCTTGTTAATAAATTTTTTGTCAAAATTAAAAATACGTGTCTCAAATTATGATCTCTTCTTTAAAAATATGTAATAAAAAAAATCAATGTAATTTAAAAAAAAATTATTCCAATACTGAACTGATGGTTTATATTTTATATTTGTTACTTTACGCAGTGAGTGTCTTTGACGTGTTTTGTACAGCTGTCCTGTCATTTTCTTATAACCTGAAGTTACCCAGTTCTCCAGTTGCCAGGCGCCCTTTAAAAGCATTTTCTCTTTACTTTGTGTTCAGAATTCAACGGCAAAATTCAGGTAGTGAAAATACTGAAATAGTTTAGAATCTGCATTGCTAATACGAAGGAATACAATTATACTGCAGTGTGGAGTGTGCACAAATTTTTTAGAAAAGTTGACGCAAAATAGCGGAAAATACGAGAAACTTAACGGGGAATATTAAAATAAGATTTTTATAGGCTAAGATTATTATCTCATTTAATGAAGATAATAGATTAAATTTATAATTTAGCTGTGCTTATTAAATTATAACTCGAGCTATAACAGTTTTCAGTCATACATATTAACGCAATTTAAAATGATTAAAAATCAATATTCTAATTACGAGCCCCGTCCCCCCACTATAGATTCGGACACTTATTTTTTATTCAATTGAGACTATTTATGAACAACCGTGAACAACTAATTGAGTCTAAAAAAATATTGCTATATGATTTTGAATACAATAGCTAATTAGTGCTTTTAGTTATATTTATTATAAAAAAAGTTAATACATAACAGGGTATATATTCATTTTTAAAAAGTACTCAAATTGCTTGAAAATTATTTCTTGAGGCACTAATTCAAAATAATAGTTTCTTGCAGGTATTAGCATTTTAGTACCTATTGCTTAAAACAAAATAAACGTTTTTAGTAATCAATTTTGTTGATTTTACGAATATAATGTCATATTTTTCAATTATCTTGATATCCGTAATTTGATTATAAAATACCTTATATCAAATAAATTTATCTGGTACTAGTGGTAGAAAATTAGGAAAATATCTTGCATAACCCGTCTCTAATGTTGGGGATATTATTAAAAAATAATATGTATGTAATAAATAAGACTAAATTTTTTTTGAGTTCAAAGTTGTATTTCGTTCAAAAATTTATTTATATCTTATATTCAAGTTAATAACGGAGAATATATAATTCATGTATCACGTGATACATATATTTGACTAATTTGAAATGGGGTAGTAAGAGGCTATCAAATCGATGATATTTCTATCACCGCTGTTACATGTCAACTGTTTTTGTTTATTAGGTACATACCGAGGTACATACTATTAGTTTCTCAATCAGAAATTGCTGTTTGTCAAAAATCAGACTTAAAATGTGTCAAAATAGAAATAATAGGAACGAACACGCTAAATTTAGAAAGGTAAATAGAGTTTAAAACGTTTTTGACAATTTTAGAAGAAACATGACCTAACATTTGAAATCATTCATTATATATTCTTCCCAAATATAACTCGGGCTATGATTAATCATAGGTGATAGCATTCGTTAAGTCTTCAGAAAACCGATGATAATCATAGCACTAGTTATTTATTACTTCCGATAATTATGCCACTTGTAATTTCATATTTTATTTAAAATTTAAATAAAAATATAATAGTGTAACTGGCTTTCATAGAAAAATTATTATACAATACAAAAAGCAAATTGTGTATGCAATTTTTTATTGTTAGAACCGTAACTAAATATTTATTGCAATATCTTTGTTCAAATAAAGAAACTGAACTGTTTTTATATATTAGCACTGAAATAAATATACAAATTTATTTATGCGATAAGGTTTAGATTGTTGTAATTGATAAATTATATTTTTTATTATATGTTGACCATAGGCAAGTCCTGTCTGTCATTAAAAATCCGACCGGCTTTGGTATTAGGTCTTAAGGTGCATATAAAAACTAAAGCAAACAGTTTAACGAGAATCAAACATTGAACTACCGTAGTACCTCCATCATTCTTCGTTTTTCTTACATATGTACAAGAATCAGTCTTCTTCGTTCTTGAGAACGTTCTGTGGCGCACAACGCACTTTACAGTCCACTTTACACATGATGCGCATGCGTTATGCACTCACTTCAACAGTACGGACATTTAGTATATCACACGAGAATTAAATATGTACATTTTGCATGAGGCATACTCGGAAGACCGAGGTTGAGCTAGTCCAAACAGGAACCACGGGACTCTTTGGTTGAGAATTTACTCTTTGGTTGAGAAGTTTAAACATCCGTGCCACAGCCTTCTTGGTAACCCTCATCCGGCGAGTTCCTGCTGCTGGAAAAGGCCCTCTTGAGAGCAGAGACCGGCGGGAGAACCGGAACGCCACCTCTCTGCCAGACCCTCAGCGTTTTCGCATTCGGTGGAGGCGGCGGCGCCTCTCGTTTCGTAGGTTCCACGATAGGCAAACCGTAATCCGCAGGGTAGCCGGCGTTCACCAGGTGAGAATCATCCTCGGAGATGCCGCCCATGCTGGTGCTATCCCCAATGATAGGCGTCTTGTCGTCGTACCGCCGCGTGAACATATCCGAAGAACTGCTACCCTCCCACATGCTGGACGGGTAGAGCGAGTCGCTACCGTTGCGGCTATACTCGCCACTACCTGGTCGGTCGATCTGGTCCTCGTCGCCTTTACCAGGTTCCACGATGGCTGTGACTGCTTCTGTAGCCGACGTGGGGATCTCGCCACTTCCCAGGCGCTTGGTGTCGTTGATAAGGTCGGGGTTGTTTCCGGACCCTGAAGATGGCGACACATAGGGGGGGATGACACTACCCCCTAGGCTACTCGTACCGTTGTAATGCGATGTTGTGAATGTGTCCGCTAGACGGGGTGGTTTCTGCACAGGATTCTGTATGTTAAGCTCAGAGGGTGGTTTTCTTTCTATAAATGAAGACGTTTCTATGTTACTTACGGGAGTAGTAATTGTTGATTTACCATTTCCCATTGATGAACCGTTCACTACCGTTACTATTTCAATTTGACCAGGAGTTTTTGTTTCCGTGAACGGTATACGTCTTATTCGTATTAATAGCACTAGTATTACTAATAATATAAATAGTATTAGTATTACCAGTGCAGCACTTAACCCTGCGATTTGTCCGCTGCCAAGTGTAGACATTCCAGCACTTCTAAACGCAATGTGTAGTGTGTAATTTGCTTCAGCACTTCCGGCTCTATTTTCCGCAACACAGTAAAACTCGCTTAGATCTGTTTCTTGTGAATTTGTCAATACTAGTCGGCTTTTCTTTTCGAACTGGCCTTCAGTATAAACATACACTTTTTGAAATGTGTTAAAGATTGAGTTGTTAGTTAATTGTCGCCCGTTTTGGTACCATTTAATTTCAGGGGCCGGTACGGCTGAAGCCCGACATACTAATGTTGCGTTATCGCCGGTAGTGGCTTCCACATATCTATTTGTAGGTAAAATTTCCGGTTTACACGCAAATTCATCTATGTGTAAATCCGTGAACGATTTATCCATGATCCGTTCAGGTCCGCCAGTGCATAGCGGAGCCACTGGCGAAGGTATATTATGATGTGTGATAAATTCTTTGATTGTCCGCATACGACAATCACATTGCCAAGGGTTTTCATGTAATTCTATACTATGCAACCTTCGAAGCATCTCAATAGTCCGTGGCCGTAATTCTATTAGTCTATTTCCTCCTAGTTTTAATGTTTCTAAATGCTCAACACCTTCAAAAGCTCTCGGTGATATATTCGTAATCTCACAGTTAGATAAATCTAACCGTATAAGGCTATGAGATTTCGCGAACGCGTTTGTTTCGATTTTCTGCACTGGATTATACGCCAAGGTTAAATCCCTTAAAAAGGGCATATCCGCAAAAATCGGCGTAGGTATTGATGTAAGCAAATTATTGGATAAATCCAGTTCAACGAGATTCGATAACCCTTTAAACGACTTATCATCAATCTGTCCTATTTTACAATTCTTTAAAAACACTCGCTGTAGATTAACTAATCCGACACGTTTAAAAGCTTCTCTGGGTAGTATTTGCAGGTTATTATCAGACATATCAAGCACTTGCGACTCCGGGTCTACATTCTCCGGTATGGTAATGAGGGCTCTGTTCATGCACTCCACAGCCTGCTTGCCACTTTTCCACTTGCACGCACAGACCGAGGGACACGACCCCTTGAGGTGCCCCCTCGCACCACTGACAACCAGCACCACGAGCACCAGCACCTGGAGGAACATCATCACACTGTACACACACTCACAGCTGCATGACGTGAAGGAACGCGCCGGGTACGTACACCGAGACGTCTGAACATGAACTGAGCGCTAAGGATGGCGTGCGCTCCCGAGACCGCTCGGCTACACTCGGATACACTCGCTATACCGAGCAGGGAACTGATTTTTCCAGTCACATCTCATAGGGGAGGATGCGGATAATCATACAGCTAATGAATTTTTCTGACGCTAAGATATCAGGGATGAGAGTGTTATGTTATATGAAGGATGGAGGGAGATTGGTACCAAGGGAAAGAGAGGAGGAATCATTTAACATGAATTTTATCTCCTCAAAGTTAGATACTTTAACACCAACATCGTATTAGCTTCAACTCTAAATTGATTGACAAAAATATAATTTACTTTCGCAACTTAATAGCTAATAAAATGTAATCGTGGTTTTTATCGACCTCTTGATTTTGATATACCTCCATACTGAATCTAAAAAAATATATTTTTCAAGTTTTCTAACATGAGAATGCGTTTTAAAAATAGTAATTTAAATTATAAAGTGTCAAACATTGCTAAACAGACTATCGAATAAAAGTAAAAACTTTATCAAACAGATTTGTAACTGTTTTTATCCTCATATCACGAGTCGTGAATTTCACGACTTTTACCTTATTTGGGTATATCAGCCTTACATACTGTAAGTCATCGGCAAAGATATGTATTTTACCGTGTATATAAGTAGGCAGATAGGTACACTATAAGTTAAGTACAGTAGGTATATAATTATGTAAAAGGATAATTGAAACGCCAGAAGCCCTGTGTTCTGTGTTGTCCAAAGTAGATCTATATTTTATTTATAAAGGTATAATATTACATATTTTAAATGACATACTCACTTATGCACATACCTACATCACATAAATAATGTAGTTATTTCAACCAGTGACAAAAATATTTAAAGAAAAACAACTGACTATCTGACTATTATTCAAGTACAAACTAATTTTGTGTTACTCTTCTATCTTACAAATGTGTTCCTATTTTAAATTCCAGGATCAGGATTCGCGTATCCTGTACACGTATTCGTATGACATTAGTCTAACGTACGTATATGTAAACCACATATGCATCTTCCCTCAGGATTTACATCCTTGCAACCTGTTCCTTTTTGTCCAGTGCATGAAAAATGTATCACAAGATACATACAACATTCTCTAACGGGGATCGTGGAGAAATAATAGTGAGAACTAATTAAGTTATCTTAGAGGTTGCAGTGTTTAGTTCACATATAAATTTAATTAAACGATAAAGTATAGTAATAAAAGAATGTTTGAATAGGTATTGTTATAGTTTTTCAAAAGTGGAACGTTTATTTTAATTGGGGATCATTAATTTTAAGATAATGGAATCATTTTTGTTAGGTAGTTCACATTATTATATTATACAGGTCTATTTTAGATTAATGGTGTCTATAAAAATGATTATGTGAAATAAAATGTACCATAATCTTTTCTTCTGTAAAATATATTAATATTTTACGATAGTTATAGTGTACTACGAGTTTGTTTATTGCAAATAACCAAAAACGTTATTTGAATCAATTTTTGATGACAAATATATTGTAACACGGTTTTTACCCAACTTAGTTTTGACATATCACAATAAATATTGTGTCATTACAGCAGCTAGGTAACACTCATTAGAATAATGTATCTAGATGGAATATAAACATAGGTAGTAAAAAGGAAATATTTCATTTTCTTATGGTATTTAGAATATAAATTTGCCAAATGTTATTTGCTCTGCTCATTATGATTGTTTCCCCAACCTCTTGACGTTTTCGTGTAACAACAGACGGATATTTCATATTTCCGTGAAACTGTTTGCATAGCGTTTTAAACTAATGATTACTTGCCTTCACATATACAATAATAATCGTTTCCTAGAACTCTCTACTTCATATATCAAATACATCCTTTATTTCAAATTACTTCGCAGAAAAAAATACTGTCGGACGAAGTGCAGAAATTATTAATCTGGTTAATTTGGTTGCTTTTGTCAAGTTATCAATGATGACAAATAATGTAGTTTTGTGGTTCAGAATTAGGTTAGCGAATTGTGGTTCCAATTTCAAAAACATTAGTGATTAAATAATTGCGCCCATAAACATCATCTGGTTTCGACAGTTTATTTTGTGGCACCTGTTACTAATTTGCAAATTTTTTTGCGGTAGGTACAAAATAAAAATTAATGAGTGCAGTATGAAAATCTAGTTTAAACAATCATTGTTTCGTTCATATCAGCTATTTCACATTAACACATTACTCATTACTGAGACATTTACTATGATGTCGCCAGTCATATTACTTTCTATTACGAATTTTACACCACATTTCACAAATTTTTTTTATACATAAACAGAAAAAAAGTCTTATAGTAAGTACTTATTTAAATATCCAGCAAATCATTACATGTTAGATCCATTTATTGTACATGTTCCTGTGGAATGTAGAGATAAATTTTAGCAGAGTTAGAGAGTATCGAGATTTTCAAATACTTATATCAAAATTCGTATATTTATTATATTTACCATTTTGAATTTTTGTAAAATCCCATACAAATAATATAAAAAAGATAATAAAATTAGTATTTATCGTTATCATGCATTTGGATGTATAAAGGTAACTAGGTACTACCACTACATTATAATTGTTACCAACTGTCACCTAGTCATGGTTGCTTCTAGAGAGTATAGTAGGTATATTATATACCTATATTTAATTTTTTTTTAAAGATCAAAATTAATACTCTTCTGTTTAAATCAATTCTAATACTATATAATTGTGTTCTTTGGTCATATTTAAACAAAATTAAAACAATCCACGATCAAAGACGGAGTATAACCTACTAATTTGTTAAACGAAAGGTTTTGCTTAAATATTTATAGGGTAACTTAAATTATAATCACTTATAATGCCATAGGTAATCATAATTATGTCGATTATTTTTCTGGTAGTATTACGAATGTTCCTTGTGCTTGGCTATGAATATTACGAGTGCGCAGCAAGAGTAATATTCGCAAGCACAAGGTACATGAGTGTACTACCAGAAAAATAATCTACTTAACTATGAATACGTATGGTATTCAAGACAAGAGATTATTTATTTTTTGTATCTTTCGAATTTTGTTATAGGTTCTTATTTTGTGTGTGTGTAGTTTTTATAAACAATGTTAAAAAGTAACAAGTGAACAGCAGTTTTTGGTGCTCTTGTTGTAATTTACATTCGATCACCTTACCTTGGCCGAGCGGAATTGTCAGGAGGCGACGAAATATCTGTAAATTATGTAATGCGGAGTTCTTTGTGATATTTAAGTGAAACTCTGATATGCGGTAACCCGGGTTTATTAATCTTAACTACTATGGTACATATATTACATACAGGAGAGTCGAATATATTTAGTTAAGACAAGTTTAACGACTTATGACTTGTAACGAAGAAAGACAAGTTTAACGACTACGACTTGTAACGAAGAGAATATTAAAAGCGACTTGTAAGTCTGAGAGATGTAGATCGACTTACTAGTTTGATAGATGTTATACGACTTATTAGTTTGAAAGATGTTATACGACTGACTTCTCGTTTGTCTCAGGAACGACCAGCTCTGTCACAAAGTGCTTATTTAGCTATTTTAAAGACGAAAACAAGACGTGACCAGAAGCCGTTTGTTCATGGAACATTCTAGAAGGAATTTATATTTTAAATACTATGCACTTTTAATATCTGAATAACAGGATGTCATTTATCATCTTAGCGAGAATTGAATGAATTTAAGAAGGGTAAGCAGAATGCAATATCCTGTTATTCACGATACTCAGAATAAAATACAATACTGTGATTAGTAAGAAAATTAATAAGTAAATAATTATAAAATATTGTTAGTACATATTACAATAATATAAGGGATATATGACTTTACAACACCTCCCCTCTAAGAATGAAATTGGTAGCGTGGCTGTCTACCAATTGTAGTTCTGATAGTAGGATTAGGACAAGGAACATTTTGATCAACAGGCTCGACAACTTCAACTTGAGAGTCATCTTGAGTAGCATTTAAATTTATCGTAGAAGAATTTCGATAAGTAACTGAATTTTCAGGCACCTTAGAATCAAGATGTCTTTTATAAAATATAGTTATTAATAGAACTAATATAAAAACAAAAAGTAAACTTGAAGTAGATAAGGTGAATTTCCAAATATTAGAATTCCTATCTAAATGATCATTTAATTCATTTTCCTTATCTTGCAATTTATTTAAGTCTGAACTAATATCGTCAAATACATGACCTTGATCATGATGTAGAACTACAGTATTATTAAGAGGTGATTTTAAGAATTTAAATTTATTGGAAAAGGTGAGGTTTAGACCTTTAGTAATTGGTAGATGTGGTGTAAAATCATTTACAGCATTTACAAAAGATTTATTAATATTTTGGGTGTGCAAGATAGCATTATCTGTGTATGCCGCACATCCAAATTTAAGAGTCAGTTTTCCAGTATTTATAAGATTGACTTGTGTTCTGATATTATTCTTACATACTACATACAATAATTCAGTGTTAGGTAATGTAAATAACCAACTATTATGTTCAATTAGTTTGACGAAGATTCCCTTTTGTAAAATGATAAGTTTCTTATTACAACTTTCTGGAATAGTTTTATTATTTCTCAGAATCTTTGCTTCGCATTCTGACTCTTCGTTGATAAGAGTGATAGGTAAGTTCTGTTTACAAATATAGAAATTTGTTTTTATCAAAATCATTTTACATTGAGAAATATAGAATTTAGAAGAGAAGAAATAATGTTCTCTGATTTCATCGATTATCAAATAATCCGATTTTGGGTAAATAAATATATATTGGTTATTTTCATACCTGATTGGTAGGCTATTTAGTTTAATTACATCATAAATTACATGAGATACTAATGGTATATTCAGAACAAAACTCAATCTATTATTATAAGAATAGATAATTATATTAATTAGTTTGTAATAATGATGAATATTTTCAATTGTAAGAGGGACTGGAAAAGTGATTCCGTCGTTTAATTGACTTTGCACATTATTCAATTCCTTTATTAACATGACTGGGTCTAACAACATAGGATGTAGGATTCCTTGTTGTGCATTAAAAACAATTTCGGTCAATTTCAATTGAGTTAATGAAAATTGATCTATCGTGATAGTAATAAGAGCAATTAATTCGTTTAATTTTGCGAATAAGTGTTCTCTTCTTTGAGAATTATTAAGAACTAATCCTATATTTTTCATATATGAGGATAGTTGTTCAAATTTTGAATTAATATTTGTAATAGAGTTTCCTAATTTGATAAATGAAGAGTTTGATTTGGTAACAAGAGACTTCATGATAATTGTTTGTTCATGAATCAAGTTTAACGTATCTTTATCGTTATCTTCTAACCTTGATATTTTCTTATCATAATTTTGAGCGTCGTCATCATCTAGAGTTCCAAATAAAGTTTTGGATAATTTTCCTACGGCATCAAATAGTCCGCGTTTAGTAATAAAATGTTGATGAAACAGGGGTGTTAAGATTCGGTTAGATGATTCTAAATTTTTATAGATATTATCGAATTCATTTAGAAACGTTTTACAATTTTCTAATTCATTAGCTTCAATAGATTTATTTTTAAAAGTGTTACATAATTTATGTAATTCAACAATAATTATCTGTCTCTGAATATATTATATTACAATTATCCATTGCTGAATGTATATCTTCATAAAATAAAAATTTTCAATTAAAAGAATGTTTAATAAATACAATTTTGGAAATTTTTTTTTATAGACTCATAACGTCTGTAGCACCTGCAATATCAATAGCAAGGCGTACCAAAGAATGTATTATCAAAAAAATAGTATAAAAATGACAGATTAAGATAAATAGTATGGCACTTAGACCCAAGAGAGGTGCCATAATTCGGCAAAACCTGCTACCATGGAGCAAGTTGCCCAAAAGAAGTGGGTGCGAACAAAATATTTGATTTCGTGACCCAACAGGTGTGGAATTAAAACATTTTGAGATTATTATTACTTAATAAATTTATATATAATTATAATTAGGCAAAATTTTGCAACGTATGCAGCAAGTTGCACAAAAGAAACGAGTGGCAAAAGAGAGAATGGATGGGGGTTTTTAAAGGAGGACACAATTTTATACAATGTGTCTCATGTATTATAATTGGACAGGCAAAATTTAAGTTTGACCGTTAAACAAACGTGTCACACCGATAAGGTTTTCAATAAGGCAGAAAAATAGAACGCCCATAAGTCACCTAGTCAATTAAGCAGGATTTATAAAAAAAAAGAGCGCCCGGAATTATACCCAAGCGGGGATGTGTATGAATACACAAACGATTTATAATCGTCAAGTTTAAAAACGTTAATAAAATTAACAGAGTTTAACATCGCTAGAACCTAGGATGTGAAAGAGTAATTTGACTCCACGGGAGTTCCTCGGGCTAAGTAGGGTTTACTTAATTTGGAAGGACAATCGAATGGGGTATAAAGTAAATCACCTACTCCCCAAATTAAATTAAACAAAAGAGGAACTTGTCGGTTGAAATTATCATATTATATCATCATTGATTTATTTATTATAAGGTCGTAACCTGTTGTTATGAACCTTAATACGTTTATTATTACATAATATAGTGGAATTTACTCCATCTATTTCCAAGATTTCATAAGGACCATTAAAAGAAGATAATAATTTTTTAGATTTGCCTTTAGGCTGTGCTTCGTTTCTTAATAACACTAGATCGCCAATTTTAAAATTAATAGGATTAGAATTTCTATCAAATTGTTCTTTACTCTTCTGCTTCTTATCCACTAAACGATCATAAGCAATTTTATGTGAATATTGCAATCTAGCCTTTAATTCTTTCGAGTAATCATCATAATTATATAATTTTTCAGGTTCCTTTCGTAAAGAAGACGGTAATTCAGCTTTGTAACCATATAATAATTCAAAAGGAGTATATTGGGTAGATGTATGAGGGGTAGTATTATAACAAAACATAGAAAAAGGTATCCAAGTATCCCAATCAGTTTGAGATTTATCAACATAAGATCGAAGGTATTCATTTAAAGTTTTATGACTTCTTTCAATTTGACCATTAGATTCTGGATGATAAGCAGTAGTTTGTAACTTAGTTATTTTAAGTAATTTGCATACATCTTTAAATATTGAACTTAAGAAATTTGATCCTTGATCAGTTAAGATTTTATCAGGCGTACCATGCTGACAAATTATATGAGTTACTAGATTTTCTGCAATAGTAGTGGCTTCTTGATTTGGAATTGGAATAGCATGCGAGAATTTGGTAAGATCATCTTGAAATGTAAGTATATATTTATTTCCATTTAAGGATGTTGGCAATGGACCAACTATATCGAGAAATACTTTTTCAAAAGGTTTTCTAGAGGTTGTAGTAATAACCATTGGTACTTTAGTTTTCTTTCCTGATTTGTTACATTGACATTGTTTACAAGTTTTTATATATCTTTTAATATCTTTATACATGTTAGGCCAAGTATATTTCATTTTAATTCGATTAAAGGTACGATTTACTCCTTGATGTCCTCCAAGGGGTGTATTATGATATTCAAATATTATTTTATCAATTTCTTCTTTACTTAATTTATTAAAATTTTCAAGTACATATACGGAAATTAAAATATTTGTATCTTTAAAGATATATCTTATCATTGTTCTAATATTTTCCCATTTAAGTAAATCTAACCCGCAACCTATTTTAGGAATTGCAAGTTTTGTTATTTCATTTTGTAAACAAAAGGCTTTTAAATTTAATAAAGTATAAAAAATATCCTTGTCATCTGGTTTATCATAATGATGTTCTTTTGTTATTAAATATAAAATAAATCTCGAGTTTTCTTTCAAATATAAAATTTTATAAAGTTCAGGATTTTGTTCCTTCAAGTTTTCTACATTATTAAAATTTTCTTTAAATTGTTTAGCTATACCTGCATTCATATAAAGATCGGTACTTACACAATGAGCTAAATTATAATCACTGGGTGCATTAAATAAGTCATCTTCAATTTCGATAACATTAGGATTAAAAATTAATTTTGTTTCAATATCATTTAAATATTGATGATAGGAGGCTTCATAATCATCAGTAATGGCAGAAACAAATTGTATGCGACTTAAAGCGTCTGCATGAGAAATAGATTTTCCTGATCGATGAATTATTTCATAATCATATTCGTCTAATTTTAATCTCCAACGAATTAATTTGGATCCGATATCAGATACATTTTTAATTCCTACAAGGGGTTTATGATCAGTAACGATAGTAAATTTCCTTCCATAAAGGTAAGGTCTAAAAATTTTTAAAGCCCATACAATGGCAAGAAATTCCTTTTCTATAGTGGAATAATTTAATTCGCTTTTATTAAAGCATTTGCTTGCGTAAGCAATCGGCAGAGAATTTGATATCTCTCCTTGGGACAGGACCGAACCCATCGCAAATTGACTTGCATCGGACGTCAAGATAAATTTTTTATTAAAATCAGGAAATTGTAAGATAGGTGGAGACAATATGGCTTGCTTCAATTTGTTAAAAGATTCTTCACAAAGGGCTGACCATGTATAATCTTTACCCTTTTGTGTTAAAGAGGTCAAAGGTTTAGCAATTTTGGAAAAGTTCGGTATAAACTTACGATAGTAACCAATTAATCCTAAAAATGATCTTAATTCCTTTAGACATTCAGGAATTTTAAAATTTTGTACTACACTAACTTTTTGCGGATCTGGTTTAATACCTTCTTCAGAAACAATATGACCTAAATACATAATTTCCTTTCGCAGAAATTCACATTTGTCTGGCTGCAATTTTAAGTTATGATCGCGAAGTCTTTCAAATACTTCAATTAATTTTTTATTATGATCTGCTAAATCTTTAGCATAAATAACGATATCATCGAGATATACAAGGCATTTAATTCCTTGTAATCCAGTTAAAACATAATTCATTAAACGTTGAAACGTGGCAGGTGAACCTTTAAGCCCAAATGGCATACGATTGAATTCAAAATGACCTAGTCCGGTACTGAAAGCAGTTTTTTGTTTATCTTCTGGGTTCATAAGTATTTGATGAAATCCACTAGTTAAATCAAGAGTGGTAAAGAATTTTGAGCAACCTAGTTGATCTAAAATTTCAGTAATATTAGGTAATGGAAAAGGATCATTAATAGTTACATCATTAAGTTTTCTAAAGTCAACGACTACGCGCCATTTTTGTTTTCCAGATGCATCTAACTTTTTAGGAACAACCAACAGAGGTGCATTCCAAGGACTTTTACTGTTTTGAATAATATTTTCATTTAACATTTGATTGATCTGATTATTAACTTCCTGTTTTTGACTTTCTGGAAGTCTATAGGGTTTAACAAAAATAGGTTCAGTATTTGAATTAACTGGAATTTTATGAGTAATTGAATCGGTATGAGTTAACGTATCAAATTCTTTTACGTAGAAAATATCATTAAAGTTTTTACAAATTTCAGAAATGGATTCATTTTCTTCTGAATTTAAATGATCTAATCGCAATTGTGAAATTATACGATCAATTCGTTTATATGTTTGCGAAGTTTCAATATTTAAAATATTATAATCATTAAGATTATCAAAAATTATATTTGAATGATCTATAGTAACAGTCTCTTCTGTACTGTTAATAATATTAATAAGACAATAACCATTAATTGGTTTTGTAATACAATTGCCAACAAAGACGCCGTTATCGATTTCTTTCGATAAACAAATACACTCGGTATTATAAGACGTATAAATTTTAATAAAAGATTCACTACGAGGTGATAAGACTGAATAATTATTATTCATAAGAGTTGGCGTAAGATTCCAAGAAACAAGATTACACTTGTAATAAAAATTAAATAAACGATTCCCGTAATCAATATTAACTTTATATTTAGAAAGAAAGTCTTTCCCAAGAATACCATCATTTTTAATGGGGAAAGAATCGGGAACGACATGAAAGAAATGCTTCAGCATTTGACCACCAAGATTAAAACAAATTAAAGTAGTACCTATTGTTGAGGTTTGACCATCTATAATACCTTTTAAAATAGCTTTCTTATTCGTATCAATAAGTTGTTCGCCTTTTAAACTACTTAATTTAATTGCGCAGATATCTGCTCCACTATCAACCAGAAAATTAGTAATATTGATTTTCGTAGATAATAAGTCAACATGAACGCTATCTGGTTTATCAGATTCAATTAGCGATATATTATAAGTAAAAATTCGTCGAGTAGGATTATTAATTTTATAGGAATTATTTGAATTATCATATGAGTTATTATGTTTGCGGTTATCTACTTGGAGATTTGATTCGCTGACGCAATACCGCTGCTTACGCCAGGGCTGGACTCGTTTTTTGGAACATGTGTATTATTTGAAAAATTACTTGTTCTATTTGAATTGTTAAATTTAGAACGTTGATTACTTTGATAAGAGTTTGGTTGATTTTTAAAATTAGGATTAAAATTCCAATAATCATGATTACTGCCTTGAGGCTTGTTTCTTTTGAAACAATTATTTATATGATGACCAGGCTTTTTGCAGTATGCACATATGATTTCTACTCTATTTACGTTTAAATTATTTATTTTAGAAAAACATTTATTGGCAGAATGACCTAGCTTATTGCATTTAAAGCATCTAATTAATTTCTTATCTTTCTGTTCTGTTTTCTTATCTTGATTTAGAATTCTTTCTTCTTCTAAAGCTGCAGTGACAGCATTATTGAAATTTTCAAATCTACTTGCTTTTATTATTATTTTTACAGGTTCTAATAAACCTTCTACAAAAGATTTTAAACATGATTTGCTATTAAGATTTTGAATAGTTTGTGTGGCATCTTGGCCTTCACTAGCAATACAAGCATCTGTTAAATCAGAAGTTAATCGCTCAATTCGATTTGAAAAAGATCTAATGTTTTCTGTAGGTAGTTGTTTACAAGATAATAATTCACGTTGTAATTGCGCAATAGTGCGTTTTTCTAAGTATTGATTTCTTAATTCTTGTTTTAAATCGTCCCAATTTAGGAAATCACGATATTTAATAACATTATAGGCTTGACCCGTTAATTTACATTTAATGCAATTAAGGAATTGTGCAGTATGAATATTAGTTGTGCAAGTGGTATTAACTATATCACAACAAGTAATGAATCGGTGTAATTTATCCCTATTCCCGTCAAATTCGGGTATCATTTTTAGGGCAGTGTCAATCGAAAAAGCCATGTTATGATTTTCAATATTATTAAGATTTACTAACTCCTCAAAATCTGAACCAAAGGCTTGTAAGATTGACATAAAAAATGAAGTACTTACATAATATTTCACTTTGATTTAACGTTTCACTGCACTGGCACTTGGGGAAATTTTTAAGATTGGATTAAAGATGTCCTGGGACTTGAAGTTCAGGAACAAACGTTGAAACTCGTTCTGGGAATACAGGAACTTGAAGATTCTTGAAGATTCTTGAAGATTGAAATGATGGTCAAAAGATCGATGGTCGAAGATTGATGGTTGAAGATTGATGGATTTTTATCCTGATGTAATAATCAAGATTAACTTGCGACTGTAGTTAATCTGGTACGTAGTTAGAGTTCGGGTTTTTGAAGTATAGCGCAGCGCGACTGTCCGCGAATACTTTGAGTTCACGAGTTCACTTATCTTACAGATGAGTAGTATCTGTAAGATTCACTTCAGCTGGCGGTGATGTAAAGTTTGAACCGACACCAAGTTTAGGTGTGTTATATCACGACACTTTGACACCAAATTTATACGCACAGTTGAACCGCAACACCTGACGCCAAAATTTATACGCACAGTTGAACCGCACACCTGACACCAAAATTTATGTTGTAATTTACATTCGATCACCTTACCTTGGCCGAGCGGAATTGTCAGGAGGCGACGAAATATCTGTAAATTATGTAATGCGGAGTTCTTTGTGATATTTAAGTGAAACTCTGATATGCGGTAACCCGGGTTTATTAATCTTAACTACTATGGTACATATATTACATACAGGAGAGTCGAATATATTTAGTTAAGACAAGTTTAACGACTTATGACTTGTAACGAAGAAAGACAAGTTTAACGACTACGACTTGTAACGAAGAGAATATTAAAAGCGACTTGTAAGTCTGAGAGATGTAGATCGACTTACTAGTTTGATAGATGTTATACGACTTATTAGTTTGAAAGATGTTATACGACTGACTTCTCGTTTGTCTCAGGAACGACCAGCTCTGTCACAAAGTGCTTATTTAGCTATTTTAAAGACGAAAACAAGACGTGACCAGAAGCCGTTTGTTCATGGAACATTCTAGAAGGAATTTATATTTTAAATACTATGCACTTTTAATATCTGAATAACAGGATGTCATTTATCATCTTAGCGAGAATTGAATGAATTTAAGAAGGGTAAGCAGAATGCAATATCCTGTTATTCACGATACTCAGAATAAAATACAATACTGTGATTAGTAAGAAAATTAATAAGTAAATAATTATAAAATATTGTTAGTACATATTACAATAATATAAGGGATATATGACTTTACAACACTCTTTGTGATAGGTTGCTATTATTGTTAATAGAAATTTTGTATAGTACGTGTATAATTATTGCAAATTGCATTTGTTAGATATGTGAAAACAATCTATAATTCGTAGATTTTCGTACAAACTTGTTTCGTTAAAATTTTAAATTATTGTTTTTGGGCATATTAAGTGTATTATTATGCTACTATCACAACTTGCAGGTTTTTTTCTTCTAGTACTTTTTTGACAGATGGCAGATTATGTGATTAATCAACAAATAAACATCGTGCTATCGTAAAATTTAGTTTTTGATCAATCAAAATAAATTGAAATTCAATTGCAACTACATGAAACTTTAATTTATGCATAATAGGTAGGTAGGTACATGATTTTGAAACTTTTTAAAACTAGGTATGACTCATCTTATAAAATCCTTCAACGTGTTACAACCAGAACCAGCAACAATAATTCTTACTTTTCTCTTTTGTCAAGCGTAAGCTTCTATTCCACAGTTTAGGGCACGTTTAAGAGCGCCACTATTTCCCGTTTCTTTTTACAATATCACCTGTGAAACCCAAGCCGCCGCGCCGTTGTCCCAATGTGACAGAAACAGGTCCTAGGATCCCTAGGCCCATTGACACAAGAGAAACTGTAGCTAGGTGTAGGTTGAGGTGTCATTCAATGAATTTACACTCACAGTTCGGGGAATAGTTGGCTTTGTTTGCTTGCTGTTGCTTCTACGAAAGATTACGCTAAGAGAAATGCATAAGTTTGTTGGTTTGTCATTGAGGAAGAGTGTACAGCTTTGTTAAAGGTATTTAGGATATTGAAATTGAATTCTTTTTTATAGAAAATATTATTGACAAGGAAGTAAATTTGTATTAATGGAGTATAACAGGATAATTTATTTTAATTTTAGGAACACACGCAAATTTCATTTGACAAGTAATAAAGCCCTTTTTGCATTTATTTATTATGCATTATAACTGAAGAGTTTACTTTTTTGAAAATTCATTTGAATCGTGTGACGCCGCACAGTATGTTTAAGACTGCGTTCAAAGTGTCTGAAATTTCAAGCACAAATATTGGAAACTATTGCACTTACAGAGTTACGGTTTTCAAATTTGTATTTTGTATTAAA
This sequence comes from Agonum fuliginosum, assembly GCA_947534325.1. NCBI lineage: Eukaryota > Metazoa > Arthropoda > Insecta > Coleoptera > Carabidae > Agonum > Agonum fuliginosum. Next base: position 15,313,812 of record OX384029.1, on the reverse strand, counting down.
ATATCTTTGTCACTATATATATAACATTTTGTAAATTGTTTATTTTTTAAATAATAATTAAATTACTCGAGTATTACAAAAACAAAGGTTCTTTTGACAAACAGTGTATATAGTTGTATATAAATATGATTTTGAAAAAAGAAAATATGCAATAGTTTTTAAAATTTGTACTAATAAAAAAATATAAATATATTATTATTTAATAAAGAAAAAAATTTAAATAGTGCCGAAGATATTGTAATAGGTACCGATTTAATACAAAATTTAAAACCGTATTTCAAGATTACCAGATTTATTTCAGACATTTAGAAAGCAGTCTTAACATTAAAACATTTAACTTATGAAAAACTGACCGTTTTTCTCAGGTTTACCTCGATTTTCGTAACTTAGGACAAAAAATGTAAAGGGCATATACTGTGCGACGTGCTGATCATGAAACGGTAAGAATTTTTTTTTTAATTCGCAAAGTTAAGTGTAGTTTACTTGACGTGTGTATATTTTGAGTATCACTGTTTTGATGGTATATTTGATAATTTGAAATTTATTAGTATTAGATTTGAAATTTAAAAAAAAAAATATCTACCGACCAGTGGCAAAAAATGTTATATTTACAATTTACTTATAATTCTTGTTCATCATGAATGACTGGTTGAGAACCTGTGTATTAATTAATTTCCCCCCAAACTAAAACATTTAACCCAGACGAATATGTTTGATGACGTACCGGTCACCACAACGCGGACAAATTTTACCCTTATTTTTTTCCCGAACAAAATTTTTACATGTAAACATATTCATTGATGTTGATGATGTCATAAATCCAGTCATTTATTTTGATGACGTACCTACTTCGTCTGATTCTGTGCCTTTACTGTAAATCAGAGTACCTATACAAATCTATTCAGTTTAGATATTTTACCTTAAATGTGGTTTATTGGTGGAGAGTACCTCACAGTAGATATTTTTGTTCAGTTTTACCAGAATTCGTAACTAGGTACTCGTAAGATTGGAGTTACCACCCGAGTAATCTGAATTACAGTCGCTTAGATAACGCACTTAGGTATCCGTTCTGTATGTTATACCTACTTATTAAAATCGGATCTAAATTTGATAAGAAACACAAAATTAACCAATATCCAATTATCTCAATAGTAATATATAAACAATCAGTTATCTAATCCCTATAATATCCTTCAAATCCTACGTCCACAAACTATCATCCACCCGCTTCACAAGGTACTAACTTCCCTCTTTTGGCTTCAGTCCCTGAGGGAGTAAAATTAGTCAGTTTGAATCTGTTGTATTCTCTTGCGATGTGTATTGGGCGTTGAGGCCTGACGTGCAACGAACCTCATCGGACTTTAGATAGTCAAAGCCGCCTCAGATGACCACCGTGTACCTCCCGGGAGGGCAGAGAGGGGGCGGAAGAACGTCGCCGCGGCTTCCGGTGGCCGTGAGACAAGAAGATACGAAACAAAGAACGGTCAGGTGAGATGTGTTATGGATCAGTGGAGAAACTAACAAGAGAAACTTAAAAAGTTTAATCAAAACACTACTTTGGTGTGACAGACTTACAGGTTATGGTACGATTTCCCAGACACCAACACAGTAAAAGACTATATTTATAGACATAACTAATTTACTACATCAATTTCAATGATTCTGAAGAAATTTTACAAAAAATCAAGAATCAAGTAGGTAGGTACCTACTATTGCAATATTATGGTAAGATTGATCTTTACAAAAATTGAAACCACTTACTTTTGCCTTACGTTTAATATTAACCAAAAAACCTTAAATAAGGGTTCAAATTATATAACAGTATAAAGTTGAAATATCCAAAAATATTTATAATCACATAAAATCTGCGTAGTGTTGCATGTTTTGTTTCAGTCTCAAATAAAATCGAGTTATTTAATATCTGTAGAGTAATAATTATTTTTTAATACATTCAATTTAAACGATTTTTTTCTGTTAGATTTTACTGTTTAAAATTATAATGGTATAAATTATAGATTTATATACAATGTGAAAAACATCAAAATATTACAAGTGGTAAATATAATCGAAATTCATTAATAAATAAGTAATATAATAACTGAGTGCGCTACGTTACTGACAAAACAACAAAGATTTGAATCTAGTCAGGTATACGCTATACCAGTTCAGTGTTCAGTATGGAGTATGATCCATTTCAACAAAATCGCCTGTATGGTGTAATCTTCACACTCAACTTCCATTAAGAACCAAATCAAACCGTGAGTTGGTGGCTGGTTATCGCATGTAGACATAGTAAAATTTTATATTTATACCAATTACTCAAAGCTAAAATGCGTGCGATGGATATAATGTTATACGTAGGTATATCCCATAAATGAAAAATACAAAATTAAAGTAAATAGTTATTTATTTGTTTCATATTATTAACATAATTCCACTGCAAAAAGGTTCCTACATACCATCAAATCTTTAAATATAATCACCTAAATTATACTTCTTAAGACACTAAAGATAATGGTAAACAAAAACTGAAACTAGCATAATATAGCCATCATAAACTAATTCCACTATTAATTAATCTTCCAGGTAATTGGTAATCTGCTAGATAATTACTATTCATCTCAGTGTTATATTAGCGTTGTTTTGCCCTTGAACCGTCAACTGTCTTCGCGGCTCGCGAGTTGATTATGACAGTCGCACGCGACTTTGATTTCATTCATTATTTATAAACACACACACAAACACAAAACACCGGCACACCGACAAGCTACTCAAATAATGACTTGATTGTCTATATATAGATATCCGCTAGTTTCACCAATGAGAATGGAAAATATTATTGTTATTAGCTTTGAATATGCTAATGAATGAATCAGATGTGTTTGAGGAATTTGCTTATTTATTCTAAGTAGAATATAAGAGAAAAGACATTGAACCAAATGTAACAAATAAAATTATTACCAATATTATGAAATGTGATGTAGCATTTTCTGAGACACGTTTTGTTATTCATTTTCATATTTGAAGGTAAATGATTACTTACAATAACCGTCTAAATATAACAACATATTTTTATGAGGCGGATTTCCGAGTGCGTAAGGTGACCGACTGTGTCCCTGAAAACTCGGGTTTGAATGAAATCTGGTGTAGTATAGAATTTAATTGCACAAAAGTCTCCTCTGTATTTATACCCGTAAGTATCCGTGAGTTAGTAGACGGACATTAATATCTATACCACTTTGACTCACAATATGTGAGGCTACCACACCCAAGTTAATCTTGTGCACTATTCATATTTCATATTACCATATAGCTACAATAATTATCTGTTAAAGTATATAGCAAGAATTTTTTTTCTGCTGAGATAAGTACATATTTTACAATAAAAGAGAGATAACAATAATGTATACGCCACAAAATAGTTTTAATTGTGTTTCTAATAGAATTAATAAGACTTATCTGTTAATATAATACACACACAAAATAATAGTTTAGTGTTTAGTGTTGGTATATTATTACTTCAGCTAGAGTCTAATATAAATAACAGTTTCACTCTGTATTATGTATTGCTTCATTGTAATTGTCATCAAATAAAAATTTTTAGTGATAATTTAAAACAATATCGTATTTATAGTCATTTCGTTCAATTACAAAACAATATTTATTCTTAATTTTTTGACTAAAGTTTGCTGTTTGGTTTGTATAAACTTATGTTGTATACTTAAATACTTAATGTTTTAAAGATACAATATTAGTATGCTGTTATTTAAATACAAATTATAATCATTGAACCGTGTAAAGATAAAGGAAGAAAATAGGCGTGCATCTAAGCATTACACAATGTTATTGTCAAGTAATTTATGTGAAATTACATACTCACAGCATCTTTCCTTTGAGTATGCCTTATTGAACTCATACAATACAAAGGTGCGGCATATAAGTCGTACCTTCTACCTAACGACATAACATGATTATATTATATTCCACATTGTGTATTGCAGCATAAAATGTTGTTGTAAAATAACTGTCGCATAAAAAAATAATACAACAAAATAATAAACTCGCGAATTGTTAGTAAACGCATGCAATAATCTACAAAATTTTATTTACAATTCGTTTTATATTCAATTTCTAGTTGAATTTACTAAAAATTTAAATTGAAGTGCAAACTACCAATGATAAAATTTTCAATTTCTGGATTAGTTTTCTATAAATGGGGGTAGGGGATAAGTATGCCGCTGGTACGTTCCAGTCGATGTGGTATCCAGGTAGCCGCATACTAACCAGAATATGCTGCAGGAGGTTTCATTTCATAAGAAAACTACCAAACGTCGCATGGCCGTAGCCAAGATTGGTGTAGGGGGCAGGCACAACAATTGCCCTTCTTCGATATTAATATTATAATATTTATTTACAAAATAATATCAATGAAATTCGAATTAAATATTCGAATCAGGAACTGGAACTATGTGGTTCAATAATTTTCATTAAACCGACAAGTCAGGCTTCGGGTTGATTTGATTTTTATAAAAAGAAAAATAAAATTAAAAAAAATAAATTATGTTTTTTAAAAGATCTGTGCTTCTATTATGCGACAATTATTCATTTTTGCCCCATGAAGTATTTTTAATAATTAAAATATTTAATTAAAGGGTATTGTAGTCAAGAAATTCGTATTGCGAAATGAAGATTTAAAATCTTAATTGATTGTATATTATCAAAGAGGTGGCCACACTATATGATTGATGTTAACACCATTTATGAAACCGTTCACGATAGCAGCAGCATGAGGCCGCGCATTATCGTGCATCAGAATACAAATTTTACCTAAAAATGATGCATACCTACACAGTCGGGCAAAATAGCGTTTTTGTACCTATCGGCATTCAATGCTCCCCAAGAAATTAATAATTAAATTACTCGAGTATTACAAAAACAAATGTTCTCTTGACAAAGAGCGTATATAGTTGTATATAAATATGATCTTGAAAACAGTAAATATGCAATAGTTTTTATCTGTCTAAGTGCAACAGTTTTCAAGAAAACAAGATTTATTTCAGACACTTTGAACGCAGTCTTAAGCAATTTCAGGATTCGGTAGTGACTAGTGCACGAGTCCAATTATTTTTATATCAATTTACATGCGTCCTTGCAAATTTCAAACGAGCTACTCAGTAATCTCGGAGTTCTGGTCGCATGGCGGGCCTTCGCGCCTTAAAATCTACTTCTTTTAGCTTTCTTTAAACAGGACGGTCACCTATATTCACAGTAAGCAATTCTAGTAATTATTATGGGTCTACACGACAGATATAGGACGATTTAGACGCGTTTTCAAAACAAAACATTTCTGTTGCTTTTGTGTCTTTTTGGGCCTTTTTCAGGACTTCTGGTGTAAATATCTGTCAGCAAAAATCGTGTATAAACGGGTTAAGTGATACATTGTACCGATTAGCTACATAATGTTGACTTTGTCCGTCTTTGATTAAATTAGCGCTGGAAACAACAGTTTCTGCACTCAAGGTTATTTTAAACACACTGAAACAAGTAAATAAAATAAAACAAATGATTACAAGAAATATCACCAATATAATCAGTAACTAGGTATGCATTTTGTAAATTTGGTATGATGCACATGTAATAGGAATATTTAAGTAAATTATTCATGTTTTTAAGAGTTGACCATTGAAGCGATTTCGAGTAATGTCTACATATAGCAATATTAAAATTTTGTATTAAGTCCCCAAATGAATTGTCATTATAATTTTTACATTAAAAAGAGTGGCCTTTTTCTGTGTCGGCGGGAGGTAACAAAATAAATAATTTACAGGCATGTTATATGAAGGGGTGAAAAGGGGGAAAATTATAAGGTATTTAACCTGTACGAATGAATTTGAAACACCCTCTCCACTCTATATCAAAAAATTCTAGACCCGCCCCTGTTGGTTGACGCAGTATCACCGTCTGTTCTTAAAACTCAGTGATAAAATATAAAATACCTTATATCTATACCGATGAATGACTCACAGTATGTGAGGTTTGCCACAACCCAAGTTGGGTATATAAAAGGCGAGATATATAATTATGTAGGTATATAAGAAGTATTATTTCTGTTCAAACATCTTGTTCTGTGCAGTAAGAACAGTATTATAGTTATAATAATTATGCATCTAAGTTGTAGCTTGTAGATAAAGAATTTGTTGCATGTCATTTACTTATAAAGTGAAGTGTATGTTCATCGAACGCCGGCTGTGGGAAACGTGTCTATAATTTCACGTGCCGTAGAAACTCATGGTTTGTATTCTAATGTCCCGTTTACACTGTTACTAGGATACTAGTCTCCTTCTAATTCGACTATTGTAATACAAACTTTACTTATAGAGAGTCCCTAGTCCAATGTAACAAACAGTAAGAAGATTATTTTTAAAAAATTGTGCGGGTGAAAAGCTAAAAACATTTATCACTTTATTCCACCTAAACAGTTTAAATGTCAAATCGGTTGGTAAATCCACAAATCATGTGTAAAAATTATCAATTATCGAAACTGCTCGGGGTGATTTGCTACGTGCAAACGAAAAAATCCAAAATCAAAATCACACAATAGAAACGACAAACGAAAATGACTTAAATTAAAAGGTTTGATGCGACGTTTTGACCTCCAGTTTAGGTTTAGTTTAGTTTGAACTAACGCATGACTAGAAAAGTAAAAGTCTACAAGTATTAATACATAAGTATTTAATTATTAGAGGTAATTGTATATCTAAATTGCTTGAAATGAATAATAATAAATAATTATCCATAGGGTGGCCAGAGGGTCTCTTTTAAAGAGACATGTTATCTTTTTTACTAAGATCTTTCTTATTCTCTTATTCTCTTTTGTTCTCGTTTATCTTTTTATTATAATTTTCATTTAAAATTTATTCTCAAATCAAAAACCGTAAGGCTGAATTTACAATAATGGACGTAAGCATTAAGCATAAGCTTAAAGAGACTTTTTTTAAACGAACATAACAGATACTTTACGTAAAGTTGATCTGTATTCAATGTTTTTCTTACGTGTATACGTACCTGTAGGTAATATTTATCCAGTTTTGAATTACATAGGAAGTTCAAAAAAATAGTAATTTAACATTTAAAAAAAAAATGTTCGCTTACGTGGTTCTTATGTTTACGTTCATTGTGAATTAGTACTAATAACATTGCACAAATAGCAAAATTTCGGGGCTTCCTATTGGTGTAGTGTTGTTTTGTACAGTGCTTATTCGTACGCCCAACATAATTGTGCTAGTTCGTACGCTCGGAATCTTTTACCTGTATTTTTCCAAGTACTCTTAATCCGTCGCAGCGGCGGGTTTCCATCAAGTCAGTGCTATTTCGTACAACGTTAATATCGCACACAAATACTTGATGTAGGCCATGCTACGGCTACGTTATTATATAATAATTGAATAGTTAAATATTTAAATATATTTGTGAAGAACAACTAATAGCAAAAACGAACTAGTATTTTAGCATATTTTTAAAACTATTCATAGTCTATGTAGTTCGCATTTCATATTAGTCAATCGTATGGTCAATTTGTCACTAGTCGATTTATGGGAATCTTAGTCAGATTCGTTAAGTAATATTAATTTTAATTGTAAGACTGACAAAACCACAGTATGTTTTAATTATAATTTAGTACCTAATGAATTTTCTTATTTATTTACAAATTTTATATGATACTATAATATGTACCTATTTATTATTTTCAAGTATATAGTTAGTAAAAAAGTGCATTTTTAATGAAGAATTTAAAAAAGTTTCCTTGTTTTGAACAAACACTGTCAAAACAAAGCTTTTTGCACTATTTGTAAAACTTCTAGCTAATTAGCAAATACAGATCAATAATTTTCCTTTTCAAAAATATTTCTCTTTTATCTATTTTACATTTGGCCATCCTAATTATACTCATCATTAGATTTTAACCTTACACATTTTTTGTGTTTGCAAAGCATAAAATATAACACTGTAAGTAACGCTTAGGTACATTATAATTCAAAAATAGGATTCGTGATAATCTGAGTAATAGTATTTAGATAACAGCTGGAGGAGTTTAACCCCCAACCATCCTGGCTTCGCCAATGCTTATTTGTACTTAGATCCCCAGTTCGATTCCCATGGGAACCGACAATAATATCATTGGGTCCGAGTGATTGGATTCCACTATAATATCATACACTACACCATTCTGTAATTGGGAGTTAATCTCGTCGAATGGTCACCATCAAAAATAAAATTTACAATAATAATTAACCTAAAAATATAAGTATAAATATTTAATTAACTTAACAAAACAAAAATACATTACCTAGTTTTTATGAAATTACAAAAAAAATTACTTCGGAGCTGGAGTGGAAAAATTGTTTCGTTGGCGGCTCAAATGTAAAATCTGACAACAAAATTTTAGAAAATTAACAAAAAAGTAACACGCCGCAAGTGAATTTTTTTAAGTTCAAGTTTAGAAAGAGGGTAATTTTTCTTCCCATTAGCATTACACATATACACTACACACTATACAGACGATATAAAAATATTGTAACATACAATATTTATTTATTTATTTACAAAAAATATTGTAACATACAATATCATACTTATATTATTTAATCTCTTTTGTTATTATAAGAAACAATAAATTTAAAAATATTAGATTTATTTTAGCATAGTTCTGGCAAGAATGGAATTCACGGGTCACAAAAAATCATTTTTTTGTGTTACAATGTTGTATTTACAGATCCGTTCTTAATTAATTTAAGAACTGCAATACTTATCAATACTGTCAACATTATCAATTTAAAATGTATGTAATTTGAAAATTAAGTGGTAATCGCACACATGGTAAGATCGTAAAATATACTTACTATACTTAGTGAGGCTATCACACTAAAATTGGGGTAACAAAATATATTTTCTATTCCGACTCCGACAATTACTATGACTATTTCCCTTATTATATTTTAACATATTAAAATGCACTATTTTTCCCAAAAACTATAGAAACTATCTATATAAACAACTATTCCAGCGCATATTTTTGAATATTGACATAGTATGCGTTTATTCAATCGTAACCATGACACAACAATCAATAATAAATGTTTGTTTATTTTTCACCAAATGTCAAAATATTTAAAATGAAATTAAAAATTATGCTAATAAATAAAATTGTGTTATTTAAAATTGTTAAATTTGATTTATTCATGAAATAGTCAATGCGTATACCACTCGATCATCAAAAATAATAGAAAATACTTTTGCCTATCCTGGTTCAACGTATTTCCGCAAAACACCTCTCGACCTCCGGTCTCGAGTTGTTTCTATGGAAATACGTCTCATCAGTCGGCAGTATTTTCAATTATTTTCGAAGCTCTTGTGGTATAATAACTGAGAATGAAAGTAATACTCAAGCCGCGGTCGAAAGTTTACTAAACAACAAAAACTATCTATAATAGCTTTATTGGCATATCTCTCTAAGCTTGTAAGGCATCTCAAAAACTTTACCGATGACCATCAAATTACCGAAGAATGTAATCCAAGCAGCAACAGCTGGTATTCGACCACCTCAACTGAAAGTACCAACAGTAACCTGTTCTCCATCCAGTGGCGTAGGCACATCCGGTGAACATTGAATGACTCCGTGGTGGAATGCGAACATACAAACACACGCACAGACAGACATACCTGCCCTGTGCCTGTCCCATTCATCTACCACCACCGTCACATTAGTATAAAGAACACGAGAGCAAGAGAGAGAAGATTAGAGACAGAAAGAGAAGGCAGGTGGGTAGAGCATACCATGTAGGTGTGGAGGTATTTGTTGAAAGAAAAATTCCCAGGTAGATGCGCTTTGTCCCATAGAAGAGATTTGCTAAGTGTGTACAAAACCAGAAATACTAATGGTTTGAAGGAATTTGTCATAATGGAACATAATTTTCAGATTAGGTTGGAGGAGAAAAAATATTGTATGCTAGCAAAACTTTTCTTCATGCCGAACTCAAACTTTCACGTCTTTTACTAAACTTGGATGTGGCAGCCTCACATACTGTGAATTATTACAATATAGATTAGAGTGACCATTCGTACCACCTCACCTACTGATTATGTTAGTAGGTACAGTACTGATTTTCAGTACTGATTATAATCTGAAAAATAGTTTGTACTGATTTTTTACAGACTGTACTGAAATTAAAATGTTTACGTATAATATTTTTATACAATTCTAATTTTAACATAAAATCTGTCATCTATCAATCAACAACAACAAATTTGCCAGCGGCGCATTTTTTCTTAAATTTCTTATAATTATTTTAGTTCTCGCACCAGATACCCAACAAAAAATATATATGTATGCTTATATTTCTTATTATTTCCCTTTATATAATGGCATGCCAATAATACATAGGTTTTGTATTATACTGATTTCAGCAAAAAAATAAATGGTTACTCTAATATAGATACTTACTATCGGAGCAATAAGTATAGTCACTCCGATGTAAAGTTGAATAACTTGTTTAAAAATAATCAAAAGAATTGAAATAAAACTTTATACTAAAGTATGCACATTTCTACGTTATTGTATAGAATTTCAAATTTTTAAATGTATATGTGTAGAAATAACAAAAATTTATAGCAAAAATGAGAATGATTTTGACACATTTTTAAAAACTGTTTACTTTAATGATGTCTACTGTCAATATACATTATAAAAAAAAATTCAAATTTTTGTATAGTATAGTTATAAGCTTAATTAAGTTATTTACTACTGTATTTTTTTAAATATTTATATTTTGTTTATAATAATAAAATAAGTGAATAAAATATGTAATATCTTTGTTACTGGTAATCTTATAAGATTCAAATTCAAGTTAGCGATGCCTTATATAATTATAAAAAAGATTTGTTTATAATTTTTATTTAAAAATTATTACTTGAATTTTAATAAAAATATTTAATATTTATGAATTCCGAGGTATCACTTTTTCAGAAAACAATTATTATAATTCATATAATAAGTTTAAAATAAAAATGATTAACAATTCTTTTTTATAATTATATAAGGCATCGGTAACCTGAATTTGAATCGTATAAGATTACCAGTAACAAAGATATTACATATTCACTTATTTTATTATTATAAACAAAATATAAATATTTAAAAAAATTTACAGTAGCAAATAACTTAACTAAGCTTATACTATACCAAAATTTGAATTTTTTTGCAAGATGTATATTGACAGTAGACGTCATTAAAGTTAACAGTTTCTAAAGATGTAAGATGTGTCAAAATCACGCTCATTTTTGTTATTTCTACACATATACATTTAAAAATTTGAAATTCTATACAATAACGTAGAAATGTGCATACTTTAGTATAAAGTTTTATTTAAATTTTTTGGATTATTTTTAAACAAGTTATTCAACTTTACATCGGAGTACGGAGTGACTATACTTATTACTCCGATAGTAGTATATTTTACAGTCCGTGAGGTTGTGAGAGTGACAGTAGGAACACCACAGAGGAGATGCTGGAGATAAAGAAATCAGATTATCTAATACTAATACTATTTTCTGTCTAAATTAATATTATAGAATCTAGAATTAAAACTTAAACTTGAGTATAAATACTGTTATACTATATACACAATAATAAATTCAAATTATACTCTTTTTTCTATATTTAATATAAATAGATTCAAATACATAATATTTGATTCAAGTTCATCCTTAAAGGTACTTAGGTAGGTACCTACTTGTTTTATATGCATGAGTTAAAGAAAATAATTTAAGATTCTAAAAATGACAAATTTGTAAATAATTATACTTAGAAATCGCGAAAACATTTTTAAATTTACATTGCCTTTCATCTTTTTTTCTAAAAAAAATTTAAAAAAATTATATTATAGTCATAAAATCCTTTAAAATCTGCAAGTTAAAATAAATTTTGTTAAAAGTAAAATTGTTATTCTAAATAACATGAATATTGATGAAGTAATTCTATATTTATAATAAATATTTGTGCGTCATCTCAAAACAATTTGATTCCTGTTTGAACAGGTCTGCTAGCTTGCTCAGACATGTGTTCAGACACATAATGAAATATACACACATACATACATATATAGCGATATGAGTCACTGTGTCAAAGTGAGCGTATCAGGTTTCTTATACAAAGAAGTATGTCCACTATAATGAGAGAATGACAGTGATATCTTTGTAGGGACTTTTTAGTTGATTATTTTATTTGTTTGCAGTAATTTACACTATAGAGAATTGAAATATAAATATCATTTAGTTGATTTATACAGCATTGATTTACAAAATAACTATTATGATTATCAATGTAGGTAAACGTTTCAGGTTAGTAAATAATAAATATAAATACTAGGACAGTCAGTTCTATTTAAATCAAACAGTCTGTTTTCGAGTTATTCCGATTTTTTACAATTTCAATACTACAAGCGAAAAAATTAACTGCGGTTTGTATAAATACTGTTACTTAGATTGTTAGAATAAATTTTTACATTCTTAACTAAAATGAAACAAAATTTCGATTAAACTATAACTCTTATAGATATAGGTACTTAGTTTAATGTGACTTTCATTACTATATAAGATTAATATTACCTTGATATCATTAACAATCAGCATGTAAGTCTCCCATAGTTTCAAATTTTCTCTGTTCCCAGTTTTGTTATGGAAATTCAGTTTAAACCCTGAAAATCCTTCTGTATGTTTTGTCAGTCGAGTTCTAGTTTCCGTGAATATTTAGAAACTATTTTCATTCTCCTGTTACTGGCTACTTTATGCCGAATGTTTGCAAATCCTAAAGCGTCCACGCTGCTCTTACAACACGTTCTACGTTCAGTGACTTGGAACGCGGAACCGTCAGCAAATAGGAAATAGGAAAATAGTGCTAGTTGTTCACTGGGAAAACTGAATTATTTCCACACAAAGGTCGATGTTTGTGAAGGGATACTTCAATTTTCTGATTGATCTATACGGTTCAAATGTAGTACCTACTTACAAACTAGAAATACGGCAGGACTCGACTCACTATATTTACTACAACTAGAGCAAGTTGTATTGTAGGAGTACCTAAAATGATTATATTAAAAAATAATAGTATAGGTATAGGTCATAGCTTCAAATTTAATACCCAACTGAAGACACACATCTTGTTTAAAATTTCAAAACGAGAATATAAGTAATTTTGTGAGTTTGTTTTTAAAATCAATAATCTCACATTTTGCAAAGACGTGGGTAGATAATAATAATAATTTCAAAACATATTGCGATATTTTGTTTGAATATTTAATAAATACTACCTAAAAGAAAAGTTTACATAAGTAGGTACTTAAAATACATAAATTAAACAAAATGTGGATAAATTAAACAAAGGTCTAAAAATTCAACAAAAGGCATACAAATTCAATACACAGTTAGAAGGTAAGATACATAATATTTTATTTTAATCAAAAATACATACGAGTATCTATATAGTAGATACCTACTACCCAAATGAAAGAAAACTTAAGAATAAAAATACTTACCATTTATTCAGAACATGAAAAACTACTAATTTCGAAAACAACCTAATTATAAAATGCTGCTCCAAGTCCATAGAAAAATAATTATATCTTCTATTCATTCCCTAAATTTATGTATAGTGGCGCTAGTCCTACTGCGGTAGGAATTATTCATGAAAAATTCTTTTCGTCATTAAAATACATTTTGGAAAAATCGCGTCAAACGTAAAAAAAGCTCTAAATAAGCATAAAATGAAAAATAGACATTTTAAAATAGCAAAAAAGGTACCTATAAAAAATGTGATTTTACTTGATTTCTTTTTTTCTGATTCGTCGTGATTTTGAAAAATATTTGCTATGCCGTCAATTTTAAGAAAAGGAATAGTTTCTATAAATCCGGTCTCTAGTCTTAACTTTAAAGTTTATAGAGAATTTTTTAAATAAAGATATAAAAACTACTTTTCTACTTCCACGCTTTAATTTACTTATTAAATATGCATTGTCTGTACTTAAATGACATTCATTTCGATACAGATTTTTATTATAAAACTCCTAAGTAAATTTCAAATAAATGAATATTTTTTTAATGAAACCATGGCTCGTATCGTAAATTTAATACTAGTGTATTAATAGCTATCATTATAAACTCATTGTACGTACAGTAGCACTATTTAATCCAGTAAATTTTCTCATCAATTAGATTTATAAAGTAGCTACTTCTATTGGAATTGCGATCATTATTCCAATAAAGTATTATAGTTTTTGCTGCGTATAGGCAATATAATCCTCCATAAATTTCCATAAAATCTTCTCTTTTATTACTATCCTGAAACGTAGAATCCTTCATCTTCCAGAAATGTAAAATGTAAAAATGTAACATGTTGCAAGCAGAACAATAAAATTGTTATTTAAGATTTGAGTCGTTGAGTGTTTTATGACAAATGAAGTATAATAACTTTAGGCAATAATCCTCACACTTTACAACACTGAAGTGAGAGAACAGAAGGACCGGAGGATTGGAGTGTCGAGTCCTATGCATAAATAACTCGGGAACGGTCGCGCACGAGGTTTCTATAAGGTTCCCGAAGGTTCTGCCTGAAATTAGTATAATGATAGCAGCGAGCGGGAGGCAATGGCGACGCGATGGCTAATACAATAGTCGGAAATAATGTCGGATTTCTAATGGCTGACTTTAATTATTAGTTCGCGGAGGTTTACAGGAACAGGGCTACACAAAATCTTAATGCACCACTCGAGAGAGATTATCTTTTGAAGAATAATTATTGTATTAATGTCTAATTCCAATAAAGCTGCAATTCGGTATATAGCTTCGCATTATGTCTCTTATTAACATACTAAAAGTTTCCTACAATATCCGCCATATAAGAAAGATGGCCACCATTTTCAGTTTTTTGCATTTTACTCGCCTGGCGTTCATTTTACAGCAAAATTTGTTGTTAATGACTTGCAGAGCAGAAAATTTTCTACAAAAAACATACGGGCAGTTTTTATGTACCATAACCATTAAGCGTGAAAATTGTGAAATACATCTTCAAAATTTGCAATCAGTGTAGTTTTTGTTGAATAAACCATGAAAAAATCTACTATAACATAAAATGTTAATATAATGTTGTATGACTGATAACTGATACATTATGTTACAAATTGAAAACAAAAATAGAAGTCATTTTATTTATTTATTAAAAGTTTAGCCCCTTCCACACCACCTACATAATACAACGCTTTTGCATTAATATCATAATTTTGTATTATCACACTAAAACGGCTGAAATTTTTTCAATAATTATAAAATCGACTTGCGGTTCCAAGCGTTCGATTTCATAGACATTTTTCTATCAAAAGCGTTGTTTACAAAATTTTGGCAGGCATAGTTTAGCCACAATTTTAAACGAGAAAATAATAAATTTAGATTTTCTTTAATTTCTTGTGTTTAATCAACTTTAAAATCTTAACGACATTCATAGTAAGATTTATAATTTTAATAATTTGAAGGCGAGCTTTGATTAAGCTAAAATTGAAAGTGTTTGTACAAGAGAAAAATAGTGAAATTTTTGTTTATTTTGAATTTCAAGGGTTCAATCAACGTTAAGGAATTGAGATTATGACTTCCGATTGCCAGTACTAGATGTCTCAAACATTTGTCAGTAAGATAATATTATATTAAAATGGCCTCGGTAAGGCTGAAATAAAAAGTTTTTCCTGAGAAAATAGTGAAATTTTAGATTTTTATTTGTTTATCGTGTTTAATCAACTGTCATTTCTTAACGGAATAAAATATCGACTCTGGAATTTGAGACATTTTTGTATTAGATACTTTACTTTAAAAACTTTTAGAGACCTTAGCCAGATCAAAATTAAAACTTCTTTTCCAAGAGAACAAAGTGAAATTTTAGTATTTTTTGTTTACTGTGTTCAATTAACAGTAATTTCCAAGAAATCAAGATATCGACTTCCGGTTTCCGGCATTGGAATTATTGAATCTTTTTTTGTAATATGCATTATTAAAATTTTATTATTATTATTATTATTTTGAGGGCCTTAGTCTGAAATTTTAAATTTTTGTCCGAGAGAAATTTTATTTTTATTTAGGTAGGTACTGTGTTTAATTAACTGGAATTTCTGAACGGATTAAAATATCAACTTCCGGTATTAAAAATCTAATAATTCAAACATTTTTCGATTATATACTTACATTATTATAAAAATTTAAATAGGCATTGGCCAGGGTGAAATTTAAAGTTTTTTTCCAAGAGACAATATAGTGAAAGTTTAGATTGAGTTTTTCTAACTGTATTTAATTAACTGCAATTTCTTAACGAATCAAGTTATCGACTTCCGGTTTTTCGAACATTTTTCTGTAAGATATCTTACATTACAATATTTTAAGGACTTTTGTTAGGTCGATAAAATTTAGAATTATTTTTATTTATAGTTTTGAGTCATTTATTGTTTCCAAACGAATACAAAATATGTGCAAAATTTGTTTCTTCAATTTGTAAAATAATGTTCCTGTTATCAATTGCATACAATATTATGATAACATTTTATGTTATTCATGGTTTATAGAACAAGAACTACACAGATTGCGAATTTTGAAGAAGTAAAGACTGTCAATACTTTTTTTGTAGAGAATTTTCTGCACTACAATTCATAAACTACAAATTTTCCTGTAAAGTGACAGCATAACGAGTAAAATGCAAAAAACGGCGGCCACCTTTCCAATATCACTCGGACTATAATTACAATAAAGAAATTTTTTCATGTGAACTTATTTTACATTTACGAGTATATTAAGAATATATAACAAGGAAAACATTTTTCGTAACGCATTTTTTAAATGGACATATTTTTTTGAATTCAAAAACGCATTAATTGTTCATTTAGTTTATGATTTAAAAAAATGTTAAAATATTGAAATAATAATTAACTACAATTCCATAAAAAAGTGTATAAGGTAGTTTGTGAAAATATATAAAATACATAAAACTTGATTTATTTTGCTGTTTTTAATTTGTATTGTTTTTAATTTGTATTATCCCAAAATATTACTATTTCGATATTTTCAGATATGTAGGTAAATTTTTTTTTATAAAAATTGAATTCAAAAATAAAAAATTTAAACATTTTTCGATTCAGAAAAATATGTGCTTTTAAAAACTGTAAAATAGTTATTTATGTATCAAGGGCATCATGATGATGTTTATGCTCATCCGAGGGCGACATGTTTACAAGCCCAAGGGCCTCTGGCCCGAGGGTCTGTAAATCGCCCGAGGGCTATAAACATCAATGATGCCCGTGGTGCATACAATATTTTATGTCTTACTATTTTATTTAAAATATTGCGCGCGTGACATTTCGCTTTGACGTTTCGAATTTTGTTAATATTTTTGGTATCCTAGTAACAGACAGAAAATATATTAATTTCAGAAGAAAAACATTAGTGATGTCTCAATATTACCATGGCAATTTCTTAATGCCCTAGGGTATAATGTAGTATATAACATACCTCGTATCCATGACATAATTAAACAATTACATACTAGGAAGACATAAATATAATTATATAAGTATATTTAAAAAATATCATAAAAAATTTGTGCAAAAGAAGAGCATTACGAACATTTTTTTTGCTTATATAGACTAAATAATAGGTACTGAGTAAGATCACAATGAGAAAACTTTATTTTATGTTAACTATTAGTGTACGAAATATCAGCTATTAAAGAAAAATTATGTAGGTTTAAGTGGATTATTGATATGATTTAAATAGATGCCTACAATATAAAAGGATAAGAAATGTATTTTATCAAAAATTATAAATCTTCTCTGTAGACATTTTGGGGACCCCTGTGCTCCAAGCACAGCACACTTTCTGGAGAGTGCACCCGGTAGTCAGATTGTCTAATGTCCTCCATTTGCAACCCCATCATTGAGATTGGCAACATCACAAAAAACGCACCGGCCAACCCTCTAACTTAATAACTATTTCAATAGGGAGAAAACCATCAAATATTCAACCCCGCCCATATAAGAAACCCTTTAATTATGCACTAATTACAACCCTGTAACAAAAACACTCGAGTGAAGTAAAGATCCTCTGCAGTCCGTAGGTATAAAACAAATTATCTTGCGATTAAAACGATCTCGTCTTCATTATAGCGGGACAAAAGAATTATTTCCAGGATTAATGCCATTAAAGAGCGGAAGTGTCAACAGTCATCCCCACCCCACCGTACCCCCACTACTGTAAGCGTTGAGATTAACAAGGAATTGAATCCCAGTTTTTGTTATGACAAAGTGAATTACAAGAGTAGGAAAATTAATATGGTGGTATTAAATCGTACAGGATCTTCATGAATATGAGCACGGATTTTTATTTTACTTTTTATTAAACTAGAATCGAGATTTAAGGGAGAACTGTAAAACCACTTTGCAGTCAACTTATCACAAGGAAGCTAGTGATATTTCAACATAAATTATACTGGGTGTCTATTTGTAATCTGTAATATAGGAAAAATAATGTTATTTTTTAAATTTTGTTGTAGTTACTTACTTGTTGATTAGAGATAAAAGTTGTAAATATAAATCTTGTTTAAAATTTAAAACTCCATAACATGAGACCACGGTCGATCATACTGCTTTGTTGAATTCTCGAGAAAAACGCAAAAGACAATAGAAATTTATAGCATTATTTCAGAGTACTAGTCCACGCATACATCAAGTACCTAATAATCGTTAAATGCTTATTGCAGTCACACAATGCCTAAAATCGCAATCGTTTAAGATTAGCCCGCAGATAAGAAATATAGTCGAACAGTTCAGTATTTGCCATATTTATTAACCCGAGTATATATTTTACACCCAGTTCAGTGTTCCACTGGTAGAGTAAGAGTTTCTCGAAGCTTATTACCAGGGTTGTATTGTATGCTCTGGCGCATCTCAGGCTTGTGGTTTTGACCATTGTGTGACTGCAATAACAATAACCCCCTAATAAACGCTAATGATTATTAGGTAGATGAAATGTATTATATACTGGTTCTTACTATTTCTATATAAAATACTTCAAAAAATTTACTTTGACATTTTTAATTAAGTTGACGATCCAGGATTGTTAATATTGGAATTAATGCGATAAATAATATTAACTATTCAGCTAAAATACATTAAACTATCTTCAATATAGTAGTTTCTTATATATTGTTTATGGAATTAAATAGTATATTATTTAATAAGGAGCTAAAGTGGAACTTTTTGTGGCGAATCTGTAGGCTGCGCTCATCCGGCAACTACAGATGAGCCATAAAAAGTCACTTAGCTCCGCATAAAATATGCTATTTTTTCTTCAGACGTCGAAACCTTACAATAAAATTGATATTCGTGTAAGAAAATTTATTAAAATAATTCGGATTGAAATAATATAGTCGTCTTTGATTTATTTTGTTCAATAAAAATTTGAATTAAATTTTATTGACAGCTGCAATTTGATTGGTTCAACAGCGGCAGGTAATATTATTGTCTGCCGCTCTCAGAAAAGTAAAACTTTAGCTGTTTCTATGGAGATATGAAATATTATGTTTTTCTGACGTTTGAAGAAAAATTAAATTTACTTTTGATTGTTAACAACATAATGTTCTAGACTTAGCTAAAATGATATATTATTATCTAAATATAATAGTATATTACGAGTATTTAACGAGCATATAATGTAGGTTATATTACACGAAGATGAAAATTAGAACACGAGCCATAGGCGAGTGTTCTAATCATTCGAGTATAATAATATATCAAATATATTTCTATCTCACAATAACGCTTATGCATAGTGACTAAAATCATGAACCTTGCTAACATTTGCGCTTGTGCACTACGCTTACGCACTACGCATTACTCTTACGCCGAAGTGGGAATGCTTTTGCGTGATCCTATCGAACAAACTTTTATGCATTACGTAGGTACTAGCTACTATGCGTTATCCATGCGTTAAAACGTTAGCTGGGAATGAGGCTTTAGTCGATGAAAATTGACCGAGTGGGCAGCACGAATTCAAGTCTTGCTTAACGAATGCTATAACCTATGATTAATCATAGCTCGAGTTATATTTGGACAGAATATAGTAATGAATGAGTACAAATGTTGGGTTATGTTTCTTCAAAAGCTGTCAAAAACGTTTTAAACTGTATTTACCCTCCCCAATTTGGCATGTTCTTCCCTATTGTCTCTATCTTTACACATTTTAAGATTTATGCCAAACAGCAATTTTTGATTAAGAAACTGACAGTATGTAACTAATAAACAAAAACAGTTGACATGTAACAGCGGTGATAGAAATATAATGTAAAAATTCTTCTACTGTGTAAAAGGTTAAATGCAGTGTTTCAGTAAACATCTTTATGGTTTTTCTTAAATAACTAGATATGCATGATCGTTTATATGATTATATGGCAATTTTGCAATAATAGATATATGAATGAATATTTTTTGACCGATGGTTTAACCAATCATATTGCGTAATGATGACGTCAAATGACGTAATGCAACCAATAGAATTGAAAATGTAAAATGATGTATCTGACAACATAATTTTGTAGATTAGGTTTTATTTTGTTACGTCAGTAACAAAAAATTAATTAATTTGTCACATGAAACGTCAAAAATGTTTAGAAAAATGAGTCGTTTTGGTAGTATTTTTAACAAGAAAAATATTCTTCCTAAATACCATTCGAGATAATAATTTTTTGAGAGAATTTTTGTCTATTCCACGGCAACTTATTGCAATTTCACTCCACAAAACATCATCTGACAATTCCCTTCAACTTCGTTTCGGGAAATTGATAGATGATGTTTTGTGTCGTGAAATTGTTAGAAATAAGTTGCCGTGGAAACGACAAAACAATTCTCAAAAAATTATCATCTCTTATGGTATTACCCCTGACAATATAATTTGACTATATCCAAATATTAAAATACAATTTATGTCCTAATGTCAGTAAACTTTATTGATATCGCTTATATTTCGGTTTAAGGTTTATATATTACTTCAAAGTAAAATTGATATTTGCGTACCTACTTATTTGTTAGATTTATTAGAGAACGCAGAATTGAGCAGGAGGTCATATACTGGCCACATAATATTTTTAAAAGTAACATTATGTTACGGACGAGTAAAACATGCAATCATGCAAACTGCAAACCTATGCAAACAGAGTTGACATTTCCAGGGCCATAAAAACAGTTGTGCAATTGAACTACCCTTCAACGAGCCAATAAAAATTTATAATACCTACATATTATGACAAATATGGACAACTTGGTATTATTATGTAAAATATTCGACATAACGACTACTTGATATTATTAGTGATTATTTAAATTTAACAAGGATAAGGTTACATTAAATTTAATTCTTGGAATACAAATATATAATTTTTATAACGCTTCTATTTTCATTAATAAATAAACATATTTAAAAATAAATAATGTAAACCGGATGTTACATGAGTCATAAAAAAAACTACAATTAATGCACACTTGAGATGACATTAGACATTGTATTATTACATTAACAATTTGAAAATACGGGTATAATATACTAAATATATGTCTGTATATATGTATTATGATTTTGGGATTTGAACCTCATTTGGATTATATTTATATCCCTAGGGTGACTTGATGGCACACACACAGTATTAATTTTACTTATACTTTTTGCCACTTTCTCGTTGACTTTACTACCATGTGTGGTGCCAGTCAACTCGGCGCAAGCCCTTGTTACAGCCTTTAGCCGGTGCCCGATAGCTAGAGGTTGCCAAGTTAATTAGATCCCAACTTGGAATAGTACCAGAAGTAGGTACCGGGATTCGAACCCACGACCTCTGTAACCAGAGCCTAGCATTCTACCACTATGCTATCCCGCCGTGTTATACTAAATATATAAAATACCTTGCCAGTAATTTGTAAAACCTATATATTTTTCTCTCCCTATAAATATCACCCCTTTCTAGTTTATTCTGATGAAAATGAGACTCCTTTACGTGTGACGTAGAAACGAGAAACGCGATTTACGGACACAGAAAATCGCTCTGCCTCTGCGTTGCTTGCCAGTAATTAAATCGTATACTACAAGGAAATACTTCATTGTAGTTAAGGATGAGATGTAATTAAGATCAGATGATAAGCAGATTGTACCGAGAGGTACGTAGAATTTTACATACACGTTCACAATGAAGTAAGACAAGATATGCATGCAAGAGAAATAGAGGTATACTTACTTATTTTTAAAATAGATATTACGATCGATTAACATGATGAATACATTTTTTGTGCTTAGTTATGATTATGAATATTACATTTCATTACATTTCTAACGTACATGGAGCACGAGTAACACAAGTAACACATAAGGGATTAATCATTTTCGGATGAGACGATGAAAGTGCACTAAGTATATGTAGTGATGCAGCCGAGACGAGAAATTTCTCGTCTACGAGACGAGAACCAATAAATTTCTTGTCTCAGATTTTCGAGATGAGACGAGAATTCAAAAATACGAGACGAGTAGTTCTCGAGAAACCGAGAATTCCCTAAACTATAAATTTGAAAAAAAAAATTGATATTATTTCCTTCGAAATGTGAAAAAATAGTATATTATACATCGAGATAGAGAAATGCATGTTTTTTTCATGAGGTGCAATTTGTAGCCAGAGGGAGAAGCGAAGCGTAGCCCGAGGGATACAAAGCAACGAGGGAAAAATTGCAGTCTCTCCTGAGGGGTATATACTATTTTTTACACGGACCAAATTAATTTACTTTAAAAATATAGTAATAAATTATCAAGTATGTTATTTGTTGTTGGTAACGTAAATCATACATAGCAACCCACAGAAACAAATAAATAATAATAATATAAACTCCCTAGGGAGTGATTATTTTCCTAGGGGCTAAATGAATCACTTCTATCATGATTTTTAATAAGAAAAAGATGACGTTTACTCCCGTCCGTGTAAAATAATTATTTTCTTCATACCATTTTTTTGTTTGGATATAAATATTTTTATCCACATCATTTGAATGAGGTATTTTGTTATATTATCTCATACTAGTGAAATAATACTCGTATACTTGTCTACCTGTTTATTCCTTAAATATTCTAGGCATAAATCAATTTTGAAACACTGGTCCATAATAAATAATTTACAAACGAATATTAAATAAATTTAACTTTTAAACTTACAAATTAAAAATTTGTTTGTACATAAAACTGACAGAATGTGCTTCCAAACAAATTGTATATACCCTGTTTCTTTGATTTTTTTCAAAATCGGCATGAAAATATTAATTTCCTGACTGATTTGAATCTTGAAAGTAAGATTTCCATGACTAGGCATTAAAATAAATAAGTAAAAATGACTAGGCATGACAAACACTTGTCATGACAACGTTTTCTTAAATTTGTCACAGCTCTGATGATTTATGCAAACCTAATTTTTTCTATAATTTTAAGCATCTATAATTGCCGGTTTAAAAAATAGAATACATCACGTGTCATAAAAATGTCTTTGCTGGACTCGGAGGCTTTGAAGAAACGCTTGGACGCTGCGCATTCTCGCATTCTTCAAACAAGCTTCCTCGTCTGCAATGAAACATTTTCATGATTTGTAATGTAATATACTATTAAATCAAAATTATAGAAACTGGCATCTATCAATTGTCAAAATATATAATTTTTAAAATTTCAAATCTGACGTTTAAACAAAAATATCAATTTATATTAATTTTGGGCAGTCCTGGATACAATTTTGTATATCGTATGTTGGTTAAAGCATATTACAGCACTCATGTAATCACATTTCTATATTCGACTGCTGCATTTATAATGCTCTTATACCACTTGTAACATAAATAACTGTTATTTCTAATACAAGAATTGTGTGCAAATTTAACAGAAATGTACAAAAAAGGTTCCTAAATTCACTTTTAGCTTTTCAAATACGTGTAGATGGCAACAATTTTTTTTCGAGAAATTGAGACGATACGAGTTCTTTGAGACGAAAATAGAACATCCGAGAAATGTTCGAGACGAGAATGGAGAATACCTACCTACTTAAATTTCTCGTCTCGAAAATTTGAGACGAGGCGATAATTGGCCATTTCTCGTCTCGTCTCGTCTCACGGCATGAAAATATAAATATTTGTATAATAATGAAATATATACATATATTAAAGCACTCCGCTTCGCATCGTACTTTAATATAGAACCTCGTGTTGTAATATAAAACCTACCGCCCTTCTAATAATGTAAATAACTATTGCTAAAGACACGTTGGCGGTTATCTTGCAGTCCTTTCTGTGGTGGTTATGATAATTATGATATGTGTCATAAGAAAAAGCACAGCAGGTGAAAACATCACGATTTTCCCTCGTCTAATGTGCAAAAATAAATAAAAACTATTTTATGTTCACCATTTACAAATTGCCCATTTTTATTATAACTTTAGGGGAAGATATTATTATAGTTATTCCAAGTATATAATTGCTAAAGTAATGAAAAATGAGTAAAAATAAAAAAATAAAACTGTTTAGAACTTGATTTTATGTCGCATCGGTGCTACTATAAGATTTACAACAACATTTCAAATAAAATATGGTAAAAAATGATATATCATTATCATTAATAAAAATAAATGTAAAACTGATAGAATTTAGGTCCGTAAGATTAACATTGCTTAGCTCTGATGTACTGCCAAAACTTATGATAACCAATATTATGGTATCCTGTGTCTGGTGATCCAATGAGCTTTTTGGCCAAGCTTCTGTTATCTTGTTTCATTTTTTATCTTTATGAATCATCCTGAAATATAAATTCAGAGTAATTCCCATAATGAAGTTAACAATTACAAATAAAGCTACATATTCCTCTTTAGTGTAACAGGGTTTGTGAGTATTGCCCTCAACATTTCCAATTTAGAATTTCCACAGTCCACAGTTGGCCTCGGCTTGCACCTCCATCCGATTCGCGATTGTTTAACTGCAGTGAAATTTATCGAGTCGTGCAATTATGCGGGACAGCGATTTGTTACGTTGCATTCATTTGTTCCAGCAGTGCATGTGACCTGACCTGCACCCCTACCAGCGAGTGCATTTGCACCCCAAACACGTACCTATCAAACTAACTCGATAAATTCAAGTGGTTCATTAAAAACGGGGGAGATCTTGAATCATTTTACTACAATATTTCTCTTCATTTATTTGAACGAGGGGGAAAAAAATTAATGAGGATTTGGTAGACAATGAAAATAGAAGAATTCCAAAGTTTCAACCAATTTTAAATTTCTTTTCTTTGTTCTTTTGTTTTGAAATCTGTAACAAACTAGGATTCTGGTAATTTTCTGTTAAAATAAAGGCACGAAATCAGACGAGGTGAGGATTCAAAATAAATGGCCTATAAAAAATATCTATGACACTATGACTATGATGTATGTCGTCGTAAACAAAAATATTCGTCGATCCCCACCTCGTCAGATTCGGTGTCTCACTATATCAAAATTATTGTTAAATTGTGAGTTGTTTTAGGAAAGTAAAGTGATTCGACAACACATTGCTGCGATAACAATAATTAGGGAAAATAAGAGTTAATTTTTGCACTTTAATTTAACAAATCGTGGCTTTATTAATGCATATTAATTAATTTTGTTTTATATAGTCCATTTCTTGCATTGTTCGTTAGTTATCGATTAAGCAGATAATGGTTTGATCTATTTTTTAAATAAAAAAACCGGATAATCGCGATTATTCGGTTATCCGAGGTTTTTTTTGACTAACCGAGGTTCTTTGGATAAAATTTGTATTGGGGATAATCGCGGTGATTCGGTACACCGTGGTTTTACGTTTGAGCATGGTTTCTGGAGGATATTCGCCTAATTGTGGTTAGTCTGCTATTCTCGGTTTCGTGATTAATCGGTCATCCTTAGTTACTATGTGCGATATAGTGTTAGTGTTAATAATTTGACGGTACAGTATAGATGTTTTTGTTACTGGCAGGTTATTTTATGATTTTGATATGATATACAGTAATTATTGCTTATAGGATCTAGGTTTTGTTGTAAATGTAACAATTATTAATTGCGAATATCGGTTCACCGTGGTTTTCTGTTGTGATGTTTAGGGATAGAGGCCTTCATAAATAAAACACATATGTTTCCTAGATATCGACTTATCACACAATGCATAAAGTTTTATTGTACATTTATTGACCAGTTACAACCAAAACATTAATTGATAATAATAGTTGCAATATGCAACCCACAATTCAAGTAAATATTCCGCATACACTACACCTTCCTCTTTAAATCATCACCACTTACTTTGAAATCTATCCGGCATACGTACTTGACGACATAAAACTGCATTTGTGTTTGTTGTATTTTCAATAACCTCATTACTGTTTACAGGCAAATTTGCAATTATGTTATTACTATGCTGATGATTTTTAGGCTT
This sequence comes from Agonum fuliginosum, assembly GCA_947534325.1. NCBI lineage: Eukaryota > Metazoa > Arthropoda > Insecta > Coleoptera > Carabidae > Agonum > Agonum fuliginosum. The sequence continues at coordinate 15,287,230 of OX384029.1, read as the reverse complement.
TTGCCTATTTTTTGTATCAAAGATAGAACAAAATTGGTAGCTCTTATTTTTGTTTTTATCATTTATATTTATTTTAAGACAAATTTAATATTGCCAGTTTAGTTTATTTTGTTAAATTTGACAAATTTTGCCTGTTTTGGCATATTCTCCGGCCTATTTTTACCCTTAAGTAGGATTTTTATCTTACTTTGAGTGTAAATTGGCAGATTAATACAATTTTCAGTTGTCGTTGTGTAGTGTAAGTTTAAACTAACTTTTGAATATTTATTTTTACTAAAATTTCAAATAATTAATTCATTATTAAGTTGATACATAGAAATCAATAAAATATATTAATTGAATACTTTTTTATTGCCTATTTTAAAAAATTGTGGCCTATTTTAAATATAATTTTGCCTATTTACCCCACCTTTTCTAGTTATTTTTTGTTCCTAAAAATCCTGAGCTTATTTATTAACCACAACTACTTAAGTTAATATCGTCTAAATTTTCGTTTCTGTGTACAGGTGTCTTGATTTTCGGACTTTTCACGAGTACTTTTCATTTCACTGTCACTTGACGCATTGCGTTCCTTGTCATTTTCAGAATCATTATTAGAATTTATTATTTTTAGAATCATTTTCAAAGTCATTTTCAGAGTTCGTGCTTCCAATATCAGATTCGGTTGCTATTGATGTTTCTATTGAAGCCGTAGGTTCAAAGAACGTGTCATTTTCATCATCTGATAAAATTTACTAAGTTCAGTTGTGGAATGTTTTCTTATCTGATTTATGTTTTTTACGTTCATACCGTAAAAATACGTAAAATATGTAAAAAACGTAAATAATGTAAAATATTAGTATTAGCTGTCAAACTCTCAAAACTTATACATGTTTGCTTTGTTGCGAATATAAGTGGTAGTTAAGTTATAGAAAGTTTATCATGGTGGAACAAGATTCACTCTATCGTCCAAAGAACAAATCCATGCTTAAATCTTAAATATAATAAGTTCAACTTTTCTCAAAACTTTGTTCTTTGTCTTTTTTACATTATTTACATATTAGACATAATTTACGTTAAAAAGTCGTAAATAGGATCAATGTAAAAAGAGTTTTTACGCGTAAAAAATAACGTATAATAGGTGACGTATTATACGTGCCCATCCCTGGTTTTAATGAGCAACGTTCTTTAACCTAATTTTTTTACAATTTTACCTTGCTTTTGACTTATAATTTCGATACATTACAATATCATTTATTTTCAGTTTTACCAGTCTTTTTCCGCCGTAATTATTAATTTGTTTTCCTTGCATTTGATCTACTTTATCCAGTGTGAATGGATCTAACAAATCTAATCTACACAATAGTTGTCTTCCAATTAATAATTTAGCGGGGGATTCACCGGTGGTGTTATGAGGTGTGTTTCTATACTTAAATAAATATCTCTGTAGCTCACATTCTACTTACATGAATTCTACTGCTCGTCTGGCTGGTCGACTTACATAATATTCTTTTAATATGACATACTTTTCTCTTTCAGCCAAACCATTAGTAGCTTTCTGATAAGTGGCACCAGTCAAATGAACAATACCATCCATTTTTACAAATTCTTTAAATTCCTTAGATATAAATTGAGTCCCACAAACGCTTGCGATTGTGTGAGGCAGCCCAAATCTGGCAAACGTAATTTCGATAAAGTAATAAAACTACCTACTTAGATTTTTAAAAATAAAACATTACTATGAGCGTCAATAATTATCAGCAAACAATTCTTCGACAATTTGTCTATGTCTTTATTTAAATTTGGCCACCACACAAAAGATCTAGCAATTAATTTAATTTTTACAATGCCCGTGCGGCTACTGCGTGTAATACTTGCAAGACATAATTTTGAGGGAATAACTACTCTGCTTCCCCACAACAACACTCCTTGCTCAGCTCTATACTTAACTCATTTCGTATATATTCAAAAGGTAATATTTCTGCACAGCAAGTATGTCTTGCAGGCCATCTTTTTAAAATATAATTTTAATAATTTTACTTAATACAACATCTATGTCAGTATCTCTAGCGATATAATTCGCTTTTACGACAAATGGTGACTGATCAACAAAATAATGTAAATCTGTATACTCTGATTCATAATAATTGTTATTAGTATTTAACGGTTTCCTTGATAAAAAATATGCGACATTTCTATTTGATGCTACATACAAAATTTCAAAATTAAATGCTGATAGTGCCAACGCCAAGCGCTGCAATATATTCGCTGCTATTACTGGCATACCTTTTTTAGAACCAAATATAGTTAATAAAGGTTTGTGATCAATTTTGATTAAAATTTTTTGACTGTATAAATGTTGATAAAATTTTACACATGCCCAATTATGAATTTGCGAATATTTTCTTTTATTGCTTGTTAAAGTTTTAGACACATATTTATGCTATCGGTCTTTCAGTGCCATTTAGATCCACATGTGCAAACACCCCATCTAAATCTTTTTAGGATGCGCCAACAGTCAAGGTGATAGATTTCTGTGGATCGAAATGTACTAAAACTGATGCTGAGATTAATGATTTCTTAATTGCTACATATGCTTGCTGACTTTCATTTGTCCAATGCCAACTACGACCTGTTTTCAATATTTTATACTATAAATATGATTTTTGAACAATTTGGAATGAATTTACAGTAATAATTTACCAATTCTTTTACATTTTTTGGCTCTTTACAATTTAATATTGCATTTATTTTATCAGGAATCGCATGTAGGCCCTTTTCATCGATCACATGTTCCAAATACGCCAAAACTTGCCAGTCCGACACTGCATTTTCATGCTCTTCTTCTTATTGATAGTGAAGTTGAAAGTTGAGTTCTGTGGTAAATTACCAGCAGTGTATTAACGCCTCGGTTGGTTCGACGTCGGCGAATACCTAACATTCTTCCTTGCGAGGCAAGGAATGCCACAATTGATAAACTCCCCTATAGAACAGAATCTCACCGCTACAACTACTACAGATTTTATTAGTAGGAGCTACGAGTACAATAATTAAACAAGGGAAAGGCAACACCAAGTACTAGAGTAATTATTTGAAACAAACAGTCGGATGTTATTCGATAATAGATAAGATATGGGGTATAGAAAAGTGAAAACTTACGTGTAGCAAGAAATGAACATGTATTTTATCTACTTATGATTTATGCAACATAAAAGTTTTGCTTCTCTTAAAATTCATATTGCACTTCTCAAATCATATTTATCACTTACACAGGTTTCAAAAATAGCATTTTTTTGAATGCTGAACTCCTATGTATCAATATTTCTATTAAATTTTGTAAAATATAAACTTTTGACGATCGTTTTCATATTTAATGATTAAAATTAAAAAGATGATACAAACATTTTCTTCAAATAAAATTCTATTCCCTCTAACTATTGATAGGTATACTTACATGAGTATTGAGGATTTTAAAAGAAGCAAATATTTTATCAGATTATTAATAAACTTTTTGCCCACATATTAATATTTTATCAGATTATTAATAAACTTTTTTCCCACATATTAATTTTTTTTTAAACACTGTATATCTAAGTTAAAACGGAACCTGAAGAGCGAGAGTACTATCTAAATGAAGATCGATATGTAAGGGAAGATCATAAATATTTATATTACACCTGCATCAAAATCTATGTTTAAAACACGCAAATGCAGGCAAAATCACAAGATTAAAACACGCCGTAAGAGTATTAAGGTTTGCTATGCAACAATGTAAATATTAACTAATCTCTAAGATAACGATATTTTGACAGGTCATACGGATTTCTGTTTTCTAACTCTATTTTCCAAATTAGGATGCAGGTGTAATAAAAATAGCGTGGTATGACAACGTATACCGGATGAATAATTTTTTTCTGACCTATAGAAAATACTCGTACAATGTTAAAATTTTAATTTCGCTCTAAGTTTTTACCTATTGCTTTTAGAGTCAAACTGTACATACAAAAGATTTTCAAAATAAAGAACTGCATCCAACGAGCCCTTATTTATTGATATAAAACGTTCCTGTCACCAGAGAAATGTAAATTAAATTTGATATATTTGAGCTGTTTATAGAGTGCCATGAAAAATAACATGAATTAGTGAGATAAAAAAAAATAAACACTTCAATTAATTACGATAAAATGTACCTTAGGAAGAAAAGAAAGAAAATAAAATAATTATTAATTTATTTTTTTGATTAGTGAATCCTTCTTATAAAATTAAATTATAAATCAATTAGAACAACAATTTCAAATCTGTCAGCTGTCAGAGTGACGGAATAAATATTCTTCTTTTGTTTTATTTTACATGACAGTCTGAAAATGCCTAAATTGTTAATTTTTATTTCATGTTTATTTCGTGAAAGAATTTGATGCAAGTTTTTTATTCTGAACATCTTTTGTATTTACACTTTTACTCTAAAATCAATACCTAGGTAAAAATTTAGAGCGAAATTAACATTTTAACATTGTATTTCCCAAAGAAAAAAAATTCTACACCTGGTACCTATAAGTGCTTTTTTATTAAACATGCGTCATATTAGATGTTTAAGCATGTAAATCCGTGCATAATAACAAACTAAAACATGCTGTGTTTTAAAGGTTGCTAAGCAACAACAATGAAAATTTTAACGATACTTTAACACATCACACGGACTACTACTTTATAAAATGAATCAAAATTAAAATGCTGTTTTCAAATTAGGATGCAGGTGTAATAAAAAATGACGTATGACACACGTGTATAAGAATAAGTCTTTTTAATGCACTATAGCGACGTTGAAATCACTCCGCTTTGCGTCGTGCTCGTAAACCCGTTGTACGTGCTTTAAAAGCTTTATACACTTGTATCATAAATAATAATAATACTATTAAAACACTAGCGACGTCAAAATTACTTTATTCAAAATCGACATGAAAATCTTCATTTCCTGACTAATTTGAGTCTTGAAAGTAAGATTTCCATGACTAGGCATAAAAATAAATAAATAAAAATGACTAGGCATGAAAATGTTATGTTTTATTCCACTGTCTGTAGGTACAAACACTTGTCATGACAACGTTTTCTAAAATTTGTCACAGCTCTGATGATTTATGGAAACCTAATTTTTTCTATAATTTAAAGCTTCTATAATTGCCGATTTAAAAAAAAATACATCACGCGTCATCACTCGGAGGCTTTGAAGAAACGCTCGGATGCTGCGCATCCTCGCATTCTTCAAACAAGCCTCCTCGTCTGCAATGAAACATTTTCATGCCTTGTAATGTAATATACTATACTTCGCGTCGTGCTCTTAATCCGTACGTTCTTGAAAACCTTACTTATTATACACTTGATAAAACAATTTTACAAATTAAGGAATAAATATTTGTGTATCATTGCTAAATTTTATAATAAGTAATTTTAAATTTAACTGCAAAAAACTATTACATAGATAATGGTAATGTAAGATAATTTAATTTCTAAATAATGTTACACCATGTGAAACATAATGTACGGTCTACTTCTTAAAATCCAGCACAAAACGTACTAACGTAGCTAGTGTTTTGTGGACAGTACAACAATGGTAAAATTAAATGTCGACAAGGATTATATACTTAAAGGATCAATATTAACAGTTGCGCCTTTTTTAATTTTAACAAAAATTCCGAAAAAATTATAAAAATTTCCAATTTATGCAAACTTTACACGGTTATATCTCCTATATTTTAAAAAGCTACATCTGTAGATCCATTCTTTCTTTATTAAATGTTTGTAAAACCATTTACATTAAAGTTAATAATAAACAGTTTACTAGCAACGAAAACACTTATTTTTCAACTTCAAAATGACATTGCATTGCTAGGTTGCAGTAAAGTACGAGTTTCGGGCTGGTTTTATCGAAAGTATTCTAGAAATTCGGAAAAAACATAGACGGGGCCGCTTATGAAATTTAGAAAAGGCACATAAATATGTACATTACCTATATGAAAAAATTGAAATTTCAGTTGACGGAGTTGATATTGGCAAAATTGTGAGCTTCTGAATATATTACAGAATAATAATTGTAATATTAATTATTGTATTGTATTATGGTTTCGGAATTTTAACATTATTGGGATATGTCCCTATAGGGTGACTTGATACGTTACTACTATGTGTGTTGCTAGTCAACCCGAAGCAAGCCCTTGTTCAGCCCCTATATAATAGTCAGTGCCCGATAGCTAGAGGTTGCCAAATTAATTAGATCCCAACTTGGAATGGTAACGGGCGTGGATACCGATCCACATCAGGCCGTGAAAATTTCCTGAGCTGACCGGGATTCGAACCGACGACCTCTGTTCCCAGTCTACAGTTTTCTTAACCACGTGAGCTATCCCGCTATATGAATAATTATGTCCTACTCTGTATATTGCAATGTTTACTACCTTATTTATAAAAGTCATCACATCAGTATGGAATTTCAAGTATATTGTATAAATTTTCTATTTTCTGATCGTGAAATTTTTTTGAGTTATGAATACATACCAATTTATTGTTATTATACTTCGTGATATTGTATAAATTAATAATTAATTTGCAAGTATTAATTACTATTAATTAACGATAACTACTTGCTTAAGTACTTAACTAACAAAATTATCTCATTGCATAATATTTCTAACAATAAAATTTGCTTTTATGAAATCATCACTTCCATTTTCATCTTGTTATGTGCTTATTTCGTCTCCTAGCAACGTTCTTCGTCTTTTTGTTGTATTTACCCATAACTAGAATTTATAATCATTTAATTATATCCGGTGTCAAGACATGAAACTTGTTCAAGTATGCCTGAGTTGAACTGCAATTATCAACTTGAGAATAAGATAGAGAGAGATAGAAACAAGACACCTGTGATGCTACAATGAAGAACGGATGTGATATGTAGTCTTTTATTTACGTTGTCGTGCATTCATTGAGAGAGGATACATAATTATTTAAATAATTTCTTTTAATACCTATACCACATTTTTCAAATGGACTAAAAAGTATAAAATAATTTATTCCTAATCCCATATTGATAGTACTGAGAATTTGTGATTGTGATTTTTAAATAGAGCTATAAAAATACTAAATGAAAAACGTGGAGCGCATGCAATAGAATTATCTACTGTTTGATAATTATTGATAATTGGTATTTGAAAATATGTATTCTATTTAATTTTTTATGTTAGTTAAATATGATTTGCCGGTGAAATTTTCATTTGCTTGGTATTACATATTAATATTAATCATAAGGAAATATTAGACGAAATTTGGATAAAAACAACACAATCGTTTCTTATTTCATCTCCTCTAACGCAAACGTTTCGGTTTAATTTTAAACCTTCATCAGTGCTATAAATCATTACAAAAGAATAATAAACATTGTATTGCAATTATACAAACAAATTAAAATACCTGTGAGATATACTGGTGCAACAAAACAATGTGTTACTTGTAAAATATTGACAAAGATTTTAGAAGAACCACCTTGGAGAAATTGAGACAGTCTCAATATTAATATTATCTTTAACCAACGACTATTTTATTGTAAAATGTAAATATTCTCATCTGCAACCTGCAAACTTGAGGTAAAATTTTAATAATTTCTAAACGCTTACAAAACACACAAACACTAACAAACCTTTAATGATATTATTCTATTGATCCGTTAAAAGGTATTTAATTTAAACTACATACGCACACTGTCCATTATTTAATGTATATAAAAATAAACTGAAATTAATTAGATTTGCTATAAACGCCATATTAAGAATATAATTTTAACGAGTTTTATACCAAATCCTTGGGACATTACCACATGCCACAGACCGGTAATGTGAATGTCATTTATAGTTATATCAACATAAAATCATTTTAAATAAACACATTTTGTTTATATTTCATAAAATGATTTACTATATTTTTATATTTACACTGCACAGCGTAATCAATTGAATTATACATAAACAATACACAGGAAATTAAAGAAGGTCAAAAAGTATGTGTATATATATATATATATATATATATATATATATATATATATATATATATATATATATATATATATATATATATATATATAAATTTGAAAAGTTCTATCGACCGTAAAATATGTAGTAAAGTAGAAGTTTATTGGGAATCGGTCACAGTCAAACAACTTTAATTATTTATTTGACATCTTTTATTTCATAGGTCCGAAATATATATATATATATATATATATATAACATAAAAGCACAGAAGTTATTAAACAATGAATAAATTTTATTGCCAATAAAAACTGAAAAGATGACTTAACTGTTTATTCAAATCTAAACTTAAATGAACCAATAATATAGGGTGTTTTTTTAGACGTGTGGTTTTGAAGAAGAAATAAAAATTTAGCTTTATTATAAAGATAAGGGTTTGCCATTATGTTTTAAAAATGATTTCGGGCAAGTGGCCGCCGCGGCTGGTTCGAATAAATTCCAGCCGAGAGGCTCAATTTCCGACCACTGTTTGCAGCAATTGGGGTTGTATGTCAGCAATAACGCGCCGAATATTCTCTTCCAAGGCATCAATCGTCTCGGGCTTATCTGCGTAGACAAGCGACTTCACATAACCCCACAAGAAATAGTCCAGCGGTGTTAAATTTAAATTAAATTTAAAAAAAAATAATTTTCTTGTGAATATCGGGATCGGTGGCCATCTCGTTTTGGGCCCATTCACCGAACGTGCGACGCGCTTGATGGTCGTTTCGCTTCAATTCTTGCACGAGTTGGATTTTGTAAGCCCGCAAACCAAGATCCTTCCACAAAATCTTCCATAAAGTGGATGGGCACAGCTCCAATTGTTGCGCGCGATGGCGGATGGACTCATTCGGGTCTTCTTCGGTACTCTGCTCCACAGCAGCAATAGCGTCTTCGGTGCGCACTGTACGGCGTCTCTGAGGATGCGCATTATCCACTAGAGTAAACGTGGTACGAAACCGATCCATGGTTGCTCGAATTACCGACTCTGCTGGGCGATTATGTCGACCGAATATTGGAGGCAGCACCGAACCATTATTTTGGAAATAAATTTGCACGATTTGCAAACGTTGTTCAAGAGTAAGTCTATTCATTATGAAATGGCAAACCAAGCTGAGCATAAATCAAGTGACAGCTGTCAAAAAGACCATCTCCGAAAAAAGTAGTGCCAACTTGAAAACCACACGTCTAAAAAAAACACCCATTATAATTTAATTTATTATTTGTACCTACTCAGGAAATTATCATGCAAAGTTATGGTAGGTACTACAACATAATGATTGAGTAGAGACGATTTAAATCCATATAGGAGTGACGTCATAAAAAACAAGCAAATTATTCGTATGAATCAAGATTTTACTTTTTAGTACAGCATGAGTTTGGTAGATCATGCTGGCAGTCTTTCTCTATACGCGAAATTTAAAAGCAATATTTTTTGTTTCTATTTTACGGATTAATTATTATTTTACCATTTTAATACATCGCATGATTCTGTAGGAAATAATCAAAGATTATTAAAATAGAACAAAACGAAATAACAAAACACGTTAACCTCAAAATTTTATGTTGACACTTGACACAACAAGAAGGAGAAAATTGACAAATTGTCAGCAATAAACAATAAAAAGTATATAACAAACTTTTGTGAATCTAAAAGAAAACAATAATATGTAAGAAAATATATTTCATGTAATGAATACTATATTATATGAATAATTGTTCTACTACTGCCGTTAAGACACAAATTGATAAACCCCGCCCCTTATGACATACGATATGCGTATAGATTTATACGAGTAAAATATGTAAGAAAGAGATAGCTTATTTAGTGAACGTGGTGGATAGAATTTATCTGATATGACGTCACTCCTATATGAATTAAAATCGTCTATACCTACATATTTGCAGATTTTTAATTTAATATTTTGGAGTAAAAACTAGGGCGCAAATTCTGAAACATACTTTTATTATATACCTACATTAGGGTATCCACCAAGATATTACGAATTAAGTAAATATTTTTTCCGTTGATCGTTTATTAATAACCCCCTATAAATGCATGATTTTTTATTAATCAACGATTTATTAGATGCGTTCAGAACACATAATATTTTATTATATTGACCAGCTCTAAAATTTACTAAAATGCAAAACAGAATTAAAAGAACTTATTTTCACATTTCTAGGTAAATAATATTTACGTAGAATTGCTTTAAAATGAATATAAAAATAATAACATCATTTTAAAAACGAAAAAACCTTGGGATTTAGTACTGCTAATCAATATTAAGTGAACTGACTGCACCCGCTTCTCCCTGAAAACAGTTGATTGTTCGATTGTTGTTGTTGAGTTGTCCATTGTTGTCGATACAATTGTGGTGAACATTTAAAGCGGTACTAACCTTATTTGTTATGGAATAAAATTTAAAAATTTCAAATTAAAAAGGTATGACCAACGGAAAAATATTGTAACTAACTCATGTGTTAATAGGCGATTAATAATCTCAACAATTAACGTGTTCGCTTCTCTCACGCGTTAAAATGCCTCAATTATTAATCACCCTCATTAACACACTAGTTTGTTAAATAACTATAAAAATTATATTTGCTTTTAGGGATACGAATTAGAGCGCACCCTTATCTATACCTTAGGGTATGTTTAAATTTGCGCCCTAATAAAAATTACCTTTACAATAAATTAGAATGTCGATATACCTACTATTATGTTGAATGAGTAGTTTTTTATATTATATTTATATTTAGGTATATGTTGACGGGCGCAAATTATGTAACATAACCTAATTTATACCCCGGGGTATCTTTGAATTTGCATCTTCAGGCGCTACACTTGTAAATCCAGACGATTAACATTTTGAACGAATCTGGTTGTATTATAAAAAATTACAAATTGAAATTTAACATGAAGAATCATGACTCATTACTGAGTCAATAAATGCAAATTATTAATTGCTGTGATAACTATTAGCAAAACTTGGAGCTATTTTTTATTATTAAATATTCCATATTATACTTTGATTAATGCACAAAAATAATAATTTATGTAAAACTCGCATTTTTAGTAATATTTAGAAATTATTTAACAAAATACGGAAATGTTTTTTTGTAAATTTGATTCTATAGCCATGTAAGAACAACGTCTAAGTAGGTATATCATTGTAAAATATGAGGTCATCGATTTCAAAACCAAAGTCACAAAATGATTTATTGTAACATTCTTTTTTGCCTTGTAATTCATAGCAAGAGATGAACCTTAATAAAAATTATTAATTTGTAACATTTTACATATCTTATATTAATTATAATACCTGCAAATAAGGATGTATTTCGGAATTTGCGTCCTGATTCATACCTCTAAAAATCAGAAATTATAATTTACAAAATATTCACTTAGTTTTAAATATCTTGATCTCGACTTTCTCATTGTTATATTCGTAAGGTAAGTAAAATGTTTTATAATAATTTATAACGATTTGCCCCCATATTTACCAATCCCTATTTACCACCGTAATTCTTTAACCAATCCATTTTTTACCAACATTATACTTTTACCAATCCATTTTTTTACCACCGTCCCTTTTTACCACTAATTCTTTTTTACCACCAACGTATTTACCAACGTATTCTTTTACCAATCCATTTTTACCACCGTCTTTTTTTAACAAAGCTAACAAAACCGTACTAAAGCCCCACAAACTCGATTTTGGTATTTACTACACTAACAAAGCTAACAAAACCATGCTAGAGCCCCAAAAACTCGGTTTTGGTATTTACTACACTAACAAAGCTAACAAAACCGTATTAGAGCCCCAAAAACTCGGTTTTGGTATTTGCTACACTAACAAAGCTAACAAAACCGTACTAGAGCCCCACAAACTCGGTTTTGGTATTTACTACACTAACAAAACCGTACTATAGCCCCACAAACTATTAATGGTAAAACGGAATAGCGGTAAAAAAAGTATGGTGGTAAAAGTTGTAACGGTAAAAACGGAGTGGTAAAAATGTATTAGTGGTAAAACGAAATAGCGGTAAAAAGTAGTGGTACAAATGCAGAGGTAAAAGTTGGAGTGGTAAAAATTGAGTGGTAAAAAATGGGTTAACGGTAAAACAGGATAGCGGTAAAAAAGAATGGTGGTAAAAATGCTGTGGTAAAAGTTGGAGTGGTAAAAATAGAATGGTAAATATGTAGCACAACGACATAGAACAATTAATAAAGATACGCCTTTGTGTATACCCCAAAATATTAAATAAATTTTGACAAATGATGTACATAATATAACGGCAAAAAACTTAAAAATGCTCTAGGGATTGATGATGATTGTCCCGTTACATTCCTACGACTACCATGTATTACAATTTTTTTGATTTTGTATTATTTTTAATAAATTTTAATCGAAAGTGAATCTTTTTGTGACAACTTCTTAGGATGAAATATATAAAATATCAAATATTAAATGAAAGAAACTAACATTTTGACACTTAGAGGATATTAAAAAAAATTGTCAAAATAGACAGCCATTTCGAACACAAGAAAGTTAGTCTTGAAAAACACGAAAAACTACGACTGATTATTATTCTAATTGGTCTGCAGCAGAGTCAAATTTTGCTTACTGCGGTATTAGAAAACATTTAATAATAAAAGTATTAGCACACTCTAGCGTACGTTTGATTAGTTCATATTTTGTGTCTGTTTATTTGGGAAATAGTATAATAGAATATATCTCGGTCTTATTATTTTGCAGGTAAAATTATTTCTTAAGATTGTTGCTTATAAGTAACATTCCTCGACAAAAGATGATAAAATGTCACTTGTCTCGAAATATTATCAAGCAACAATCTTTTGAAAAAAAATTTCCACCAAAATAATGGTCCTCTGATATATTACTATTGACTAATTCACACACGTCATTTTTGACCATTACTGTATAAATTGCCATAAACAAAACACAATTTTATCGCTTTGACGCGAATAAAAAGAAAGGTAACTTTTTGCAAGTGATAAAACCTTGTTTACCATGTTTTTAGCAACCAAACAATAAACAAAACACTAGAAGGTCATTTGCTTCATATTTCTAATATTTTTAAGTGAAATGTGTACATTTTGGAAATATTTGTGAAGAAACCCCAAAGGAGTCGTTAAATTATCTCGTTGAATTACACTCGAGCATTTTATTTCCTCCGAATAAATTTCTGGTTGACATCTCAACATTGTCACCTAACAGCAATTTGACTCGAAAAATTGCTTTATAATAAAATTTCTCCACGTGATTTTATTGAACAATTTTTCTTTTCAAATTGCTAGGCAACATGGTTTCAATACAAACAGAAATTAACCCGGCGAAATAAAAAGCTCTTGTATGTAATAATTATAGTTGACTAAAATTTACACTTTGTTGATATTAAAAATGGATTCCATGAAAGAACAGAACAATGAAAAAACAGAACACGAAAAAACAGAACATGAAAAAACAGAACATGAAAAAACAGAACAATGACAAAAGCGAGACAAAAGAGAACAATGAAAAAACAGAACACTGAAGAAACAGAACAATGAAAAAACAGAACAGTGAAAAAACAGAACAGTGTAAAAACAGAACAGTGAAAAAACAGTACACTGAAAAAACAGAACATTGATAAAACAGAACATGAAAAAACAGAACACATAAACTAATCTATGCTAACAAAACCTTTCTTGAGTTCAACAGAACTCCGTTTTTTGACATAAACTAATCTATGCTAACAAAACCCTTCTTGAGTCCAACAGAACTCCGTTTTTTTGACATAAACTAATCGATGCTAACAAAACCCTTCTTGAGTCCAACAGAACGCCGTTTTTTGACAAACTAATTAATACTAACAAAACCCTAATTGAGTCCAACAGAACTCCGTTTTTTTGACATAAACTAATTAATACTAACAAAACCCTAATTGAGTCCAACAGAACTCCGTTTTTTGACATATACTAATTAATACTAACAAAACTCTCCTTGAGTCCAACAGAACTCCGTTTTTTTGACATAAACTAATCTATGCTAACAAAACCCTCCTTGAGTTCTGTTTTGTCATTGTTATGTTTTTTCATATTCTGTTTTTTCATGTTCTGTTTTATCAATGTTCTGTTTTTTCAGTGTTCTGTTTTTTCACTGTTCTCTTTTTTCATTGTTCTGTTTCTTCAGTGTTCTGTTTTTTCACTGTTCTGTTTTTTCATGTTCTGTTTTTTCATGTTCTGTTTTTTCATTGTTCTGTTTCGTCCGGTCACCTAAAAATGTTGTCACTTAAACTCGCTTAAACTGTATTATTTTGACATTCATGAATAATCAAGCAAATAATTTGGTACAAAATTATTCATAGGTAATTCCTCCGTAGAAACGACAACTCGGGTCAAAATTGACTTAAATCACTCTAGCTTCGCTATCTTGATTTAAATATGTCAATTTTGACACTCGGTTGTCCGTTACTACCACAGATAAAGGTAGATGAATAAACTCAATGCAAATTGCTATCATTTTTGTGATTTCATGGAGAAAACTACGCTAATAATTGCGCACGTATCGCACCCGCCGCTTCATTTAAACTATCATCAAACCACACCCACCACACGCTAACAAAGAATTGTTAGTGTCAATTGAAAGTTGGGTTAAAAACGCAATTGAGAGCGATCAAGTGATATTTTAATATTTTTGAGGTATATTAACAGGTTTATGCTGTCAAATATTGTTATTTTTAGTGTTAATGTAGTTGAAGTTCAAATATGTACTGAAATGTTTCTATGCATTGCATTGCATTACTAATGAAAATATACATAATCATTATGTTGTAGTGCCTATACATGATAATATCCTGAGTACAAAGTTGCAAATTTTTAAATTAATAATATTCTTAAACTTTATTCATAACTTCTATTATTATATACATATTTATAAATTATGGAGCAAAATAATAAGTATCTCTGTATTCAAAGCAGCTTCATGTATGTATAATGTATGTACTGGAGATTTTAGGTAATGTAGGTTTGGGTTCGATAATAAAATTAATAATGGAGTTATGTTAAAAATATTTATAAAAGTAACAAACTGGTCTTTTCAATTAAAGAAATAATTAAAAATCTTCATTCCCTTGTTCTTCGTAACGATTTCCGTCGCAACAAAAATAAAACCCCATCGCAGGTGCAACTTCCGGTGCTCGCAATACATTCAAAGTTAATTTAAATCTCGTTTGTTTCCTTTTATTCCTTTTTTTGCTTCTTGCTTTGCATTAGTTGCAAAGTGACTTTCAATATCAAGTACAGGGCGAGTATAGCCGTCAGTACACAGGAGGTAATAAACAATAATACGTCTAACAGGAGGAACTGGTACCATGGAACTTCAAGATATGGACTGCGTAAATGATGAGCGCCTTTATGACGAAGCGTGTACTCGATCCACCATAGAAGTTTGTCTTTACTTTTTATGGGTTCGTCTTCCAGTAGATTTGATAGTTCACTAATTTTTTCCCTATAACTATTTATAAATGGATTAGTTATAGTTAAATTGCATGTTACGTGTAAACCACTTTGACAATGAAAACTGTACACATATTTTATGATATTAGTGTATTTTAAAAGATGAATAATTAAATCCTGAGTTAGACATATGCGCCGACTACGTGAGGGCTTTGGGGCACAAGCCCCCACAGGGAAATATTCGTAAAGACCATGCGTAGGGGCTCTGCCAGTCTGTCCCCACCCAAACATACGACACATGCAAATTTTATTTATTTCTGCGCATAATTAGGTAGGTACGTGAAATCTGATGTTATTCATATACTTATCTGAAGATACAATTTGAAGGTATTTAACCTTAAACAAAACAAAAAAATTCGTCAGAGGCGCATACGTTCTTTTTAATCAATAGATTGGGAAAATATATAATTCTCAACTTTTCTATTCTTATTAAAGCCCCCGCACGGATTCTTAAAATTCGGCGCCCATGGAGTTAGACGGTCAGTTGTTTTATCAAATTGTTAATCTAACTGCATGTGATGTACTACATTGTAAATTAGCTTAAATGTATGATGTTTCTTAAGTTGTTTGTTATTGTAACACAATGAGAGTTTGATAGAAAAATTGACATAACCACTCAGGCTAGGCAAATTTGAATTAATTAATTTTTACAAACGATTGTAAATTTAAGTGATATTAACTGCGCATAAATATGTAATCATAATCATAAGTGGTTTACACCTTAAGTATCTATCATCTTACATAGAATTTTCCGCTACTTCAATGATAGTTCTCTTCAAAACCTCTTTAGTAATATTCGACTTATCTACATATTTTCCTATTCCTAATTTGGCCATAGTTTCTACATTTTTAGGTTGATCTAAGAAAAATGGTATGCCGACCATAGGTACTCGTTTTCTTATAGCCTCTTCTGTAGATTGTAAACCGCCTTGGGTTATAAAAACTTTAAGGTTGCTATGATCTTAAATAATAATTATTTACATTAGAAAATAAAAATAATTTTAATGTACCTAATGTTTAACAATTATAAATATATGGTAAATAAAATACCTAATATATCTTGTTGCGGTAACCATTTCAAAATCAAAATATTTTTTGAAGCCGTAGTTATATTGTCATCTTCAAATTTCCATAACACCTTATAAGGTAATTCATTTAAAGTGCTAAATATAATATTTTTTAATTCTTTAGTTAACATACTACTTTTAATATAAGATCCAAGACTGCAATATATAGCACCTTGGGTAGCACCATCCAAAAAAGTTTGTATGTCCTTAAAAATATGAAACATTTAATCCAATCTTAGGAAAATATATCCACCTTACCTTAGGAAGCGGTTTAGGTTTGTTTATATGCAGTCCAGAAAACTCAATAACATTTTGCATATTAGACCTGGGCTTGGAAAACAAGAAATTAGAATTTACAAACACTGCACTAACATTTTTTATAATTTCTTGAACGGTTGGTAAATTTTCTCCCATATGACTCCTAATAATTTCATTACTAGTAGGATATATATTAAAATGAAACAAATATTGAAGCCATATTGAAGTTGCTACACTTTCAAGTCGTTCCCAAAATGTTGTCGCAGATTTGAAAGGTAAGAAAAAGCTTGGATGTACTATCGGATGAATTGGGTTCCCAATATCTAGACTTAAGGTGTCTATTAATTCGAGGCTACTGATACCTATTAGGGGGCATTTAAATACAGCACTAAATCCAAAAATAGTAGGATTAATCCATTCTGCTATTACTAAATCAAAATTGGATTGTTTTATTAATTGTTGAACTACTGGTAAAATTAAAATTTCCTTAGATATTTTTGTAAGAATATCATTGTCTGTCGCAATAAGATCTCTAGGGTTTTTACTTGTTACACTACGTTCATTTGTCCAAATTTTATATGCAAACGATATATCAATTTCTTGCAAATTTGGTAAACTATTTTGTATTGGATTAGTTGTTATAGACGTAACATTATGCCCTCGTATTGCGAGCTCCTCCCATAAACCTTGATAAACTTTTTGATGACTATAGGATGGAAATATTGATACTGTTAAAATATTTGCACTGTTAACTATGTGAACTAAACTAAATAACAAGTATAACTGATACATTTTACTAGTTACATCATAATAGCTTTCCTGACTTATATTATGTTTTGTTATCTAATAGAAGCGACAGCATGTTTTATGTTGAATGTGTTAGTTGATTTGTGAAACTTGTTTTAAAATATTATGGTGATAATTAGGTGATTATTATTTGTCTTATTTTTCGAAAACATAATTAAAACAAAAATATTTATGTAACAATTTCACTAATGTGTTCTTTGTAAGCCTTAAACAGTCAATAAATTATAATAACCAAATATATCTACAAATAACGACAAACTTTAGCTACTATTTTACAACAAAAATTGAATTTTGGTAAGCAGTTATTCAACGAGTGGCAGACTTGCAGGGAAAGTGAGTTCCATGTGATTGATTTTTCAAATAGCAAACATAGTCCAGTCAAATTAGCTCGAAAAATGCCATTTGGCGGCAATAATTTATATAGTCCTAAAATTTTGCATATATATTTGCGAATACTGTAGAATCAAATATCCGTCGGGTTCCCCGCCGCAAGGTGCCGCGTCCCCCCAAAATCCTGAAAAAACTTCCCCAAACGGGTACACTGCACTAGTTTTTCGCAATTATCTCGTAACCGGTTAATCACACAAAAAATTGTAGAGAAATAAATTCTCTACATAGCGTGAACCGAGTCATTGCTGTATCAATTGTAGTTCACGCGCTAGAGCAGTCGGTAATAAAGGGAGGATAGTGGCGCGCGACGCAAAATTTGTTTCTCGCGATTGAATTTTGTAAATTCCTCCCGAACAACAAGGGTTACCTCATAAATGTACATACATAAAAATAGAGCAAGAAATTCTCTATCATCACATGCTAATCGTGTTTTGTTATTGTTTTCTTTTTGTACTGTTTTCGAATGATTTTCTTATAAATGTCAATAGCACAAAAATTAAATTTACAGAATTTAACAAATAATATGTCTAATATAGACATGTTGGTATGTGAATATAGTATTCTATTATACATCCTAATTGTGCACGCGAAGTTTTATAGCCATACAGATTATTTTTGCTAAACGATCGTTTTATAATTGATTTTATCAAATAAATTGAGGCTAATTATTTTTAATTTTTAAACGAATACAAATATCAATTTTTTGTTTCAGAATTTGATTCCGCTTACAATATTTTACAAAAAAATATATTTATAAACATTGTCTAAGCCCAAATTAAGTTATAATTTGAGTATAATTTAAAACAGAACATATAAAAAATGAGGTTACTTTTTTCATTTTGTGCTAAATCAACTGTCATAGCTCAACGGATAAAAATATTTACGTCCGGTTAGTGGCATTCAATTTCTCGGACATTTTGCTGTCAGATACAGTTTCATTCAAATGTTGACATGCACTATTTTTGCCAAATTTATAACATATTCTTCGAGAGAACATTCCTAAATATTACTTAAAATTTTTATTAATTGTGTTTGATCAGCTGTAACTTTTGAACGGATAACAATATCAACTTCCGGTTTACGGCATCAATTTCTTGGACATTTTTCTATTAGATAAAAAATCACTTTATATTTAGATATTGCTTAGTTGGACTTAGTTTAATAATATTCTCCGAGAGAACATTGGTAAATGTTGGTTAAATTTTTATTGATTGTGTTTAATCAGCTGTAACTTTTGAACGGATAAAAGTATCGACATCCGATTTGCGGTATTCATCTCCTTGGACATTTTTCTATTAGATACAATATCTTTTTATATTCAGATATTGCTTAGTTGGACTTAATTCAAACATATTCTCCGAGAGAACATTGCTAAATACATATTAGTTTAATTTTTATTTATTGTGTTTAATTAATTGTATGTGTTGAACAATAATTAAAAATAAATATTTTGTAAAATTTTGTAAGCGGAATAAGATTCTGAAACAAAAAGTAATATTTGTATACGTTTAAAATTTAAAGAAAATTAACCTCAATTTGTTTGATAAAATCAATTATATCGTTTAGCAAAAATAATCTGTATGGCTATAAAACTTCGCGTGCACAATTAGGATGTATTATAGAATACTATATTCACATACCAACATGCCTTTATTAGACATATTATTTGTTAAATTTTGTAAATTTAATTTTTGTGCTATTGACATTTATACGAAAATAATTTGAAAACAGTACAAAAAGAAAAAAATCTGACGTGGGCACCACATGACTTCCTTGTACGCCTTGTGTGTTCATACTTTTCTTAATAACTAAAATGTAGAATAATATAAAAAATTCTTTTAACTTATTATACTAGTAAACTCACAAATATATTTTAGTCATTTTATTTAAACTGCAGAAGAAGATATAAAGCATATTTTACTATTGTCACTGTCATGTCATAATCATTTAAATTTTACGTAGTAACAAATGTTAAACGATCATGGAGTACAAGATACCGAAATAATAAATTATAAGTATATACTTTAATTATTCTTAAATGATAGAAGATACAGAAAAATTTATAAAATACCGATTGTAGATAATAATCACATAATCTTTCATTTAAAATAAAAAAATTTGTGTTAAATTAAATATTTATCGAAATATTTTTAAAAAGTACTACTTCCGGTTTATAGATTGAAACCAAAAATAGGAGGTGCACAACTAGATGCTATAACAGTCCTAAATACAAAATTTCAACTTTCTACGTCTAACCGTATTTGAGTTATGCGACACACATACGTCCGTACGCACGTACGTACAGACGTCACGACGAAACTAGTCATAATGGATTCAGAAAAGGTCAAAACGGATATTTCCATCAAAATCTGAAAACCGAAATTTTTCGCGATTACAATACTTCCTTATTACTCCGTACAAGGAAGTAACAATAACAACACACGATTAGCATGTGATGATATAGAATTTCTTGCTCTGTTTTCATGTATGTACATTTATGAGGTAACCCTTGTTGTTCGTGAGGAATTTACAAAATTCAAGCGCGAGAAACAAATTTTGCGACGCGCGCTACGATCCTCCCTGTATTTCCGACTGCTCTAGCGCGTGAACTACAATTGATACAGCAATGACTCGGTTCACCCTATGTACTTAGAGTATTTATTTCTCTACAATTCCCTTAGTATAAAATTTTCTGTGTGATGAACCGGTTACGAGATAATGGCGAAAAACTAGTGCAGAGTACCCGTTTGGGGAAGTTTTTTCAGGATTTTGGGGGGACGCGGCACCTTGCGGCGGGGTCACCCGACGGATATTTGATTCTACAGTACTCCCAAATATATATGCAAAATTTCAGGACTATATAAATTATTTCCGCCAAATAAGCTAATTTGACTGGACTAACAAGCAGTTTCAAATATTACATTTTCAGCTCATTTGAACACAGTTTTTAATTGACTCTAGTAATAATAGATATTTATAATATGAGTGTTAAAAGAAACGCTTTATGAGTGAGTTGGGAAATTTACGAAAGTCGGTGAAACCGAGTAAAGCAACTCCACAATTGAAATAAATTTAGGGCTGTCAATACATTTAACACGGTGCCATTCACAATGTAGTAACTTTTAACATGCTGCTAATGATATACCGTGTTTAATGTATTAAGCGTGTCACAAATTGTTATTTTCTACTCCTGTGCTATAATTTAGTTATTTTATATCTGTCATCTGTACTTCAATAAATTAAATAAAACTGTCAATATCTATTTCGATTATTTCACTTAATGATAAAATTGTAATCTTACTTGTTAAATTTATTAGTAATTTTCCGTAATCAAAATAATTGCTTAAGTTGTGTCTTGTAAAGTAAAGTTAGACGTGCCTTGCGTTTCAGCGAAATTATTGCGATCTTACAATTTATATTAGAATGTACGTAGTCAATTAGAGCGAAGCCAATCAGTCATCGAAGAGTAATGATGAGTGATCGATCAAGTAGTCATCGGCGAGTAGTGATAAGTAATTGATCAAATAAGAATCAGTATGAAAAATGAAAGCGTAAGAAGAAGTTAGTATGTGTTTATACTCATGATAGTCATAATTTTTTTATTCTACATATAAATTATTTGTAAAGTTTGTAATTTTTATCTTTTATTATTCATAATAATAAATATAAATTGCTTCATGTTTTTATTTTACTTGTTAAACATTTCCAACACGTCAGCAATCGGTTTATGAAGATTCGAGTATTTCGAGAATCCGAAACAACCAGATTTGATATTTCGAAAATATAATTTGGTTGGGATGTGTGAGCTGTGAAGTAACATCACATTAGTGAGCTTGGCAGTCATAAAATTGACAATTTCATAAAATCATTGACCGCCTGCTTTAGCTACTGGCTTTGCCAAACAAAAATACTATCTTTTGAATCAAAATAGTATTACAACATGGAATTTAAATTTCTCTATGTTGTATTGGTATTCTTTTGGATTTGAAAGAATCTAGAGTGTAGTACCTGTGAATTGACGAATAATAATTGTACATATAATAAAAATAAAATCAGATTATTCACATAATTGTAGGGGAAAATATATTTTGAACAACAACCTTTGTTAAAATTTGGTCTCTTAACGGTTATAGTCAGTGACTTGTATTTATATTATGCAATGGGGTTATAATGATAACTATTAATATGCAAGTATCGTAATTCATACGAGTGTATTAATATTAATAGCCATTACACATGATTTGCATAATACGCACTATTCATTTATTTGTTTACTTCTATATTATAATAAAAATTTGCATCGAAATAAAAAGGACCCCACACCAAATACATGGGACCAATAATCTCGGTGAAATTTTCTGTAACTTTGGGAAATGACAGTTCTCGAAGTCTAGAACAAACTTTCAAATGCAACATGGGTCTGAAAATGCTTTAATTTCTCGCTATCCACGTCTCAATGTCCGAAAATCACGTTTTTCCACTAGAAAATACATGGTAAAATCCACAAAACCCATTTTTTTACTGGCAATATTATTAGTATTATTGTTGAACTTGTTGTTGTTGTTATTAATTTTCCAGTCCCCTCTTTCATACCCAGAATGCCAGATTTTTACTTTAATTCAGGTAAAAATAATGTATACATTATCATTTCCCAAAGTTACAGAAAATTTCACCGAGATTATTGGTCCCATGTATTTGGTGCGGGGTCCTTTATATCAAAATAAATTCGAAATGAAAATCTATATTAAATAATTAAGTATATTACTTACTCGTGATATATAATATCGTGTTTGTCCTATCATCAAAAATGCACTCGTTAACAAATGCACTTTTTCTATTCAATTGCGTGATTTCCTTTCATATGTTTTTGACAGTAGACCTGACAATATTGCATGCGTGATAATGTGAGGCCTAAGTGATTACACTGTTGGCGCATGTAGGTAATACCATTTTACTTGAAGTATTGTGTTCTAGATTTATTAATTTATTCATAGTCCGATTCTGTTACATATAGGAAAATTATGCGCCACTAATAGCAGGCTATAGAATATGATGAAAGGATGAAATTCCGGGACTCACAATACGGAAGAGAATATTGAACTTTGGGAAGAAATAACGATGCCGTTTATTTCAATTACAACTAAGCCTCCAAACTTGCATTTTTTAGAATATGAACTTGAAATGTTACCATATATACTGAACCTATGTTTGCCAAAAGTAATTGGAATTTTTTTACATAATTTTCATAAAATATAAGATACATAATTTTAACTGTTACACGTAACACCGTTCTGGTGTTTGGTATTTGAATTCATTGATATTAAAATAAAGTACGGTATAGGTACATAATGGAATTATGTCCAAATTATTAAACATTTTGTTAAAATTTAAGCAATTTTCTAAAAATTTTGACAAGTAGGAATCAATCTAACAGGTGTCATTTCGATGTTTGTTTTAGTGTGGTAACCTTAACCTATTTTCGTTGGATTAAATTTAGGGCATGTTGTTTTATTCTTAGCAAACAATATCAATAAATGCAGATACTAAGAAAAGAATCATAAATTTTTAAAATTCATTTTATTACATTTTACAGGCTGTAATTATGAAATTATAGTTTTACCTAGGTAGGTACTTAGCTACATATAATTTTAAAATAATACAAACATAGAATATTTCCTTGACTTTGTGTTTAAATTAACAAAACCAATAAGTCATTATATAAATGTAAATAAAAATTACATTTTTCTGAAGAACAGTAGGGTAAGGACGGGTAAGTGTATACGCAGTGTCAAGTTTTAGGAATAGTAAATATCATTTAGTTGGTGTACTGGTAGAAACAAGACGTATTTGTGTTTTCATCTTGTGTACCAAAAATCTTCATTCCTGAATAAGAAAATTGTAAATTAGATCAAAAATAAAAATTTCGTGTTCTCCCGTACTATTTTTGGTTAGGTAGGTAAATGTGCTTGTCAGTGAAATAATCTTGCATTGTAAATAGGAATTAATGATGGGAAGTTTTAAATAAAAAATCAATCAGCAATAACAATTATGTCTGAATTAATGAACGAAGTATTAAATCTAGTACATATTGTATCATTATTATGTTTACATAAAGCTTCCTTAAGAAAATGCACAAAATACTCCAAAGTCTTTAAAACAGATAATAATATAATCCTGTTTTTAATAATTAAGCATCTGCACAAACTACATGTCCTTGGATAAACATAATTTAAATGTGGTTTAGCATACAGTATGTTCCATTTAAGGTACCAATGTCTTGGAATCTCGAGAACTGTAAGAGCTGGTTGGTTAAAAAAGACAAACCAAAAAAGTTATATGTGAAAAATTAAATTGGCCAAATTTACATTTTCGCTCACATAGATTATGCATTTTTGTGGGAAAACATTTCTAAATTGGCTCTCTAATGTGCCAACTTTTGTGTAATTTAATCAACAGCTCTTACGGTTCTCGAGATTCCAATGCATTTGGTACGTACCTTAAATGGAACATATTGTATTGCATAATGAGAATCGAAATTGTAAAGTTCGACGAACGAGGTGCAACCGAGTAAGGCAAAACACGAGCAATATGATATTTTTACTTTCGAAAGAGTCACGAACGAAATTTTTTAGACGACCACAAAAACACATAATTTATACACACACAACAATCAGTCAATAAACAATGCAAAAGATGCCTGGCTATGTTGATTTGGATTCATAATAATTATAAACTCTAACGTGCTAGCACGATATTAAAATCATGATAGTTCATGATATTTTCAGCTTTCTTCAGTAGCTGCTGCCGCGATATAACTATATTATTTTTGCAGAGGTCGTCTAAAAAATATATACCAAAATTATCTGCGTACTCTTAGATTATCGTGGGTTTCATTTTGTCTTTTTTTATTAATATTAAATAGATTGATAAATACATTTTGTTTGAAGAAACTGCATTTTTTACAAAAACAAAAATTAAAAAGTTTGTATATTCTTTCCGGTAACGCACTTATCAACAGAAAGCGCAAACGTCAGAAAGTGCAAGCGTCAGAAAGTGCAAACGTCAGAAAGTGCAAGCATCAGAACGCGCAAGTTACAGAAAGTGCAATTTTCAGAAAAATGCATACAACAGAAAGTGCAAACGTCAAAAAATGCAAGCGTCAGAAAGTGCAAACGTCAGAAAGTGCAAGCATCAGAACGCGCAAATTACAGAAAGTGCAATTTTCAGAAAATCGCACACAACAGAAAGTGCAAGCGTCAGAAAGTGCAAACGTCAGAACGTGCTTTGTCAGAAAATAGTAGGGATAAGGCAATCTAGTACAGACACAAACCTAACACAAAAGTTGAATGTTTTTGGATGTCAATTGTTACGTACGATGTAGTGATGGGTCTTTCGTTCATTTTAGTGAGTCAGTTCATTTCGCTCCGCTCAGTAAAGTGAGTCGTTCACACTGAGTCGTTCATTTGAACGACTCTGTAAAACAGCACTGTGCGTTTCAAATGACACCGTGCTACCGTGCTAGTGTGCTGCTGAGCTGAGCTGCTTTGCTCATGTGCTCATGCTCACAGCACTGTGCGCTCGCCTTGTGTGCATGTGCGATGCGCAGCGATGTGGCATGTGCCAAACTACATGAACCTAGCATTTTAGTTAGTTGATAGTTGTGTTCTCGTCTTGATTACTCGTTGCTGCAAACAATAAATTATTGAACGTTGCTTATTGAAGTTGTATATGTATATTGACAATGGATAATAAACAAAATAAAAATTCTGCAAAAAGGAGTACCTATTGTCTGGCAACATTTTGAAGAATGTTCAACAAATTTAGCAAAATGTTACTATTACTTTTACATTAATGTATTTTTTGCATTTACTTTCCAGTCCTACATTGTTTCCACTTCCCATATTGTTGATTATTTTCATTGTTGTCCGTACAACAGAAACGCCACACTTCTCAGAATACACAGCACTCAGCACCGTGCGCTGTATGTATGTTTCGTTCATTCCACTCGCACTCGTTCGTCTTTCTGCGTTCAGCGAGCGCTAGCGGTGAGCGGAGGCTAAATAGTAGCACGGAGCTAGTGTGAACTGGTGTGCCGTGCTGAACGAACTAAAGAGTCGTTCGTTCACGGCACACTCAAATGAGTCGTTCATTTTGAACGACTCGTTCATGAACGACCCATCACTAGTACGATGGCGCAGTAGTAGTGTCACGAAAACTTTTTAAATTTACAATAAGAAACATTCAACCTTTGTGTTAGGTTTGTATCTTTACTAGATTGCCTTATCCCTACTATTTTCTGACAATGCACGTTCTGACGTTTGCACGTTCTGACGTTTGCATTTTCTGACATTTACACGTTATGACGTTTGCATTTTCTGACGTTTGCACTTTCTGACGTTTGCACTTTCTGACGCTTGCACTTTCTGACGTTTGCACTTTCTGTTGTGTGCGATTTTCTGAAAATTGCACTTTCTGTAATTTGCGCGTTCTGATGCTTGCACTTTCTGACGTTTGCACTTTCTGACGATTGCATTTTCTGACGTTTGCACTTTCTGACGCTTGCACTTTTTGACGTTTGCAGTTTCTTTTGTGTGCGATTTTCTGAAAATTGCACTTTCTTTAATTTGCACGTTCTGATGCTTGCACTTTTTGACGTTTGCACTTTCTGACGCTTGCATTTTCTGACGTTTGCGCTTTCTGTTGCATGCATTTTCTGCTGTTGCATATTCACCCTTCTTTCCCGCCTTTACTCTACTACCTACATATTTTATTTACTGTTTCAATATATAAAAAATCTGGTGTTGTCACCACACGACTTTCTTATACATACATAACAGTATGTACTCGTATAAATATTGCACTTTACACACATTTGACATATAGACACTTTATTTCCTAATTTGCGTTAGGTTATGAACTCCGTTATTTCATGCGATTATCTTTATTTCACTCCTTTTATTTAACAAAATACATTTATCTAAAAAAATAGATAACTTTATAAAGAAATTTCAATATAAAATAGTTTTGACTTGCAATTGCATATTTTGTGCAGTTTAAATTAAGAAAAACTCGAATTAAAATGTCGTTTGTAAATAACCAAATTTAGATGTTTTTGTTTTAAGTCAAAATTTATAAATGTCATTAAATGTCAACATATTATAATTTAAAAAATCTGCTGTGTTCACCACAGTACTTCCCCGACTATAAGTTTTAAAAACTTTCGTAATGCCATTAATTTTATGCTTTATTCAGCAAAATTTAAATAAATTTATCTTTTTTTCCAAACTATTTAAGTTGATACCAACTTCGGCATAATTTAAATATCATGTAAAAAATCTGATACTTATTCACTAAAAACTCACACTCGAAAATTTTAACCCGTCACAATACCTTACCCTTATAAAATAAAATGGGGGAAGTAAAAACAACTGACCATTGTTTAAATGTTGTTATTAATTCTTCGACAAATTTTTTCCCCAGAGAACTTTAATTTGATAATACATTTGAAAAAATTTGAATGATTTTTTCAGAAACAAAATAATTGAATATCGCATAAATGTAATTTTTTACTTTTTACTATAGTCTGTTCCAAATAAGAATATAGTATGGGGCAAGATAGGGCTTACGATTTGAGCGTTCTGATTGGTCTAGCCTGGGATATTTCACTACTAAGAGATGGCGCTATTCACCTATGTGAAATTCTGAACAACGGTGCACTTTGCTTTGGTTTCCATAAGCATAACATTGCAGCGTGTATTATTTTGTTGTATTTTTCTCCTGTATGGAGTTTTCATTATGTGTATGCTACTAATTATGATAGAATATAGTATGATGTTTTCTATTGTTGTAGATTTGATAGTCAATTTGTTTGTATTTTGCATTTTAAGTACATAATTCAGCAAATGGTTGTTAGGTTATCTACATAGTTTAGATTTTGCTCAATGTAGTATTAAATAATAGTTGTATATTAACGTCAATATTAGTTCCACTAACATTTATATTAATTTTAGTTTATATTTAATGTATTAATTCTATTATCTTTCTAGTTTAGTTATGTACAAAATACCTACAATGACTCTTATCATATAAAGTATGCAATAAATAGTAAGTTAATTTATATTTACACAACAAATAAACTACAATGAACAAGTTTTAAACTCAATACCTTTCGAAATATTTTCAAATATTAAACAAAATCACTTTTAATCACTTAGTGCCCATACAACAACGTGCAAATCTGTCACAAGTGCACCGTTGTTTAAGTACAAAATTTTACCACTAGGTTCGCATTCTTATTGAAATATCCCAATACATCAGCGAAAAATTTGTGATATGCGCGCATCATTTAGCTGTCGAACGCCGTAGTAATAAGAGCGGGTATTGTTGAAAAAGTGAGTCGTTGATTAGCGTCAGTAGCGCGTGACGCGTGCAACATAACACTATTTCAAAAATATCGCTCTACGTTTAAATTTCTATTTAATGTGTGTAAAACAGCGCTGGCTCCGCAGCGCCATCTACTATACTCTTATTTGGAACAGGGTATAAGCTTATCTCCCCGAGAGCTTTAAATTGACACCAAACTCGGTATAATTTGAGTATTGTATAATAAAAAAATACGATCAGTTAAATTTTTCCGAAACCTTTAATTTGATACCACTCACGATAGTGTTTTAATAAAAATAAAATAAGTTATGTTTATAAAGTTGGTACCACTGGTTGAATAAAAAATTTGAATATTCACGGGCCTTAAAACACTCGCTGCGCTCGTGTTTCAATTCGAACCCGTTCGTGACTAAATATTTGCTTTACGTACTTGTATCGTAAATAACTATTCACATATTATGCATAAAGCGGTATACTTTTTTCCATTTTTTATAAATTTATAATCTAATTGATTAAATTTCACAGTTCGTGGGCGTTCCGACATATTTATATTGTAAACATAACAAACAACCAAACGAGTTTAACGTTTGACAGATGAAAAGAACCTAGTGGCGTAATTATGAACTACAATTTTACATTATTTACATTTTTTACATATTTTACATTTTATACGAATTTTTTTACACGTAAACGTAAAAAATACTTTTTTACTTGTAAATGCCCATCCCTGCCTACTTGTTACATAAATAGCTATAACGATATTATTTATTCCTTATATTGTTGTTAACAATTTATATTTGAAACATGATTTGTGTCTACTTCCACGTTTAAAATAAATTGAATTTAGTTATGATTTAAGAAAATTTCCTCTTCCGGTTTTCGAAATGTAGACAAAATCTTTTCATCTCTGCGCATTATCCTAAACTTTATAAATTCCAATTTTCATTATTTTATCTTTTCTCGTTCATGAGTTATTGAACATACATCCACACATCGACACACACATTATTGAGAAAATGTTCAAACGGATAGAGGATCTCAAAACATGTATTTCCGCGAAAATCTCGGTATCAAAGTTTTTCATGATACCTAGACTAAAGCCTCGTTTTCACGATGTTAGTTTTAATAATAGCAGCTGTTATGATAGCAACTACCGCGATAATTATCATGATGTAGATTTCTTGATAGTAACTCTTGCACTGTCACGAGAGGACTCTGACACTATCTCGCTTTACTAGATAGTTGATAGTACACTGCTAATCGCAATTATCTTTAGACACACACTGTCATGTCATGACAGTTAGTACTATCACTCTCATGATAGTACTATCATAAAAAATCTGATGTGGCCAGCACATACCCTTCCGCCTTGACACTGTATTATGTGAATTTGGTTTTTGTTAGGCTACTTTTTGCAAAAAAAAATAGTTCATCAAGCAATGTACCGATGCTGATTGGCATTAAAATCAAATTAGTTCTTTGTAGATAAATTTTTTATTTTATTAATACCTTATTAATTACATTATGTCTAGTTAATAATGAATTTATGATGCTTCTTGACTAAATACGTTTAATGGAATGATACAAAATTACTGGAATTCAGTCAGTAATTTAATTATTGTATTTCGGCTCCTAGGTACTAGTTTCAAACCCAGTTAATAATATTTATACATTTCCTTAAAAATAGCGCAACAAAAATTTCAGAAACTGTACTGTTCACGCATTATAACTTGGCGAGGCAGGGGCGTGGGCGAGTTAAGGATTATGAAAGTAAAATCAACAAAAATCATAGGCGCGCCAAAAAACTTTCATTTCAATAAGTGTTCAAACATTACCTACACAAATAATTTTTTTAATGAATTTTGAGGATTTATTTATTATTTACTGAAAAATAATCTATATATATATATATATATATATATATATATATATATATATATATATATATATATATACAAAAACAAACATATAAATAATTGCACTGGATTTAACCCATTAATGCCCAGGATTATTTTTCTATCCGATCTATGTCAAATATTCAGTATTTACTCCAAATAATCACTTATGACCGAGAAAAATGTTTAAAAAATTTAATCTCTTGTAGATTTTGAATTATGATATGGGTCATTAATGACCCCTTGGGCACACAGAACACATTACATAACAATATAGAATACGTGTTTTATTATAATTATTGAAAAATGAAATACATTGTAAAGACGAAAAGTTTGTAATTATTATAATTCATTATATCACATAATTAGAGCAGAAAAAAATAGGTAAGTGGTAGGTACTGCGTCCAATGTTCTACATGGTCTTGCTCAGGAATATCTCCCTTTTCCCAAATACACCTTTCAAATGTTTCTCTATTTTTGCCAACTAAGTTTCCTAGTTCAGTATTATCATTATCTTTGAAAAATAAATACATGAGCACAGCTTCAGCACGTAACTAATTAGAATTCAAATTGTCTAGATCATTACAATCTTCGTCAGTTGAGTCGACATCTATCTCACTCTCGTCATAACCTTCAAGAGGAAAAATAACTATTTCATCTGACACTAATTCATCCATATCCAAATTTTCAATAATTTGCAATAATTCAGCAGTTTTTTCTGATTTATAAAAATAAGAAACTATATTGATATGCCCAAGGGGTCGTTAACGACCCATGCTTACAAATTGTTAAAAAATATATGTAATAATATTTTAATTTTACAAAAATATAGTCTACTTAAAATTAGAGTAAAATATCTGTCTTAAAAAGTATCTTCATGTTTTAATTATAATTAAATTTAATTACTTACGTGTCTTTGATTTTCCTACATTGAAATAAGTAACAAGTATTCACTTTATATAAATTAAATTTAAACATATAATGCAATTTAGGGCACAAAAACAAATTTTAATACATATATTGGTATTTACTCTTGTACATTCATCGATTTATACTGATAAAAGTATAAACAATCTGCATAAAAAAAATTAAATAACCTGTGGGTCGAAAACGACCCCTTGGGCATTAATGGGTTAATATTTGTAGAAAAAAATCTATATACAACATACAAAAAAATAAGCGATAATAAATTACACTGGATAAGTATAAATCAGTGAGTCATAACAATATTTTAAAAAATAAACATTTTGCTAACAGAACTCGTCATTCTATAATCTATATACAATAAACAAACATAAGTAATTGCACTGGATTTAATATTTGTAGGTAAAAAATATATATACAAACATACAAATACATAAATAATAATAAATAGCACTGCATAGATATAAATCTGTAAGTCATAAAATTTAAAAAATTTAAAATTTTCTAAAAAACTCGTCATTCTCTTCATCGTCATCAGAACTTTGTCATTAGGTTTGAAGTATTCCAATTTTAATTTTTTTGTTTTAAATAGTAGATTAAATATGCCGGACTTACTAATTATACATCATAATTGTCCTGTGGGATTTACTAGATAAGGGTACAAAGTACCTACCGGTAATTTACTAACTCTGTTCTAACCAATAGTTAATAATTTGTACGTTTTAGTGTAAAATAATATTTTTATATACTACGTAAAATATTTTACAAAAAATATATTTATATTGACTTCGCCAATGGACAGAGAAACTTAAATGCATCCCTATGATATATTGGACTTCCTTTGCTCTACCGCACCATCCCGCTAACCAACCAGGTTAGCTCTAAATGGTTGTAAAACTTGAATTCACTATTTCACTCGTTAAACGGCGAGCGGCACATTTGCAATTTGACATATCGCACTGTAGGTAAACTGGATAGCATTACATTCCTAAGCCTCGCCAAGTAAAACTGCGCGAACAGTATACGTCTGTTCATCTGTAACATTGACATTTTCATTTTTGTTTTTAAATTTTTATCCTTATGAGGTAAAATTACATATTTTTGAAAAATATACTATAAGATGTTAAATTAATATTGTAAGAGGTAATTTGTTCTTTCAAATGTTGTATGACAAATTGTAACTATCGCAGTATTTCCTATATTTTTCGCAAAAAATGTTAGAATGCTCCAAGATAATACTATTTCCGGTTGGGAGATTCTTACCAAAATCTTTTCAGCTTTTCATTATGATGTACAAATGTATAATGCAAAATATTAGAATTTTATGTGCAGTAGAATTTGAGATAATGTATCAGAACGAAAGCGCATAGTAGGCGCACATACTGCCTTCCATACATACACACACACATAACACAGGACATCCTCGTGAAAATAGTCAAAATAGGTTCTAAACGTACTTGTTAACAAATATATCGACATCGATTTTTTCAAGATCTCTATATCTATCTCCCATTTAGGCGGGAGGTAATATCATCGTGAAAACTAGGCTTTACTTCTTCTGTGTATAAGAAAGTAAAAATATCAGAAGAAGTTTTGGGTTCGATTAGTTTCAAAATATGGTTATGATCCTCTCCAACGTACCGGCACTCTTTTTCAGTTAATATACCCTATCTGCTCTAGTGTCGGGTACTCAACTAATAAATGGCACTAACGATAATGGCCGCTGTCCTTTAAGAGTTTAAAACTTGAGCTAATTGAAACTTGAAATGCAAATGAACTCTACACACTAAGTGTCTGGAATTCGTCGGCTTCGGGTCCCGGGCGATTGTTCAACCGGAAACCCGGAAAGATACACTCCGGGCTGCAGAGGTTGTTGACAATGCCCGAGAATGCACATTGTGTTAAATGGTTATACTATGTCTAACGCAATCCCAAAACTTATATTTTTATGCAGAGTCATCTAAAGAGAGAGAGGGCACTATGGGCCTTGGCAAAGGGGCCACAAACAGGACCTTATTATTCAAAAAAATATATATATATATAGTGTATTGAAAGAAATTTTCATAATAATAAGCGATTTATTTATTTGGGTTTTATCTGCTGGTTTTCTTTTAAACGGCAGACAAATGTCAAAACCTTCTAATTATTGTATTTTTACCTCCCGCCCAGGGAGGTATAGGGATCGTGAAAATAAACGATGACTTTAGTCAATAAACACGCTTTAGTACCTTTAGAACCTATTTTGACTATTTTCACGATGGTGTCTGTGTGTGTATGTATGGAAGTCTGTATAAGCGCCTACAATGCGCTTTCGTTCTGATTCATTAGCTCAAATTCTACTGACCATAAAATTAGAATATTTTTCATTATACATTTATACATCTTAATGAAGAGCTGGAAAGATTTTGGTAAAAATCTGAAAACCGGAAATGGTATTTTCTTCAAGCATTCTAATATTTTTGCAAAAAAATATAATAAATAGATATTGCTATAGTTACAATTTGTCATGAGACATTTGAAAGAACAAATTATCTCTTACAATATTTATTTAACATCTTTTATATATCTCTTACCAATAAAGGAAAATTATTTTTCAAAAATATGTAATTTTACCTATCATTATCCAATTAAAAGTAAATAGCGAAATTACTATAAAACCGTATAGGAATCACTAAGTGTGTAATGCGTATAAATTCTCATAGAAATTAGTATCCCTCTTTGCTCATAAGATCAAATAGAATGTGTATCACATAGAAACGGATAAAATCCAATCAAAAGTTAATAGCAAAATTACTATAAAACCGTATAGAAATCGCAAAATGTGTAATGCGTATAAATTCTCAGAGAAATTAGTATCCCACTTTGTATGTGTGTCACATAGAAACGGATAAAATCCGAATAAAAGTTAAAAGCGAAATTACTATAAAACCGAATAAAAATCACAAAGTGTGTAATGCGTATAAATTCTCATAGAAATTAGTATCCCACTTTGCTCATAGGATCAAATAGAATGTGTGTCACATAGAAACGGATAAAATCCAATTAAAAGTTAATAGCGTAATTACTATAAAACCGTATAGAAATCACAAAGTGTGTAATGTGTATAAATTCTCATAGAAATTAGTATCCCACTTTGTATGTGTGTCACATAGAAATGGATAAAATCCAAATAAAAGTTAATAGCGAAATTACTATAAAACTGAATAAAAATCAAAAAGAGTGTAATGCGTATAAATTCTCATAGAAAATTGCATGCCACTTTGCTCATAATAATAATAATAATATCATAGGATCAAATAGAATGTGTGTCACATAGAAACGGATAAAATTTAAAAGCGAAATTACTATAAAACCGTATAGGCCAGTAAAATTAGATACAAAAGAAAGATTTCCAGGACTTAATTCCCGGAAAGCTGGAAACCGTTTTAAAACCTTAAGTTGATGTTAAAGAAGAGTAATCTAAGTTTGCACGGTCACAGGAGGTGAGCTAAACTTTTGAGAGCAAAAAAATTACAAAATTTTTGCACTTTTTTCAGTTTTTTAGCTATTACTTTTAAACCGTGCTTCCTACCAAAAAAACTTTTATTACAAATATTAAAGAGCATTAAATTTTGCGTTGAACGATATCCATGAACGTTAAATTTGGATCAGTAGTATAGTCATAATCGCGAGTTCAAAAACGACATTCATCCATTTTTGGTTAGATATTCTTACTTCCCGACTTTTCAAGCGCCTGTCACTCTGAAACTACTATTCCAAATGAAAAACCTATCGTATAAAAGTTCTAGAGCATTAAATTCAGCATGCAGTAAATACCAGAAACTTCAAATTAAGGCAAAGTATATACTCGTATATGAGCATACATTTAAAATTGGTGCTGAATGGAATTTTCACGTGGTCGCTCGTCATAAGCTGACATATCCGAATTTCATTCAGTTTGATATGGTGACTAGAATTTTAATGCAATTTACCTGTATTAAACCAACCAAAAAACAAAATTCACCAGTATATTGAAATTTCGTAGTATAAAATAATATAATTATGGTATACTTCAATTATTTTAGCTGCTTGTTTTATGGTCTTAAATTTATGAGTTTTTTTTTAACAATTATTATTTTTATTTATTTTTGTCTATTTTACTGACTTGGATATGATAAAAAAATATCATACTTATCTTCAAATACTGTTGGTTTAAATTTAATGAAGAGAAAATATATTCGACTGATCTTCCATACAATTTGAAAAAGTCAGTGCAATGCTATATCTTAGTGTCATGTTTGTCGTTCTTAGTTCACTATTATAAACTTCTTTGTGAATCACGTTTGTTGGTAAGGTGTTATCTTGTTAAGTTAATAATATAATAATAATAATAAGGTGTTAATAGTGTTGTAGTTTCGGATTATTTGGGAAGATTACTCAATTTATATAACATGAACGAGGCAAAGTGTTTCATCTGTGATAGAGCTTTGTTTGAGGAGGTTTATGTTACAGTAAAGGAACGAGGTATTCTATCATTAATAAGGAGTAGCAAATTGAAAAAAGATAACAAATATCTTCAACTTAAGGGCCTTACGTCAGTCACAATTCATGATAGATGCAGGAAACTCTACTCGAGAGAAAGGAATTATGAAGCAGAACAAGGTACAAGCCATAGTCAAAAAAGGACCGACAAACCGGCATTTGATTTTAAGCGAAAATGTGTGATATGTGGGGAAGATGCTTCACCTGAGTTTGTGGCTAGAGAAGATAAAAAGCCAAAGAAAAGACGAGAAACTGTGCACCACGTTGTAACACTTGAATTCAAAGATTCCCTTTTAACTGCAGCTCAAAGGAGGGAAGATGAAAATGTGCTAACACGAATTCGCCTGGAATCTGATTTAGTTGCAGCGGAGGCTAGGTACCACAAGACATGCGCTAAAAATTATTATAAGAGCTTTCAACCAAGCGCCGCCACTGCGATTGGTCGACCTCAGGATCAGGAAGTGACTTTGGCCTTTGATTATATTTGCAATTACATTGAACAGAATGAAGAGCAATGCCAATTCACTTTACCTGAAATTCTAAAGGACTTCACAGGCTATGTTCCCGGTACCAAAGCTCTGAAGACTAGATTGTTGAAAAAGTATGGGGACGATATCATTGTCACGAGTGGAGGTGGTAAAAATAAGCCACCCGTAATATGCTTTCGAAACACGGGGTATAAAATTATAACCGAAAGTTGGTATGAATCGAAGATGAACAACGAAAAAGAAGAGCGTTTGCGCATTGTGGAAGCGGCAGCTGCTATAATCCTAGAAGATATCAGATCAGCGATTTACCCAGTAGATACTTACCCCAAAGTTGATACTTTCCTCGAAAACGTTGAAGATGATATTCCAGAATCACTCAAGTTGCTCCTCAAGTTAATCCTCACCTCAGGACGTGGAAAAGAACGATCTGATCAGGTACAGGTAAACACCAAAATTATTAATTATTATTATTATTAATAATTTATTTCCAATGACAGAAATAAAGCACGCCTGATTTCCATGCTGCGAGGGAAGTTAGAACATGAAGGTTTCGAAGTGAGACAAGCTGTTGAAGATGCCGACACCCTTATCGTCACAACCGCTATTGAGAAGTCTGCGAAGTATGAACAAGTTACCATAATCGGAGAAGACACGGATTTGTTGATTTTACTGACTGGCCTAGCACCATTTTCTTCCAACATTTTCGTGATGAAACCTGGGAAGGGGACCTCTCAAACGACATTATATTCTCCAACAAACTTTAAGTACTCGTCGGCCGTAAAAGAACATATTTTATTCTTACATGCCTTTAGCGGATGTGATAGCACATCAGCGTTCTTTCGGCAAGGAAAGATGAAGTTTGTCAATATACTTGAGAGAAACCCCTACTTGCAAGAGGCTGTGAAAGTGTTCAAACGAGCAGACGCTACGGCTGGCGAAGTGGGATCAGCAGGCCAACAATTTCTCACTGCCATATACTCATCCAAGCGATGTGAAAACTCTTTGGACACACTGCGCCTCGAGGCGTTCTCCAAAATCCTCTCAAAGACTGGATTCAACCTTGCCTCTCTGCCCCCTACTAACGCAGCCGCGTTTCAGCACTCTCTGCGAGTATACCACCAAGTCCAACTGTGGTATGGACGGGATTTAGATCCAGTCAGCTGGGGTTGGAAAACGTCTCGCCATGGCCTGCTTCCCGTTACCACCATAAAGGAACCAGCCCCAACTGAAATTTTAAATTCAATTGTATGCAAATGTGTGAAGGGGTGCAGAGGTGGCTGTGGTTGTCGCAAGGTTGGCATGAAATGCACGACAATTTGCTTTAACTGCAAGGGGCAATCTTGCTCAAATGCAAGCTTCGAGGAGGAAGCACTTTCATCTATAACTACCTTCTCAGACGGA
The DNA here is from genome assembly GCA_947534325.1 of Agonum fuliginosum. Lineage (NCBI taxonomy): Eukaryota > Metazoa > Arthropoda > Insecta > Coleoptera > Carabidae > Agonum > Agonum fuliginosum. The sequence continues at coordinate 15,249,538 of OX384029.1, read as the reverse complement.
GAAGATGACCCCCCTGACACCGCAGGCTACATTGAGGACAAAGACGAGGAGCTGGAAGAAAACAATCTATCAATTCTGGAAGAAGAGGGGCCATCTACAAAAAGAACGTGTTAAATTTAAATTTTTTGTTTATGTTGTAAATTTCACTATTTGTCCCCTATGATCTATAATAATTAATTTGTTTTCATTAATAAAATAAAAAGGTTTGTATAAAGCGTAACAATTTTTTTATTTTATAAGATTGCATTTGAAGTCTAGTAACCATATCAAACTGAACGAAATTCGGGTGTGAAAATTTCATTCAGCACCAATTTTAAATGCATGCTCATATACGAGTGACTTTATTTGAAGTTTCTGGTATTAACTGAATGCTGAATTTAACACTCTAGAACTTTTATCCGATAGGTTTTTCATTTGGAATAGTAGTTTCAGCGTGACAGGCGTTTGAAAACTTGGGAAGTAAGAATATCTAACCAAAAATGGATGAATGTCGTTTTTGAACTCGCGATTATGACTATACTACTGATCCAAATTTAACGTTCATGGATATCGTTCGACGCAAAATTTAATGCTCTTTAATATTTGTAATAAAAGTTTTTTTGGTAAGAAGCACGGTTTAAAAGTAATAGCTAAAAAACGGAAAAAAGTGCAAAAATTTTGTGATTTTTTTTTCTCAAAAGTTTAGCTCACCTCCTCTGACCGTGCAAACTTAGATTACTCTTATTTAACATCAACTTAAGGTTTTAAAACGATTTCCAGCTTTCCGGGAATTAAGTCCTGGAAAAATTCTAATTTTACTGGCCTAGTATAGGAATCACTAAGTTTGTAATGCGTATAAATTCTCATAGAAAATAGTATCCCACTTTGTTCATAGGATCAAATAGAATGTGTATCACATAGAAACGGATAAAATCCAATTAAAAGTTAATAGCGAAATTACTATAAAACCTATAGGAATCACTAAGTGTGTAATGCGTATAAATTCTCATAGAAAATAGTATCCCACTTTGCTCATAGGATCAAATAGAATGTGTGTCACATAGAAACGGATAAAATCCAATTAAAAGTCAATAGTGAAATTACTATAAAACCGTATAAAAATAACGAATTGTGTATTTGCGTATTAATTCTTATAGAAAATTAATTGCCATTCTGCGTATAGAACCGAATATATTACATTTCTCATAGAAGCATATAAATCCGTTAAGAATTTTATCGTAAATTTACATTTATTGCAGATAAAATATGTTCCGAATTGATCCAGATTAATACCCAATAGAATATTATTACCACATTGCGTATAAAATGACAATAGAAATAATACGGCACATAGAATCCCATAAATTCTCATAAAGTTTTTTACAAGTTTGAGGTATGACGGATAAAATTCGGCGTGTGCACATAAGTTACGATAAATTCTCATTAAAACTTTATCTGCATTAACTACCATTTTATCTGGCATTCTAACCAGGGATAGTATTCCCGAAGATGCTTCGACTGATTTAGCTGTCTCACTGCGTTCGGCAGCCAAACTATCTCAGCACATTAAACTTCATTTATGCTCCTAATAATATAATATTGGTACTTCCTATTATTTGCGATTAGTAGGTGTGTCATGTAGTACGTACCATACACAAATACAAATAACTGCTGATTTGTTATACCTGCTATTTGTAACATTGTGTCCAAACAGATTTTAATGACGCATAAATACAAATATTTTTAGAAAATATAGAGTTGTTCTTGCTACAATGTAATTATTTAATTATGATAACATGCTGTATCATTTGTTACTTATTTTTGTTACTCAGTCATATTATTATGTTATTGGAATCAGAGCAGGTGAATTTGCATAACAAAATATAATATACATTGGCTGAAAAATGTGAAATACAATATATTATTATGTTATTTAGATCTACATAAGTATATCTATATTTTACATATAACTTTTACCTTTCGCCTCATATTCTAGAAGGGAGGTATTGAGATGGTTCAAATTTTTTGTGTGATTTTTTAGTGGATAAGCACGTTTTAGGATCCATAGAATATAAATAAAGTATTTTCTGTCTGATGCGTGCGCGCGCGTGTGCGTGTGCGTGTATGTGTTTGTGCGTGCGGGCGTGTGTGTGTTAGGTTTGTATGTAACATTTTTTCCAGGTTCTATAACTCAAAAAGTTTTTATTTTACCTATATATAACGTCTAACGTCTTAATACAAATCTTTTAAGAATTCAGTTACATTTTGGCAGCAATGCTCCAACCGGAAATAGTACTTCTCTTAAATATTTTGATAAATAATTAATTTATCACATAATTTTTTATTTTAAATAATAGTTATTTATGATACCGTGAGATTTATTACGTGAAACATGGGATCTTTCATTTCAATGGTTACGAATTTGACAGCAATGTATTAGAGCGATTCATTTAAAATAGAACATATAGGCTGTCATTATCAAGAAAATATTACCTGTCAATTGGGGTTGTGATGTTGAAAATAAGGTATACAATTGAAGAAAAGGTGCAAATGATATGTTGGTATAATGCAGATGTTAGCCTCAGACATATACCTATCTGATTTATTTCGTGTATTTGAGAATTTGTTATAAATTGTATTCTGAAAAAATATCTATTAAATGTATATATTCCTTGCAACTTTTTTCATATCTACAATGATTAGAAATACATACATATTTCATTTGCTATGTTCTATTTTAAATGAAACGCTCTAATACATTGCTGTCAAATTCGTAACCATGGATATGAAAGATCCCATGTTTCACGTTAAATAAAACTCACGGTATAAGTGTTAAAAGTGATATTTTATGAGTGAGTGGGGATGTTTGCGAAACGAGGCGAAGCCGAGTGAAGCAACCCTACGAACGAAATAAAATCGCTTTTAACACATAGGTATATCATTAACACGTTGCTATGTTACTTTTAACACTGTGTCATAAAGTGACTCTTTTAACTTGCTAAGCAACAGTTAAAATGTTCCCTTTTAACAACAGTCGTAGATAAAAGATTATATATTATTATATTATTATTATTTACTGCGAAAAATTTAATTGATTATGGCAGTGACAGTGCCAATAGTGACACATCATTTATATCTTCTGCAGTTGACTAAATGACTAAAAGTACCTAGGTTTATATTGCGCTGGCCACATAATATTTTTTATATTATTTTCATCAATGTTATCAGGATTGATGAAATTCTAATGCTCTTACAATGACAAGAGAAAAACTTTTTAAAAATATTCCAATTTCAATTTTGATTAAAAATCCGTTAAATAAATCCTGGGGATAAATTAATAATAACGAATATAAAGGAACAAATTCTAATGGGCAGAGTTCTTCTGGCAGTGAAGCCATTGAAACAATAATCAGTCATTTGGAAAATGGCTAGATGATTTCACAGCCGTGACTCAGTGAACTGTGTCTCGTCAACTGGAAGATGAGATCACTGATGCACTGGATAAAGCGCATCAAAAGCAAAAATCTAAATCAAATCTACAGAATACAGGCTGGAGGCTCAGACACTCAAGTCACGACGGAATGAAAATTATTGTCCAGAGAAATATTACCCTTATAGCCTATGGCAACCGGTGACGGTTAGTTTTTCGTCTATATTTTGACTTTTAAAGTCACAACACTAATGTCAGAACTGCATGCTTCAAAACATTGAATGTTTGAAGAAAATATCAAGGTCTTCCTTAGATTTTAAGAAAATGTATAAAGATATTATTATGATCTTTTTACAGTTTTTTGTTGTTGCTTTAAAGAGTTTTGTACTCAGCTAAATCAACGAATCGGACCTTGATTTACGAAATTTATCATTTAAAAGTTGAAACAAATTTACTTATTAATTTAGGGCTGATTTGCTCAGTTAAGGTTTAAACTGTGGTTAAATATAACTAAAATTTAACTTTTATTTTCGTTGTTAACTTTAACTATGACATTTGTTAAACCGTGAAATTCGGGCGTTTAAACCATAGTTAATGCAAAATAATCTTCAAAAATTCTATATTTTGCGAAGAAAAGAAATTTTATAAGAAAAGAGGTTTATTACATATTTCCGGTAATTTGTAATAAAACAAAAAATATGGTAATTTCAGTTATTGATAAAAGATAAGCCAAATATTCTTAAACTTTATTACATTATTCTTTCTAATTGTCTTCTAATTCTTTTAGTTTTATTTAGTAATAGAATAAATGTATTATTTATTAGAATGGCATTACTTTAAAACTCTCGCCACACTGACCTATAAGATAGGTTCTTATTGTAATCATGCTGAAGCACGTTTTAAGGATTCTATAGAATACGATTTTCTCTACGACCGTTATAGAATACTAACATTCTAATATGGATTTTAAATACGGAATTAATTCAATTCTATCATACCGTGTGAGAATATTCTCACTCTTGTGTTGGAATGAGCACAACTAGCGACATCTTATAACCATTTATGGTATTAACGAAATACTAAATGTACCAAGTGTTATAAATTTATACTTATTCAAATTACTTGTGTAGTTGGTATAATTTAATTTGAAATATTAAAAAAATATACTTAAAATTCAGACAATTGTATAAATTTTCAAATAAAATGAACAGCTTCAGTTACCTACTTTATACAATCTGTAATTAACGAAAATACTAGTACATCAGCAAATTTGTGTAATACACCTAATTTTAACTTTAGCCACTGCACAAATAATATAACAATAAACATCATAAACAAAAGTGATTAAATATACTTAGATTATTATTATTAATATTATGTAATTCATCTTTCAAACTCAAACTTTGTTATAATAAATTGTTGTTTTGTTAAATGTCGAATAAAAATTAATTTTATCTTGATAATGTTGTCTTAAATTTACGGTCGTAGAGAAAGTATAGTCTGCGACACGTTTGGAATGGCTATTCTGCACTCGTGAAACCGTGACACTCGCCTACGGCTCGTGTAACAAACTTTCCACTCGTGCAGAATATACCTCATTCCAAACTTGTTACAGAATATACTATTCATAGGTCCTAGGACCTAGTAGTAGTCCTAGTAGTATTCTATTAAGAATAAATGTATTATTTATTAGAATGGCATTAGTTTAAAACTCTCGCCACACTGACCTATAAGATAAGAATCATGCTGAAGCACGTTTTAAGGATTCTATACAATACGATTTTCATACGTCCTTAAGACATGTTCACACATAGAATCTTTCATGTACTGAATCCTAAGAAAAATAATAATGATGAGGAGAACCACGTGTCAAACAGTGGCACCGGTAAAATGAACCTTTGGAAAAGAAGAATTTGTAATTCATTGATAGATTCAAAGCAAACCAGTGAATTTAATTTTTTCCAGGATTCAGAAGCATGACAAAATCCTCAAAAATCAGAACAGGCCAGGGTTTTTACTTTTTTCGGAATTAAGCACTCCTTATTTTTAATTTATATCACAAATATATTTTATATGCCTCCGGTCGGCATCGCTAGTTTTCCATATCTCAAAATCCGCCAGAAACTCTTTGTTGCCAGCCTAGGAAGGCAAACAACCGGAAGTTATAGGTTGGCATCTTGACATTACTACAGTTGTCAAGCAGATGTCAATTTCATGCGTTGAATATTTTTTATACAAGAATTAACAAGATTTTGACAATTTTAGACGTAAATCGTTAATAGAAACTGAAATAAATATATTTTAAGCTCAAATGCAAGTATTCAGTGCACAATTTTTTAGGTTATGTATAATTATTTTATATTTTTGTAATGAAATCGGCACATAAAATATTGTGTATTACACGTCCAGAAACTCTTGCAAAAGGTCAGTTTCTGCCCTTGTGATACAAATAACTATTTAAACACCAACAAGCCAATGCAATAATCAATATTTTTCAGGATTCTCCGATTTCAGAATATGTCCTCAACCTCCACTACTATCTGTTTTAAGATGAGTAAAATTATAATACTGTTAACAATTTCCTAATATAGGTATGTCAATGAAATCAAGGATGCGCTTTAAAATAATAATTAGGTTCATCAAGAATAATATTTAAAAAAATATATTAAACCATAAAAATTGACTGATACGGTCCGCCGTTTCTTCTCTAAAAATATTTTGCGCCATAATCCCGGAAATTTTGGGCTCCTTCTATAATATGCCACTGTTGACACTTTACGATTTTAAAAACTATATTTTTATAAATATTAAAGGTAAACGTTTTAAATGCACGTGATATGAACTGTAAAACATTTTTATAATAGCTAGTTCGCACCAGGTCTACCAGTATTTTATTTTGCACTCTATACGTGTAACATAAGTTAACAAATCTACTGGTTAAATTTAACTGAACAACAGTATGAAAGATAACTGTGGTTTATTATTTAAGCAATAGTTAATTAATTTGTGGTTATCTATATTCTGAGCAATTCTACCTAAGTGTACCTATCTACTTAGTTTAAATAAATGCTAAAAGCCTGAAAATATTTCAATCCGGGCAAATGAATCTGCATTTGGTTGATTCAGTTAAATAGGTACTTGAAAATGTCTTAAGTTTAAATATAGGTATTTTTGGCAAAAATTCAAGATACCTATACTTGATTTAATAACTAAACGGACAAACTTGAAGTTGTCGCGCTGTGCCATATTTACACTGTAAATACGAAAAAAATTATTTTTTGCACATTTGAACGCAGTTATGTATTAGTTTTAGAATTATTATTATTATTATAGTATTAATATTAGTGCCGTGATACACATTTTTATTATAATATTTTGCCGTGCTATACAGAATGACACTTATAAATAAATAAAAGGGAAAACATCAGTCAAGTAAGGTTATTTTGACATTGGCCTAGTTTACACCGGGAGACCTGACATAGGCCAGACCCATATCTGACCTATTCTAGGTCCAGACCCGGGTTGTTTACACCGCATATCAAAAGAGCCTACACAGGTCAGATATAGGTGGGATATAGGTACTTGTTCATGCCATCTAGAAGTTTAAGATAAAAAACAAGAATACTTTATTACCCAGTTTTTAAATTTGGTTAATTTCAAGTGTCAAACTCTTCAAACGTCATTCTTATTTGGACTGTTAAGATATTTAAAATGAATATTGAAAAATATTTATTTCAACTTTAAAATGTTGTGGTGGATTCAAATGAAAACAAATAATATTCGAAGGATAAAACTTAAAAGAAAAATTATAAAGAAAAGAAGTGTTAAACAAAATAATACTTTCAATCAACTTTTTATGAACTACATTAGCAATTCTACCGGTTAATTTGTAAACTATTTTAGGTCTATCTGTTTACACCGCAATGACTACGTTTGGGCCGCGGCCCACATGTAAAAGTGGCCTGACCTATGCCAGGCCGCTTCATATTTTAAGTGTTTACACCAGGCGGCCTAGCACCATTTGGGTCGAATTTGGGGTATAGGTCGAATATAGGTCTGCGGTGTAACTAGGCCATTGACATTTCTCAGAATTTGACACAAAAGTTATTTTTTGTATTTTGTCGTCAAATTTTATTTGAACGTAGTATAAAGTATGTTTTATTTGAAATATAAGGTCAGTAAATAACATTTTCTGCATTCTGTTCTTTCCATGGTACGTTTACTATTTATAAAACTTACAGAGTAAATATAAATATATCCGCCATATTACTATGCTCTAGTAACACACCCTCATTCCGTCTCATGGCTTCAATCTCTCACCCAAATAATCAGACTACGCTACCTCTATAATTTTCTATACTCTAAGGTGTATGTATAAGTCTCTTGCGGACAGTTTGTTTTGTTTAAACGGAGTATTGAACGTCAAACGTAATAATCTAATCTCACTTTTTAGTTCTTCGTGTTAAATGTGTTACAAAATGTTATAGGTAGATTATTTCACTCATTATTTTGACCAAGATTGTTTTATTTTTCATTGTTTTCCAATTTAAATAAGTGATTAAATAGCACCATGCTATCTGAAATTATTATGTACGATAACACTTTTTTTTAAATAAAATTTTTTGAATAAGCCAGACATGACAAATTTTTCGATTCAATTCTTTAGTACTAGGGGTATATGTTAAGATTATTTCATGAATTTTCAATACAAAGGTAATTTTATTTATGCTTTACAGATATTATATTATTATTCATTAAATTTTAACTTGGTATACACTATTCATAAAATTTGTTAAATAAAGCTAGCTTCAATTTAATCGCGATTAAATAGCATGGTACCATTTAATCCCTTATTTAAAATGTAAAACAATGGAAAATGAGGCAATCTGATTTGTCAAATTTGTAATCAGTGAAATAATCACTGTTACACAGCTTGGTGCTATTTAATAACTTATTTAAAATGCAAATGAGACAATCTGATTGGTCAAATTTCTAATGAGTGAAATAATCAATATTATTCCTACTCTTCTTTATGATGCAAAGTTTATCTTTTTGACTGATTAGCCCCAGTAAACAATGTCTGTTGGGTCAGTACCCTATTTCAATTTCGAATAACCCTTGTGTTTTCCTGGTGGTTAAATATTTGTCAGAAGCCTCGCAGCGCTTTGTCTCTGGACAGATGTCGACCTGGCCGGAGGTTCTGCTGACCACCGGTCAGTGTCTAAGGTCAGAATCAGCGCAACTGTCCTCTGAAACCCTAAACTTGCTGCGGCGGAGTAAGCGTAAATATTTGCCGCTAATTTATTGCGTCCCTGGAATTTTCGGAGAGGTGGAGTATTATTATAACTACGTAAATAAAACGAAAGCAAAATAGAAATTATTTATTTTGTACATTCATAGTCAGTAATGTAAATATGTAATAGTAGTTATTTTAATACCTAGACCGCGAAGAAGGTTTTGTAAATAAAATTGCTTTATAGCTTAAATATTTATAATTATTATAATTTTAATATCCAGGAGGCTGGCAAAATTATTTTTATTAGGAATGTGGAGTTATAAAAAAATAACCACGTGAATAATAAAAAAATATCTTTGCATCTGAGATATTATATTTTTATTGAAAATGCAAAATTATATCGTTTAATTTGTAATATTAAAGCAAGATGTCTATGTCTATGTCCATGATCCACTGACGGTAGTCTGACATTCGAGCTAATTCGGAATATTGACTGCGATATTATGTGCCGTAGGCCGATTCGGCAATATATTTATTTTGTATGCCCACTTGTAAGTTGATGTTTTTACATTGTTTTTAATACTGAAAACAGTTTTTTGCCGCAAGTGTGTTGCAAAGTTCCAATTTCCAAAGTGTACCACAATTATTGTTATTTATTTGGAAACATTACATTACATACATTACAACATTACACATAGTCAAACTTGTTACTAAAACATAATTTTTTTCACGACATGCGCAGAAAACACAATTTTCTTCTCGCGACATAGTGAGGAAAGTAGGTTTTCCCTCTCTAGAGAGGAAAGTAAGCAGTGTTACCACCAGTGTAATTTTACGATGAAATATTTTAAAAATTGTAAGTAAATTTATTATTTAATTGAAAATTCTGATTTTATAGTGATATACTGTAAACTATTATTTTACAATTATTATTACCTATGTTTTATACTTTCTTTTTCTACTATTTCACAATTTTACAACTTAAATTTAATTTGGCATATTGGCTGCATTTCGTTGTTTCATTCTGACAGATGGCAGTTATAACCTAACTTCTAGTTATGTGTTTCTTCTACATTTACAATGTTTCTAAATATGTCGTTAAAAAATGTTGTGTCTAACACGAGAGGAAAGCTCTTTTTCCACTCTTGCTCGATTGCCTTACTCGCCTCGCTCGTGACACAAACTTCGAGCTCGAGTGGGAAAAAGAAGCACTTTCCTCTCTAGTTGGATAAATAACTATTGTTTGTTTTTGAGTGTATACACACTCCATGAGTCAAATTCCATTCTCGGCTTAATTAACATCTTTAAAATATTGTTATTTTTGTAACAAGTGTTGTAAATAAGTGATTTTGAAACGAATGCAAGTTCTCCGATTCGAGCGCAGCAAGTTTCAGAATTTGCAAAGAGTTTCAGGAGGATCACGATCCCCACATGTACTAAAATCGAGATTCTTCAATTATTGTCCTCAAAAAAACTATTACCTAAAAATAAATTCAAGTTATTATATATCTACTTAGTTTATACGTAACTACTTGAATGGCTATTGTTTATCTTAATAATTTTAGCACAATGACGGTTGTTTACATAACAGTACCTACTTACTTAAATAAAATAATTTCTTTTTAATTTCCCACACTAGTGCTAGAATTAACAATTTCCCGCACTCATTTTGAGTATCAGAATAGTATATCAATCATGAAGAGACGTGCTAACAACATACTTGAATCGTTTTCAAAAATAATGTTCATGTAACAATTTGATTACTGTTATAACCTACAGGAAATTCCCTGTCCCTACTTACTGGCATATTTATTTGTTATTGAATATTTTATCATTTCTATGTCTTATCACCTAAAAAATAACTTTCGCTTCCTGCTAATGGCAAATTAGTATTATCACTAAAAATAAATAATGTTTGACTAATATATTTTACACTTCACAGTACATACTTCATGATAAAGAAATCAACCTCGTTCTATTTCTTAAAGACTGAAATAAATTGTGTGAAACATTCCAACTCCAGCCATACAATATAATTCGACATTTCCTCTCGAGAATACTGTATACTACTTCTCCTAAAAATATACTTTACTGACACTTACAATTCTACAGTTCTTCTCGTGTTAGATAGATATGTCTTTATTAGTATAGTATATTTTGAACGGAGCTATACTGTTTGTCGTCGTCGGCAATTGTTAAGTTTCACAGTGGATAAACATGAAAATGAAGGAAGTTTGCTATACGGCTAATTATTTCTTTAGACATGAGTTGGACAAAGATTTTGTAATTGAAGTGATTTGAACAGCTGCTGGATCAGCACTTGAATCAGTCAAGAAATACCAATACAATTTAGTTTTTAATATGTTGAAGGTTGAAGTTTGAAGTGAATATAATTAGTAAGTACGTATGTGTCAGATATTTCTGAATTGTTAATGTAAGCAATAAAAATATTTATTTACGACTACTATGAAAAGTCGTCAACGTAAAATTGTTTGTTCCTGAGAACCAAGCGAAAATACACTTTAATGCGCGTCTCTTATGACAACGTCCGAGTAGGTACCTATTTTATTGTTTATAAAACTAAAATTTTGTTAATTTATTTCGATATTATTTTTTATTAACATTATTTTAAGTAACAAATAATAATAATAACAGTCGTAGATAAAATTATGTGTGTATTACGGGCGTAAAGTGTATTTGTTCCTCTTGTACTATTGCAGCTCACACCTTCGGCTCGCGCTGAAATTACCATGCACGAGTAACAAAGAGTCGCTTTACGCTCTTAATACACAAATAACTATTATAAATTATATTGTTAACATTGCTTGTTATTTAAAATAGGTAAGTACCTACCTACATCGAAAAAATGAATAAAACATGAATTGCCTTTTTTCTTTTTTTTTTCTTGGACCAGCACCATCGATAAACAAGTATATCAAGTTAAGAATCTAGATGCTTTTGCTTGAAACACAGGTCGTAGCGCCCCTAATATTTGCCGAGGAAAACTAAATTTGACGTGGACATAGATGACTAGGATTATTTTTTTGTTTATCATTCCCCGGCCAATTTAATAGAGGGAATACTGTAATCGTGATTTTTGATAGTTCGAGATTTTGATGAATCTTTTAGACCTTCTTAAAAAAATCTGCTGTGGCCATCACAGTACTTGCCCAACTTTAAGTTTTATCAAATTACTTTTGTAAAGGTTTTAATTTTATACTTCATAGAGCAAAATTTAAATAAAGCTTTCTTTTTCCCCAAAAGATTTAAGTTGATACAACTTCGGTATAATTTGAATAACATGTGAAAACAAAAATTGCACTATCGTTAAAAGGATATTTTTGATTCTTCGACTAGAATTCTTTCCCCAGAGAGCTTTAATTTGATAATAGGTACACTTGATAAAATTTGAATAAGTTCAATTTATAATGTTGGTACCACTGGTCGAATAAAGGTTATTAAGTATTAGGTATTAAATATAAAATGTCAGCCAAAAATTCCAACGCGTTCTCAAATGTTATCGTACTAACGGACAGACCGGCAGACAGATAGCCCGACTTTTTTTAAAAATATGTTTTTTGAATTCAGTAGGGTCTAAAACGTGAAATTCATCAAAATTTTGAAATGTCCCTCTATTACATAGGCCAGGGAAGTAAAAAGTCTGTTTGTCGGTCTGTCTGTAAGCACGATAACTTAAGAACGCGTACGAATTTTCGACTGAAATTTTATTTTTAAGCTTTTTACAAAAAAATTAGTGTTAAGTTCGTTAATGAGGTTTATACAATCAGTGGTACCAACTTTATGAATAATTTTTTTTAATTAGCAGGGACTTAAATTTATGAAAATATTGTAGACATAATGCGCTTTCGCTAGTATTATTAAATTTAATTTACATATTGCTCGTATTATGTCTATAACTTACAATAAATGCAATTAAAAACTCGAATTTTAAACGTCACTAAAAGACTGCTGTTACTTTGACATTGACACTTGTCATTTTGACATTGACGCTTATCACTTTGACATTGCCTACGTTATTTCTAAAATTTGTTCAAATCTTGCTGAATGAAGCATAAAATTAAAGCCGTTTTATTAATTTGTAATTATAAATATTATTGTAGTTCTCCAAAAAGTATCACACAGTAGGTACCTTAAAAAACGTTTACTTATTATAAATAGTTACAGTCATTTTAATGTCAGAAAACAAAGTTCTGGAACAAAAAAAAATTGTGACCTTTGATCTGACGTAAAATTTTTATCGACTGAGAAGATTTCACACGTTGTTTTGAACACCATTTTATCTAGGTCCACACTCAGTTTACTGGTTATTTTTCCGAAGTACTATGTCTAATTTTACTAGACTCTATGTTTTATTAAATATTTTCAATCCTCTGTATTCATTTTACCATTTACAACGTAGGTACTATAAATATCATGTAAACACAATAATTTCCCTTTACAAGTTTATAACATGCACCCTTCATGCAACTATATGTATAGCGGAAGAGCTGATCCAGCCCGGAAAGCCACGTGCCGTCTGCACACGTGTCACAGCCACGTGGATTGACACATGTCGGGAGATGCAACGCAGAGTAAATCTTGTGAACATGTGAAGTGAAAACAAACTAAATAAAGGGGACGTATAGCACTGCCACTGCGAATTTGTCATCACTGTAAATCTTATATATGGCTATATATTATGGAGTAGTGAAATAGGGAGTTTATTTGACTAGTAGTGTTATTTTAAATAATTACTACTACCCTTTAAAGTAGAGAGTATGAATCATGCATAATTTTTTTGCTGAGGAAGATTTTGATAGTTCACCAAAAAGACTGCGAGCGATATTTTTATTAATATATAATTCATGTATCACGTGATACATATTTGACTAAATTGATTGGCCGAAGTAGGGCAGTAACAGGCTATCACATCGATGATATTTTTATCACCGCTGTTACATGGTTACATGTTCAAAAATAAGATTTACAATATACCAAAATAGAGATAGGTGTTAGAGAAGAAGACGCAAAAATGAGAAAGGTAAATAGAGTTTACAACGTTTAAAGAAACAACCCAACATTTCAACTCATTTAATTTTCCATAAATATAACTCGGGCTATGATTTCAAATAGTCACTTCTTATGTAATAATTAATAAATAAATAAACAGCTGGTAGCTTTGCGTCTCAGATCACGCGATTAATCTATGTGATTTTAAATTTTAATATTATGTGATGTGTAGTGTAAGTACAAAGAATGATAAATAGTATTGAAGATAGGAATGTATATGTACATTACAGTACAATAATTGAAAAATGTTATTAATCGCTTGGCTGCACCTTGCACAGTTGCAAGACAGACAGAATGTAAAGATTAGTTGTAGGTACATCTTGTATTTAACGAACAATCATCAAACCTAAACTAACTTTAACTTTATTATAACCAATGATATTATTTTTTATTATTTGTATGTGATAAATTATTAATACGACAAGAGCTAATAAAAAAATTAAGAAATGGAGTTAAGGAAACATTTCTATGATATTATGTGGAGTAATATTGCCGTTATAAAAGGCATCTCGAGTTGTATTTAAGATTATATTACATCTTTATATTACATTTAACATGAATATTTTATTTTAAAATTATTGATCTATTTACAGAAACTATTTTAAGAAATAAATGCAACTCGTAATACAAGTCTGTTGTTGTCATCTAAAATTCTGTTGGGAATAATTAATTGTTATAATTACACTAACAATATAAACAGATCAGTTTTAGTATGTCGTCCCGTCACATCTAGTACTCGTATTTTACAGCATATCAATATCAATAAGTTTGAAATAAATTAATTTATTTTGTTGGCAAGTGGTAACCATTCAATTAACTCTCAATGACAAAATGTTATTTGATATGTTTAATGAAAAAATTGATCGTACTAACTAACTAACTAACTAAGTACCTACTAATTTTAAGTGGAAAATTTACATGTTCAAATTTTTCAAAAATATATATAATTACAAATTCTTAATGTTTTAAACATAGGTGAATTTGAAGTTGAAAACGTAAGTGGGCATTGTTGTTTATTTCAAGTAGGTATTTTCTTATTTTTAAATTATAGTTTAAGGCGGGAATATAGCTGTATATAAAGCGGTATTTAGGGCACTTAAAACAAAATGTATTAAAATTCATGCGTCGCACTGTAGGTAAAATTTTATATAATATATAAATAATGCGTTTGATTATTTCTTTTGTCTTATAAATACAATATTTTACAAATACGATGCCACTTTTAGAGCGCGTTTGCTATTGCTGCCTTTGTTCGACACACTAAACCTGTATATATCTCTCCTTTTTCTCGACGAAATCGTGGACAGCTACATACCGGCCTTAATTGTAAAATATGTATCTGTATCCATGACTAACAGTATGTGAGGCTGTCACACTATAGTTGGAAGATAAAAGGCATGTATCATCCAAAACACATAAGTCAAAAATTTATTTAAAATTTCGTAGCCCAGTAAGGTAGTTTTCCTTGCAAAAGGTCGTGGAGAGTTCATATTTGAAAATATTGTTCATTTTTGGACCCTAATGAAATTCACAAATTTATAAACACAAAAATTCGCTGCCAGTGCCGCCATCTTGGAATAAGTCGGCTGAAATATAGTTTTTTCGCCAACCGGACGTATTTGATGCAAATTGTGTCATTGTTTTTTGTAAAAAAAGGAGGCCATTTGGGGATTGTATATGATCACCATAGCAATTATTGTACAAAAAGTAAATCTATTCTTCCTAATACAAAAAATCTGACGTGGCCATCACACAACCTTCCGCCATATCTATACTTTAAACAGAAATGTATACGTACAATCCGGTGCCCATGTAAAATATACAAATAAAAATCTAAAATATTCAAACACAGAAATTAGTATCACCTGAATAAAAAGATTCATTCACAGGAAAACTCTGCTGTGTTGAAGCCACCCTCCGTTCAATTACTACATTTAATATCTTACTTAGGACTAGGGCTGTTCGTTTAAATCGATATATCGATATTATATCGATATATCGAATAACGATATTTCGAAGAAAAAATATCGATATATTGATATATCGATATAATTAATATATCGATATATCGATATTTGATTTACTGATATATCGATATATCGATGTTTGATATATCGATATATCGGTGTTTGATGTATCGATATATTGATGTTTGATATATCGATATAATCCTGCCTCTGTGTGATTCTTCGTTCCAGAATGAATTATGTTGTTTTATTTGTGTATTACTTTATGGGTACGAGCGGAGCTCAAATCTTACTTTCGCACAATGACCTTTTTCAGATTTCTTTCATCTCAAATAGTATACCTGGGTAATTTGTAAAAATTATACTGTATTTTTCTAAAATAAAATTGAATCGCGTCTCAAAATTTATACAAGGGCGAACAGAACATACTATAACATAGGTATAACATCTGTTTTCTGTTTATACACAAAGGTATTCCGCGAAATAATATAAAAAAATTGAAGTAAAATTAAAGAGTCAGAATTGTCGACTCCATTTGTGTTCTCTGCTGTACTATGTAGCTGTACTAACTATGCCACTTAGCTAGGAGGGACGGAAATAGGGACAGGGGCAATAAAATCTTTAGAATTTGAAAACTTATTCATTGGAATAATACCTAATTTTATGTTTCTGTTTACTTCTTAAATAATAGTTATACTCGTTTACGAGTTGTGTCCCGTCGTAAAGTAATTTGATCATTCGATATTGTAAGCGAAGAAGTAACAAGGCGTTGTTGTTCACACTTTTTCTTTTGAGATTTAATTTTAATTAAAAATAAAAACATGAGTGGTAAACGTAGTATTGTGTCTGAAAATTTTGACAGATCCGATGAAAAGTCTGCGCAATACATACATTGCATAAAATCGTGACTAATAAAGGCAACACATCAAAATTTGTATATTTAAAAACCAAGCATCCCTTTGCTCATGTGGAAATGATAAGAAGCAAGAAAATTGAAGAAAATGCAAGATATCGATATATATCGATATATGGATACATTGATATATCGATATATCGATACACCGATATATATCGATATATCGATACATTGATATATCGATATATCGATATATTGATATATCGATACATTGATATATCGATATATCGATACATTGATATATCGATATTATCGATATTAATTTTATATCGAATATCGATATTCAAATTGGAATATCGAACAGCCCTACTTAGGACTTATATGCCAACTTGTCACCCGTCCCACCTGTCAATATTTTTTACGCAGAAACAAAAATCAACCGATCATGGATTACAAGATATCAACGTTTTATTTGATAATAGTATATTGTGTTATTAGGATTAAAAGTGATACTTTGTTTGATGAGCAATTATTTTACATTTGCGAGGCGAAGCGTAGCGAAGCCGAGCGGATGCAAAAATTGCGAATCAAACAAAGACACTTTTAATCCAAATAACACATACTATTTTTTCTTCAACCAAGAAAATTACATATTAAATTATTGAAATATTTTGTTGAAATATGATTGAAACTAAGAATGTAGCTTTGCTTAACCTTTTGTTTTGTTTATAAATTTTATTGTTCTGTCAAACTAAAATAAATCAAGAGTTTTTCTTGAATTATGCTCCTGATAATACATAGGTACTTGATGATTAAGGGGCTTTTATCACAGTAAAAAAGTATTTAACAAATTACTCCCAACCTATTAATCCTATAAATCTAAAAAAAATACCATATAAAGATAAAGGCAGTAAAAATCTAGCTACGTTGTCGAATTTTTTAAATTGTTATTATTATTATTTATAAACAATTAAATAACAATAATTCTGAGAAAAACTCTTCGTAAGTTTGATTGCATTGTAAATTTAAATGTTTATATCACATGATTATACAAAATTTTCAAATAGTAGTCGAGTAATTTGTTAAATAAATTTAAAAATTGTATGTGCGCTAGCCAATCATATTGAGTATATTCTAAACAAAAATGGAGCGAAACATAGCACTTAGATAAATAGAGACAACATGTGCTCATAAAACATAGGCTGTCAGCGCGGATACCTGAAATAACGAGGATTTGTGATTTAGCAGCGCTGAGCGATAAAACCCCCTTAAAGTAAGTGTTTAAATATGAGGAATGAGAATATAACTATCTAAATATTATGAATTTTTATAGATTGTTGTACTGGAAATTTCGGGTGCATGCCGTTGCGGTGAATTGGTACCTACGTTTAAAGATTGATGTTATTGAAGACGTCAAATCAGCTTTACTGGTAAATATACTTACATGGTAGACAGCTAAAAAAATATTACGGTTCGATGAACCTAGCACTAGTAAAAGTATAATATCCTCCGTTCATGATGATAATACCAGTAAAAAAAATGAAGAAGTGCGTGATGATCAAGCTCATAAAATATTACGCTCCCAAGATTCTAGTACCATGTACCATTAACGGATATTGTTAGCAAGACTACCAAAAATGTTAATACTGTTGAAACTTGTGGCTTGTTCAATTTTTATCAAAGTTGCTCAAGCTGTACTTTTAATATCACTGTGAATAAGTAATAAATTAATATTAAACCTAAGTACTAAAATAAAGATGTTTTGAAATCAGATTAATAATTTCTTTTTTTTTTGTTTGATTAAATTAACAAAAAAAAACATTCAATATCTACAGAATACAGAAATACAGAATCTACTTTTAAGCTTAGGATTAAAAGTACTTTTAAGCCTAGGATTAAAAGTGTAACCTAGCAACAGTTACATTTTTTTATTAATAACAAAAACGTCAACTTTAAATACTAAAAACAGTATTAAAAGAACCAACTTTTAAGACGGTTGAAGAAAAATTTATTTTTTAAATTTTACTGCAGTTCTTTAATGCTACCAGATAAATACAATTTTTTTATAACGTAAGTTGCAAATAACTTTTCCTCTTATTCTTATTACAAATAAATACTATATTTTTCCAAATTTATATACAATTTTGACAATTAACCTTTTCAATCTTCAAAAAATACCGCTTCCGATGAAGATAGGGTGGGCCAGAAAGAAATACGAATTTGAAAAAATCATTTAAAAAAAAATAAGTACAATTCACATACAAATTTTTATTTCTATAAAAATGTACATCTGGGAAATTCATTTCATAAAAATAACGTCATCCAGGTGTGCACCATCGCGCTGCAAACCTCAAATTGGTAAAAACTCGCTGGCACGTGGAATAGTACATTGCACGGGGAATAGCTGCCATTTCTTCCCGGATATTGGTCTTCAACTGGTTAATCGTGGCTGGGTTATTGGAGTAGACTTTTTTGTGGGGATTAACCAGTTGAAGACCAATATCCGGGAAGAAATGGCAGCTATTCCCCGTGCAATGTGCTATTCCCCGTGCCAGCGAGTTTTTACCAATTTGAGGTTTGCAGCGCGATAGTGCACACCTGGATGACGTTATTTTTATGAAATGAATTTCCCGGATGTACATTTTTATAGAAATAAAAATTTGTATGTGAATTGTACTTAGTTTTTTTAAATGATTTTTTTAAATTCGTATTTCTTTCTGGCCCACCCGTTATTTGTACCAAAATCTAAGGAGCTCTTCCAATTTATATACAAATGTTAAATACCAAATATCAAAATTTTCAGGTAATTCGTATTTGAGTTATGCGACTAACACCCCTTGACCACACACACACACACACACACACACACACACGCACACGCACACGCACACGCACACGCACACGCACACGCACACGCACACGCACACGCACACGCACACGCACACGCACACGCACACGCACACGCACACGCACACGCACACGCACACGCACACGCACACGCACACGCACACGCACACGCACACGCACACGCACACGCACACGCACACGCACACACACACACACACACGCACGCACGCACGCACGCACGCACGCACGCACGCACGCACGCACACACACACACACACACACACACACACACACACACACAGACATCATCGTGAAACTATCAAAAATGAGTTGTAAGGACCCTAATTCGTGCTCATCCACTAAAAATTCACCACCCGATTTTTTGCATAATTCCAATACCTTCCTTTACAGGTAAGCGGAAGGTAAAAACATTGTTGTTGAGTAATATGAAGATATGTCAATTTAAATGAAATTATGAAATTACATCTATTTAAGCGGCTAGCGAAAAAATATTATGTTTCATTCATACAAAAATTTTTGGGACTCGTAAGATCGCCGAACTCCGCTGCTGACTGACAAGGTAATACATTATATCTATTCAAAAATACAACATTTATCAGCAATAAATCTATCCGCTATTCAAATTCATAAACTTTTCTTTTGCCTCAATTAAGTATAAATCTATATCTCTTCCCTAGTATTATGTAAGGTATTATTAAATATTTTAATTATAGGTATTTCTTCTGTAAACTAATGTAAAAATATTGTAACATTTTTGGGTGGGCCACTGGGTGGCCAAAACTTTGCAGAGTGGGCTCTGGACTACCCAGGCCCACCTTTAGTTACGTCCCTGAAAGCGGAGCGCATTTTAAACATTAAATTATGCCATTACTTTGTTTTACTATATACAAAAGCGGTTGCTTTCTAACGGCTAAAAATATCGACCTCTGGTTTCAAGAATTCGATTCCACAGACTTTTCTCTATATACATTTCAAATTTTTAGCTACAATTTAAACAAAGATAATAAAAAAATGTTAGTATATTTAATTATTGTGTTGATCAACTTTAGTATCTGAACAAATTATGACATCAAATTCCGGCATTGGATTCTCCGAACTTTTTTCTGTAATGTACTTTTTTTCAAAATAAAGCCTTGGTTGAACTGAAATTTAAAGTTTTTTTCCGAGAGTATTTTGTAAAATTTAGTAGGTATACAGCTATTATTGTATAGGGTGATTCAATAAGCGTTTCATCATGAGAAGTGCTAATAAAATCTAAGAAAACGATAGAATATTCGGAATGATAATTTATTTTGTTAGTTTGGTTCATGGCAATTACACGTGAAAGAGTGTTCCAAAGATATGGCCACCACGGCTCGCACGGCACTCACAAATTCGTTTGTCGTAATTTTGGCAAAGTGCCGGCTCAATCAAGGCAATCTCGCGCCGCATTGCAATTTTCAGGTCTTCGAGCATCTGTGGCCTATCCCTGTAGACTTTACTTTTCAAATAACCCCAAAGGAAGAAATCCAAGGGGATCAAATCGCAAGATCTTGGTGGCCACTTGATGTCCGCGCCATACGCGATAATGCGGTTGTCGAACGGATTCGTGAGTGCCGTGCGAGCCGTAGTAGCCATATCCTTGGAACACTTTTTCACGTGTAATATTACCATGAACCAAACTAACAAAATAAATGATCATTCCGAATATTCTGTCGTTTCCTTAGATTTTATTAGCACTTCTCATGATGAAACGCTTATTGAACCACACTTGACTTTATGGTACAAAAATGGCATTATTTAATTTTTAAAATGCGCTCTGATTTCCTCTGTCATAACTTTTAACTACAAAAGTTGTAGAAACTTTTATACTGGTACTTTTAGTCTAATAGAGTGAAAGTGTGATAGGCAAGAAAACTAGATTTCTGCCCATATTTTTAAAGATAGAATAAGTATGGGACATCGCATTATTTAATTAAAATAAAAAAGTGGCGCATTCAGGTGACGTTCTCAGGGGGTGGGGGTAATTTTGGAAAATGGAATGATAAAACAGCACCGCAGGCGAAAATTTTTTATAGTTCAAGGTCAAATACCTTTATATGAATTTTCGAATTTGAATAACACTCTTGTTTATCTATGTGTAAACATAAATTACAACCTAATTTTTACTTCACAATTTAAAATAGCATTAAAGTATCCCACTCCTTGTATCCGCGCCTCGTATGCCCATGGCTTAACGGAATATTATTTCTAATACAATAGTAGGTATTATAATTTACGGCATCTTGATATCTGCAAGGCTTATAATTTGACACATAGCAATCTCGATGAACTAGATAGTTAATTCACAGAGTAGTCTAGTAAAACCCCAATTACAACGCGGAAACCATCTACAGTTAAAAGAAGAGTGCATCACGGTGTTGACAACAATAACAACTAACAACAGTTGTTTGTTTGGGAGTTCCTAATTCACATTACGGTTTAGCGATAGCAGAACTGATGACGTCTCGGTTCTGGAACGCGGATCACAGCGGGCTGATTGTCATTGTGAAAGTGGGAAACGGCACGGAACGAGGAAGAATGGAAATTCGCCATGCGTAAGAGACGAAATGGGAGTTTTTAATGAGGAAGACAGGATAAATAGCTGCAACGGTATACTAGCGATTTGTTTCACCTCTTGATAATAATAACACGGATTTTTATAAGAAATGGTAACGCCTAACGCTTTTCAAGTGACAAATAATTGAACAATGGGTTGTTGATCTCCACTAATTTTCACAGGATTTAAATGATTACACGTCGCACATTAATAATGTAATATAGATATGTGTAGTACCTATTCCATAATGCTGACGTTTCGGTGTAAATTGACAACTTCTTAAAGACAAATGAAAATCATATAATATTATCTATATCAATTAATTATGAACATAATACGTATTGTTGAAATCAAACTTTTGATACCACATGACAAACAATGAGACTATTTATTTATGCCCTATACTACAGCTTTAGATTAATTTACTTAATTTCCATTTAAAATTTACCAATGCACTGCTCCTTTAATTGATATTAACAATATTACATATGTGATTTTCATTTGTTTTGAAGAAGATTTCAATCCACTGGAACGACAATATTATGGAATAATGAATAATACACATAGGTAATATAAGTATCTGATTGATTAGTATAGTATCTACTCATTATTTTCCTTATCACATTATAGATATTAATATAACAAGAATATTATGTGATTTATAATATATTTATAGGTTGTTGCTAAGAGACGAGATGAAACCGAGTCTCTATAAACATCCGTTATATTCAAAGATTGATCATATCTTCCTCGACAGCGATGTTAAAACAAATCAACAATTTTACTCACAATTAGTTAGTAATATGAGCGTTTCCGCAACCTTCTACACATTTATGGGAAGCAAGTCATTGTTGATTTCAGTTCCCAGCTAGCTGGAAATATTTTTTCCGGCTAGATAAATGTCACTTTCTAATAAAATTGACAAAAATTTCGCATATTACTTAGCAACTCTGTCATAGATCACTATTTTCAAGTAGATTAAATAAATTTAACAAAATGAAATAATACAAAAATAAAACTGTCAAAATTTTTACAAAAATATATGTTTAAAACGTGCAAATTATTAATCGATTGGATTGTGAGTATAATAGTATACAAACCTCGTGGGAAAGCTTATTTCAACCTCGTGCTTATAGCTTATTACCTCCAGTGCTGCGCACCTCAGCCATCTAATACTAGCGCTCGGCTGTAATGCAGCATTTCCCTGCTCGGTATGCAAAATGCAATATACTATTATTTGTCAATTACTTGACAATAATTTACGTATTATGGAAGGTTTTGATGTTATTATGGTTGTATATAACGTATTAAGTTCGTAACTAATGAATTATAAGTAACTAACGTATTATATATGTAGGTAGCAGTTTTTCTTGCCAAATTTCACAGTAAATGTAAAATCTCTATCACTCGTTATCAACTGACGGCCAAATATCCCTAACCCTTGATATAGTTACAAACGGAATGACGTCACGAAGTTATCAACTGAACTTCGCTAGCGACTGTCGCTATGAATTAGAATAGGTACCCAGGTTTGAATGCGCTAAATAACATTTTTTAACGGCCGTGGCTTTGGCCGTTTTAAACACGGGATGAAGTTGGTTCCTATATTTGACAATTAATTTTTTTTAAACTGAGGAAAATTAATTAGGTATTTCTTTCAATAAATGTCTAATTTTGACCATTACATACCTATTTATACTGAGTAATTTGTGGTCGTAGAAAAAGTATAGTACGAGACTCGTTTATAAACTCTCTAGATACCTACTTGTTTCTTATACACTCGCTGCGCTCGTTCCTAAAATATTCGTGGCTAAAATGACGTTTATAAAACTTGATACATAATATACTATTAATTTCATTCGCTTTTTACCTTCCGCTTACCTGTAAAGGAAGGTATTGGAATCATGCAAAAAATCGGGTTTCTCGATGATGTCTGTATGTATGTGTGTATGTGTGTGCGTGTGTGTGTGTATGTGTGTGGTCCGGGCCGATGCCGGATGTCGCATAACTCAAATACGAATTACCCAAAAATTTTGATATTTGGTATTTTACAATTGTATACGAATAGGAAGAGCTCATTAGATTTTGATACAAATATCTTCACCGGAAGTGATATTTTTTGGAGATTGAAAAAGATAATTGTCAAATTTTGATAAATATAGTATTTATTTGTAATAAGAATAAGAGGCAAAGTTATTTGCAACTTACGTTATAAGAAAATTGTCTTTATCTGGTAGCATTAAAGAACTGCAGTAAAATTTAAAAAATAAATTTATCAGATAAAATGTTGAAATCTTGTAATCCATGTTCGGTTGATTTTTGTTTCTGCGTAAAAAATATTGATAGGTGAGACGGGTGACAAATTGACATACTAGCGCCATATAAGTCATAAGTAAGATATTAAATGTAATAATTGAACGGAGGATGGCTTCAACACAGAAGAATTTGCCTGTGAACGAATCTTTTGATTCAGGTGATGCAAATTTCTGTGTTTGAATATTTTAGATTTTTATTTTTATATTTTAGGGACACCGGATTGTATAGGTATACATTTATGTTTATAAGTCTAGATATGGCGGAAGGTTGTGTGCAGGCCACTTCAGATTTTTATTTTTTTATATAATTTTAGAAAAAAAATTGCAAATTAAAAAAAACAAATTTTGTTAAATTTTAGTTTGAATCTTCAGTATCTTTCTTGTCCATGATTGTTTTACAGATGTTACTTCGAAAAATTAAATTGATTATGACAGTGGCGACAGTGACAGTAACAAAAATGACATAAAATATCGTTGATATCTTCTTGTGTAGTTTACATGAAATGATAATATTATTGTTAGTACAAGAAGTATATTAATTAGTAGATAAAGGTGTAGGGTATGGCGGGAGGTCTTGTGCTCTCCACATCATATTCTTTTCTATACAGGGTGTTTCTATACCTCTGCACGAAACTTTAATAGATTATATAATTTGATATACTGATTATAGACAAAAAAGATTTTTTTTAAGTCGCAAAAATAAGGGTAGTGAAAATTTTAGTGTCTGTTGTTTGAAAGTCCATTTAACTCTGTATTATTAATTATTACTGTGACTGTGTGACTATTTGTAGATAGTATTGTAGTATTTATTATTTTATTTTATAAATAACTAACATAATAAATAAACAGATATATTTGCGAATTTTTAAAAATATCTTTTTTATCAGTAGGTATATCAAATTATATAATCTATTAAAGTTTCGTGCAGAGGTATAGAAACACTCTGTATAATCAACAATTATATAGGTAACCTACTAATGTTTCGTGCAGAGTTATATAGAAACACCTTGTTTACGATAAGAGCATAGGTACTCGATAAACTACAGTTTAATATACTTATTGTGGGTCAAATATAGTTTTTCATAAATTCTAATAATAAATTTCAAAGCAGGTATCTTAACACAACATTTTTCATGCCACTGAATAATTGGTAATTATTTTTACATAACTTCTAATAATTCTAAATTTAATAAATGCCATTCTATTTAGATGCTCATTTAATTTATTTTAAATAGTAATTATGCTAATTCAGTGGTACTTAAATAACGGACCAAAAATAAAAGTAAGTAAAGTACCTACTCTTAATAATTCTTTGAATTTCTCAAAAACATTTTTAATTAGAGTAGACCGGGGACAAAAGTAACAGGGTACGATAGTAACATTGTAATTGTCTAAAAAACTATGAAAGATACGCATGTCCTGTTTGTACACAGGAGGTGTCTAGCATGTAGCCACATGACATTGCGAGTATGTTCATTTCCAAACTCAATAATTGCAAGACGTGATGTACAAGAGCTAAAATGTGATTTTGCACGTCCCAGGTAAGTTTTTCTTATGTTCGAATAATGTTAATATTTTAGGCTTGTATGCAACTTATATGAAATTTGTAAACGACTATTACAATAACTAAAATGTGATACAATTGTACCCCCTCACTTTACGCCGTCCTCTTTAAAAACTATTAAATTTGTTATTCCTTGTTTAAAATACTGTTGTGTAGAACAATTTTATAAAAGAAGAAATTCTGCGTCTTATGTGCTTTGGCTCGTTTTGTAAACTTTAATAATACAGAAGCTACAGCCCTTCAAACTCAAAATGTTACTTTTGTCCTCAGTCTACCCTACTTGAAGTTATGGTACTTTATCTAAATCTAAAATTTTTGTGCAAACCATGCAATAGGAGTGGATCCAGGGAATGTTTTCAGTAACGAAATTTTAAAATATAAGGATTAAATAAAATTAAATAATTTTCAATAAACCAGCTTATTAAATCATAACAAATAACATAAAGTAGTTATTTATTACTAGCAAGTGGTACAAAAAATATATTGTTGGGAAACGGGAGAAGAGAAAATAATTTTTGTATTTTTAAAATATATCTTTCAATTTTTGAATGAAAATTATTAGAACTACAGCAATATATTATTATGTTGTATATCTGTTATTTGGTGTAATTCATTTACTTTAAAAGAGAATTTTATATCATGAAAAGTTGCATAGTGGGTGTTTAATGTCCAAGTATAGATATACTCATATGAATGCTTTTAAATTGCAGTCGAGATTATTCTCTATTCTGTGCAAGAGTTACTCTCATTTCTTTTTCGCCAGCACAATATGTTAATGGAAGTACACTTTCAAAAATACTTTTTTTGCTCTAGTTCCTTTTAACGTTGTGCGGTAGGTACGCGTTATCTTCAAGATGCGCTTGAGAAATTCATTCTGTTATTTTTATGGTCTAGTTAAAGAGAAACTAGGGGACAATATTATAAGTAGTTAAGGCTCTTTACGTACCTACGTTGAAATTGGGTGTTACTATATTAAGTTTTACATTAAATTCTATTTTACATTTAAGCCATAGTTTTCTGGTAATTTTATTAGTTTAAACAGTCCATTTGCTCAATATTGTTATGTTATAACTACATTTTTACTGTACTGTTTAGTTTAATAGATATTGTGTAACAAGTGGATAATCTAGGACTTTACTGAAGAACCGTTGTTTATGCATGGCAGAGTGAGCGCAGCGAACGAGGCTAATAAATAAGGCAAGAGTAAAGTCCGATTATATACGAAGTACGAGTTACATACAATTATTTTTTTTACTCATCAGTCATCACCTAGGAAATGACATATTAAGCACGGAATTGACAATCGGAAATTTCCCAGTGTAGTCAATCGGAAACACTGGCTTTTCTTTTTCTAGACATTTCGGAGTAAAATCATCTTAAAAATAATAAAATTTAGTTTATAAAGTGTTACTTATCAAGACCACCGAAAACCGCTAATATTTAAAAATAAAACTTGTGTGCAGTGCGCCATCTGTCGGTAATATGTATTTCATTATGGTTTTATTCGTTACAAAAAACATTGTACAAACCTCTTGAGGGAAGACACTATCAAAGCATTCGCGTAAATGAAACCCTCGCTTCGCTCGTGTTTCAAAAATGTATGAACTAGTTACCTATATTCATATGATATTATATTTTATGAATTAACTTGTGGATCATAAACAACAAAACAAAATTACTCTAAATTTTTGAGCTATTTTGCAGCAGAATCCGAGGCAATCAATTCTTCGACGTTCACAAGAATTCGACCTTTCGCAGACTTCAACTTGGCGAATTTTGCGTCGGTCTTCTTATTACCCGTACTAGATCCAACTGGCCCAGGGGCTTAAAGTTAATGAATAATGAGACACCGTTTGTTCGCTGACTGGGCTTCGGAGCGTTTGGAAGAGGGCCCCAAATTTGGCCAAAAAATTATTGGATGATTCGACCCCGCTAGACTTTTTCTTGTGGAGTTTTCTAAAGTCGCAGGTCTATTCCAATTACGCCGCAATCGACCGATGGCCTTAAAGTCAACATAACCCAGGCCATCGCTTAAATTCAGTCGGATCTATGCGGCAGAGTCATTGAAAATTGGACCACTCGGATCCGTATCAACATGAGAAGCCGCGGCGGATGTTTGAACCATATTATATTATATTCCACACGTGATGACATGCATGGGCCTTTTAAATAATACCTCACACACAGCTTGTTTTATACCATTTCAACATCGATCTGCCCTTATTGCAAAAACCCTACAGATGAATATTAAAAAATTCTTGTTGATTGTTTATCAATTAATCGTAGAAAAAATGTTGTGTATATTTCTTGCAGAAAGCATTTTTGCACTATTTGCAGCCCACGCTGCGCTCATGCTATAATTTCTAGCCTCAATCTGCAAAAGACTACTTTCAGCCCTTGATATACAAATAACTATTTTGTTATCCGAAATCCGACGGTTAATAAAAACATAAGTATCAAACATTGGAATTAAAAAATTAACAATAATTTTTTACTTTTGAAGTTACTACATTTTATCGTATAAATTTATCAATCAAATGTGTAAATTTAATTTCAATACTGATGGTTTCGGTGTGATTGTAGCATAACACTTTGCGCAAAAATCTATTACCTACTTCTATTCCTTATATAATAAATAACTATTATTATTCTCTTCAGCTTTTTACCTTCCGCTTACCTGTAAAGGAAGGTATTGGAATCATGCAAAAAATCGGGTGGTGAATTTTTAGTGGATGAGCACGAATTAGGGTCCTTACAACTCATTTTTGATAGTTTCACGATGATGTCTGTGTGTATGTGTGTGTGTATGTGTGTGTGTGTGTGTGTGTGTGGTCAAGGGTTGTTAGTCGCATAACTCAAATACGAATTACCCGAAAATTTTGATATTTGGTATTTAACATTTGTATATAAATTGGAAGAGCTCCCTAGATTTTGGTACAAATATCTTCATCGGAAGTGATATTTTTTGAAGATTGAAAAGGTTAATTGTCAAAATTGTATATAAATTTGGAAAAATATAGTATTTATTTGTAATGAGAATAAGAGGAGAAGTTATTTGCAACTTACGTTATAAAAAAATTGTCTTTATCTGGTAGCATTAAAGAACTGCAGTAAAATTTAAAAAATAAATTTATCAAATAAAACGTTGATATCTTGTAATCCATGATCGGTTGATTTTTGTTTCTGCGTACAAAATATTGACAGGTGAGACGGGTGACAAGTTGGCATACTAGCGCTATAAGTCCTAAGTAAGATATTAAAAATGTAGTAATTGAACGGAGGATGGCTTCAATACAGCAGAGTTTTCCTGTGAATGAATCTTTTTATTCAGGTGATGCAAATTTCTGTGTTTGAATATTTGAGATTTTTATTTGTATATTTTAAATGGGCACCGGATTGCACGTATACATTTCTGTTTAAAATCTAGATATGGCGGAAGGTTGTGTGATGGCCACGTCAGATTTTTTTGTTCATGCCTTTCCACAGCAAGAGGTCATATTTTTCTTTCAAAATTTATATTGTTCTTCTTCGAATAGGTTCCTACTTGTATTCATGTTAAATAATTATAATTTTTTGCAACCCTGCAAAAACAATGTTGTACTCATGTGCAGTAGGCGTAGAAGATGATACGGTATTATAAAGCGGGGTAGAAAGCATGTAATTACCCTCGTCGGCACGGCGACAGTGTATTGTTTTGTACGTCACGCTGGCCAGCCTCGCCCTGCCTACTTGATGTGCTCGGGTAAGCAGCACCGCGCGACCAGACGTCACAATTACGCTACCTTTTGTTTCTGTTTGTCTTTTGTAATTAATTATCGTTGTGAATGTAAACACACGACATTCCTACACTCAACTGTGCAATATGTAATTATGCTTTTATTACACTCATCACGGAAATGGAACACGAAGATATCTATTCACTATTTCCAATTGAACATTGGTTTCTTTCAAGTTTTAAGAAATTTGTATTCAAGTTAGTTCATAGTCCAGTCGGCAGGCACTTTTACCTGGAAAGTATTCCGAACATAATGAAATTTTGACACGTCATTTAGGAGTACTCTGGGATGTCGAATCTGAGTGCTAACTTGAGGAGGAAAAAAAACCGATTTTTATTACCTTTTTTCGGTTTTTCGCCTATAACTCAAAAACTATGGGCCCTACGAACTTTTTGTTTTCATTTTGAAGATTTAATTTCCTTCAAATTCCACTGGTCAAACGTATTCTTTGACCCAATAGGTACCGAGAGACAGGCGTTCAAAATTAGGAAATGTTTCTCAAAATGACATTTTCAGCAACACATTGTCATTTAGCAGGATATTTAGCTCATAACTTAAGTCTTTCAACATAAATTATTTTAAGAACTTTTTAGGGTGTTCATTAAACCAAAATATCAATTTTTTTTGAGAGAAAATTGAGAAGTATTAAATTTTTTCGTAATTATTATAAAAACATTGGATTTTTTTGGCGTAATATCAACTATCATATTTAATACAACACAATATAAAACTGATCGTTCAACTGTTAACGGAAGAACTAATTGTTAAAACTGAATTGTAATAAGTTATGTATGAAATATTTTATGTAATCGTACAATAATGAGTTACTTTAGCTTCGCTACAACTTTAGCTCCAGCATTTTTTGACCATGCCGAACGCTGCCTGTGCACTCGATTGCTGACGAGAATTGGCCAGAACATCGACTTATTGTTGATGCAACTCGTAATCACCAATTGTTTTGTGTTCAAATTTTGCTTTAATGTAACAAATTTAATAATATCTCGCCTGTAAAAATATTTTTATTACTCACGTACCTAGATATTTTTATCGTGGGTATAGCAACTCTAAAAATAAATTTCCACATTCGTACGAGTAAAACTCCTTCTTTACTGCCTAGATATTAAATTATTGTCAAAAAATAATGCACTTCATTACAAATTACTAAAATATAATATATGTAATGAGAATGACAATAATATTATAAAATTACTTACTCAAATAAAATGTAATGAAATTTCGTAATGTTATTATTTGTAATGTATTACTGCCAGGTGCCCATCTCTGTTGGAATCATGCTAAAAATCGGGTAGTGAGTTTTAAGTGGATGAGCACGAATTGGGGTCCTTATAACTCATTTTTGATAGTTTTACGATGCTGTCTCTGCATTTGTGTGTTGATGTAGGTACATTTAAAATTTGTACCTATACAAATTGGAAGAGTTGATTAGATGTTCTTTACCTAGAAAGCATTAAAGAGTGTAGTAAAATTTCAAAATTAAATTTATCAGATAAAAACTAAAACTCATGATCGGTTGACACTTGTTTCTGCGTACTATATATGGACAGGGGAAATTAACAAGTTAGTAATTAAATATTGTAGTGATTCTGTTATTGTACAGGTATATCAGTCAGTTTTCTAAATACGACAGGCGGTAGTGTGCTGGCCACATCCGGTTTTTGCTTAAATATTTCAACTTCACTTTTATAATTTCTCCCTAGAATTAACACATTAACACACTTATTTTAAAATCCTAAAATCTCAACTCCAACCTATGCTTCTATCTACCGTTTTGCATTCTTAATCCTCATCAAAACATCTGCTGGTCGTCTTGTCCTTCTTGCCTGGTCACGGTGTCGGACATAAACAAAGAGCCAGGCACCGGAAGTGGTCTACCTCAACCAGCCGAGAGCAGAGCCATTACTCTGCTCAGAGTGCACAAGATAATCAACAACTTCTTACACAATGACATCGCCCGGTGTTTGCGCTAATATCGAGAATAGCAGGCGGCACAGGGAGTTTGTAGTTCAATATCGAGAGGACTTTGTAGTCCAAAACGACGGTAATTGGGTAATTATAGGGAGAAGAAGAAAATTTAAGGCTGGTGGATGTAATCGGTTACTTGTTCTGTATTATGTAAGATGTATGATGTGAATGTGATGAATTTCAATAATCTGATAACTTGACGACATAACCTTTTTTATAACTGTCAGAAATGAAACCGTTTGATGAGTGACAGTTAAATCTTGGATCTGCAATGTTATTAATAATAATAATTGTAGCGAAATTTAATAATACTCATTTTTATGTATACAAAGGTCCACAAAGAACAAATAAGACTTAAATGGTATTAGTTGGGAAAAGAGTGTATGTACCTAATGGAGTGTATTTATACTGAGAGTGTGACTTTAGTGAAATTGTATTTGATTTAAATAATATTTTACGGAATACTTGAAGAGTTTCCAAGTAAGATACTGAACTAATTTTTGGATGTCGTATTATATTGATACAATTAAACATAAATTAATTCCACGTGGCCACATTCTTAATAGTTAGGCACTCCAGTATGTATTAAAGTTGAAGATATTTACCGTTACAGTATAGGTAAACGGTGGTAAACGTCAAATCCAGTGTCATTATGAACCTTAATATAGAAATACATAAGCTCATGTTAAACCAGACGCAGGTATATAGGTAATTATAATTTAAAACGGATTTGGGACCTACCGCAATTTTGTAGATGATAATGGTAGTAATTATTTGACTGTTGGATTGTTCTTTTTTTAAGAACTAAAAACGTTACCAACTAAAAATTGATTTTTCAAATCGTATATCCATTTGTAACTAAAAACTACTTAATGATGATAGATGGAAACAGTTTTAAATACAAATTGTAGATAATGGCATTACATTGTTTTTACAAAAACTCCCATTAATCCATTATGTAAGAAATTTCAGAAACAGACTTCAGATCTTCAAGAAACTACCACTCCCGGTTGCACGGCTAACACCAAAATCTAATCAGATCTAGTCTAGGTTGTTATAATGTTATATACATATTTTTTTAAATTCACTAGTTTCTGAGATATCGTGCCTACAATATCTATCAATACATACCACTATCAAAATCGAATCGTGTACTAGGAACCTAAAAACGTGCTTATCCATTGAAAACTCAGCATCGAAATTTTAGCATGATTACAATATCTCTGTTAGAATTGAGTGGCGAGAGATAAAAAGCAAGAAAAACTTAGACAACAGTGTAGTAATACTGAAATCATTCCTAGAATCCATAGAGCACTTAGACTCAAGGATGTGCGGCAAATTGATCTCAGTTTATACGAACGTACCCAAGCGAAAATCAAAGTCTAAAATGATAGCGTTAAAAGCCGAAAATTCCTAGAACCTTTCAAACCAATTATTTTTTCCCACAAAAACCCTAGTCACCAATGTCTCCGCACAAATCAAGAAATAAAGTCTTAGATAAAAACAATATGTTAAAAAATGTTAAATATAATTACTTATGTATTCCGTAAAGTTTAAGAGCTAATTTTTGTCACAGATATTAAATTCATGATTGTGACAAATGAGCGTTTCGCGTGAGGTAATTTGATTATAGGTAGCTTTGGTCTGTGGAGCACACATATACACACACTTCACACGCATACTCCAATGATAGTGATAATTAAACGGCATTCGCGACATGCTAGTACAAATGCAGTTTGATAAAAGTCCTCACTTAGAAATAAATGTGGGAAATGAAGTGAGGCATTGTTACACATGCTAATTAGTTTTGCGGTTTAATGTTTTAATTGGCTACTGAATTGTGAGAAGGTATATGAAACTAACAGGACGGATGGCCACTGTTAATTGACACGGAAAAATAATAATCGCGGTATATAGGTGACTAGATATACGCAAAATGTAAATTTTGCTAATTTCGTTTTTCACCTATAACTTTTTGTATGAATTAGAATAAATTTCTAATTTACACGGTCCACAGGTAAAGTCCTCACATTTTTTATCACCTACAGATTTCAAGAAATTCAAACCAAATTCTAATTTTCATAATATGGATATGGAGCTCATAGTTGGCCATGCCATGACCCGCCTTAAATAAAGATTTTTATTCTCTTTTCAACGATATATAATCAAAGTACAATTAAATTAAAATAAAGGAAGAAAATACATAATAATATTAATTAATTATTTTTATTAAAGAAGACCACGAATATTGATTTTTCTAATACTAAATTATTAAATTATGCTCACTGAACTACGAGGAATGGCGCAAACCGCACTTAAAATCTTTTTTAGTTTCCAGGATATAGGCTTTAAAATGTAGGTTTAAACTATAATTTCTGAACGAATAGTGATATTGACTTGCGGTTTGCAGAATTAAATTCCTCGGACTTTTTTCTATAAGATACATTGTGTCATAACTTGTAAAGCTAGTCCTTCGAACTCAAAATTGCCGAAAACTGAAAAAAGATCGAAAATTTTGCTTTCTTTTTATTTTTGACAAAGATTCGGAGGTCTGTAGAGATAGAAAACTTGAATTTATCATAGGCCTTCATCATATACAACATACTAAAAAATTATAATTAGGTAGCTACCCCACTTTATGCAATGTAACCCACTTTTTAGGTGACAAAATTACTGGACTATGTTAAATTATTACTAAAAACTATATTTTAACAAATATATTTTATACCAAAATTTATTTTTTCGAAAAAAATCCAGGGAAAACTTATTTTTTATATAAATAGCATAAATATTGTTTATTCAATTTTGACGTTTTAAACTGCTATTATTAACTCAACAGCAACAACTTTACATAAATGTTTATTCACAAGTGAATTAAATTTTTTTTAAATCACTCAACACATTTTTAAATCACTCTGACGTTTTAAACTATTATTATTACGTCAAAAATTCATAAAAACAATGACAACTTGCCACTAACGACTACTTTGATTAGTTTTTTTTGTTATGTCAAATAAATTTATAATTCATATATTTGAATTAATTTCGTCAAAATTGAATAAAATATTGTATAAACCACGTGAGATACGAATGTTTATTCACTCGAAGAAATTATCCCACTCGCCCTTCGGGCTCGGGGGCTACACTTTCTTCTCTTGAATAAACATTCATGTATCTCACTTGGTGTATAAATATCTATTAAACAATATAAATAATTCTGTCCCCGCTCCAAAAGGTTTCTAATTTTAAATAATATAAAAAAACTAAATTATTATTTTTAGATCATCATAACTTCCGAAGAAAATAATTCATTGACGCGACTATAATAAATACTCGGTAAATACAATTAAAATTTAAGAATTTAGGCTTTAGATTTTTACAATTTTGCAATACAGTATTTCAAACTGTTACCTACATTTGATCAACCCGTCGTAAAATTTTCCAATAACCAATCGAGCCCAACCGCCCCCGAAACTAAATAAAATGTTTTTTAAAACTTATATTGACAAATACTTTTTGAGGTTTTCCATCCGTTTCAAACTTTAATATACTCGTATATTCTTTTCATGCCGTGATAGTTTTTCCAATCAAGTTCTGTTGACTGCAGTATTTTTTGCTAGAGATTGTATTTTCAGTCGTGGTATTTAATTTCAGTAAATATTTATTATTTCGTAATTACGTTTAGTTTTATTTTTAAACATTCAGAATAGTTCAGCGCGCAGCAACATAAACAAAGGTTTCATTCAAGTTTTGTATAAAAAAGTTATTGCAGATTTTTTACCTCTCGTCACTCAGTCCTGTAAGAGAGGTATTGTAATCATGTTAAAATTTCGATAGTGAGTTTTACAATGGATAAGCACGTTTTAGAATCCGTATAGAACACGATTTTGATAATTTCGCGATGAAATCTATGTGTATTCCTGTTTTTTATTCAATTTTGACGTTTTAAACTGATAACAGCATTAACTCCATAGGAACAATTTTAAACAATTGTTTATTCACAAGTGAATTAATTTTTTTTTAAATCACTTAACACATTTTTAAATCACTCCAACGTTTTAAACTGTCATTATTTCGTCAAAAATGTATAAAAACAATGACAACTTTCCACTGACGACTACTTTGATTAGTTTTTTTTACCTTCCGCTTACCTGTAAAGGAAGGTATTGGAATCATGCAAAAAATCGGGTAGTGAGTTTTTAGTGGATGAGCACGAATTAGGGTCCTTACAACTCATTTTTGATAGTTTCCCGATGATGTCTGTATGTATGTGTGTGTGTGTATGTGTGTGGGTATGTATGTGGTCAAGGGGTGTTAGTCACATAACTCAAATACGAATTACCCAAAAAATTTGACATTTGGTATTTTACAATTGTATACGAATAGGAAGAGCTCATTAGATTTTGGTACAAATATCTTCACCGGAAGTGATATTTTTTGAAGATTGAAAAGATTAAGTGTAAAAAATGTCTATAAATTTGGATAAATATAGTATTTATTTGTAATACGAATAAGATGAAAAGTTATTTGCAATTTACGTTATAAAAAAATTGTCTTTATCTGGTAGCATTAAAGAACTGCAGTAAAATTTAAAAAATAAATTTATCAAATAAATCGTTGAAATCTTGTAATCCATGTTCGGTTGATTTTTGTTTCTGCATAAAAAATATTGACAGATGAGACGGGTGACAAGTTGGCATACTAGCGCTATATAAGTCAGGTAAGCTATTAAATGTAGTAACTGAACGGAGGATTGCTTCAACACAGAAGAGTTTTCGTGTGAATGAATCTTTTGATTCAGGTGATGCAAATTTATTTGAATATTTTAGATTTTTATTTGTATATTTTAAATGGGCACCGGATTGTACGTATACACTGTTTAAAATAATAGTATTTGTTGGTACCCTTTTAAAAGAGCGTTCTAATTTTTGCTCTTATAAGTGTAAAATAATACACTTTATAAAAGAAACATTACTCAAAAATGTATTCTTATAAAAGGGCAAGAGTAATATTTTATTGAATTTTATTAAGTACTAATTTTTGAGTATTTATTATACTTTTTAGTATTTGATTTTACCCTTTAAATTATAATTTTGGTTATTGTATACTAATATAAATATTAAATTACCCAAATTAGTGCATATGTTACACTTTTGGCGTAGATTGGTACCCTTTAAATGTATTATGTTTAATGAGAAACACTAAAAACAGCACAATGTGCACCATGAAAGGGTACTAATTCCTTTAGTAAGCAAAGCAATTCTTCCCCTGGTCAGATCTAGTCTAGCAAAGGAACTGGAACTAGTCTGACTGACCTACCTATACTTAAATACAGACAGCGTTGTAACCATACTAATATTGATAGTGAAATAGTTATTGTGTTTCTGGTTGATGAAGAATGATATTTAGTCTTAAATATAACTAAATTCAATTTTTGTGAAAATTTGCACGCCTTTGAAATAGTTAAAGATAATAATATTTCCACTGAACTTCATATGCTGCAAAAAATGTTATAAAGAGAACCATTTGAACTACACGGTGCTAAATTATTAAGCAAAAGTTTATATTTAGTGCCCAAGGTACATATATTTGTAATGTTATTAAATAATCTACTTATATTGATATTCTTGTGTAGTAAACTTTCATGTATAATAATGTAATCTTAAAAAATACAAAATTGTAATTTAATAAAGAAACTTATTACTCGAATAAGTGCAAATTTTATACATTTTTAAGAATACAAAGTACCTATAATTGATTAAAAATAATTACATTAAAAGAATTACATTTTACCCATATTAGTTTAATTTAAAGAACCTCTTTTAGTTTACTATATTGTTATACAAAAAAGTATTATTTCGTGTTTTACCCTATTTATATTACTGAATTAAGTGCCCTTTTTATTTTACCCTTATCATAGAGCGTTGTATGGCCTTGGTCTTATATAAACATTAATAAGGGTTAAAAAAGTACTCTTTTTTTAAACAGTGTACATTTCTGTTTAAAGTCTAGATATGGCGGAAGGTTGCGTGATGGCCACGTCAGATTTTTTTGTTATGTCATAATAAATTTATAATTCATATATCTGAAATAATTTCGTCAAAATTGAATAAAATATTGTATAAACCACGTGAGATACGAATGTTTATTCATTCGGGTTCGGGAACTAAACTTTCTTCTCTTGAATAATCATTCATGTATCTCACTTGATGTATAAATATCTATTAAATTCTTGTTTTTTGTTAACCCTGGTTATAATCAAATGAAACATTTTTACCTCTCGCCCAGAGAGGTATAGGGATCGTGAAGATGTCGAGATTTTTGTCAATAAGCACGTTTTACCACCTTTAGAACCTATTTTGACTATTTTCACGATGATGTCTGTGTGTGTGTGTGTGTGTGTGTGTGTGTGTGTGTGTGTGTGTGTGTGTGTGTGTGTGTGTGTGTGTGTGTGTGTGTGTGTGTGTGTGTGTGTGTGTGTGTGTGTGTGTGTGTGTGTGTGTGTGTGTGTGTGTGTGTGTGTGTGTGTGTGTGTGTGTGTGTGTGTGTGTGTGTGTGTGTGTGTGTGTGTGTGTGTGTGTGTGTGTGTGTGTGTGTGTGTGTGTGTGTGTGTGTGTGTGTGTGTGTGTGTGTGTGTGTGTGTGTGTGTGTGTGTGTGTGTGTGTGTGTGTGTGTGTGTGTGTGTGTGTGTGTGTATGTGTGTGTGTGTGTGTGTGTGTGTGTGTGTGTGTGTGTGTGTGTGTGTGTGTGTGTGTGTGTGTGTGTGTGTGTGTGTGTGTGTGTGTGTGTGTGTGTGTGTGTGTGTGTGTGTGTGTGTGTGTGTGTGTGTGTGTGTGTGTGT
The DNA here is from genome assembly GCA_947534325.1 of Agonum fuliginosum. Classification (NCBI taxonomy): domain Eukaryota; kingdom Metazoa; phylum Arthropoda; class Insecta; order Coleoptera; family Carabidae; genus Agonum; species Agonum fuliginosum. Next base: position 15,211,075 of record OX384029.1, on the reverse strand, counting down.
GTGTGTGTGTGTGTGTGTGTGTGTGTGTGTGTGTGTGTGTGTGTGTGTGTGTGTGTGTGTGTGTGTGTGTGTGTGTGTGTGTGTGTGTGTGTGTGTGTGTGTGTGTGTGTGTGTGTGTGTGTGTGTGTGTGTGTGTGTGTGTGTGTGTGTGTGTGTGTGTGTGTGTGTGTGTCTGTGTCTGTGTCTGTGTCTGTGTCTGTGTCTGTGTCTGTGTCTGTGTCTGTGTCTGTGTCTGTGTCTGTGTCTGTGTCTGTGTCTGTGTCTGTGTCTGTGTCTGTGTCTGTGTCTGTGTCTGTGTCTGTGTCTGTGTCTGTGTCTGTGTCTGTGTCTGTGTCTGTGTCTGTGTCTGTGTCTGTGTCTGTGTCTGTGTCTGTGTCTGTGTCTGTGTCTGTGTCTGTGTCTGTGTCTGTGTCTGTGTCTGTGTCTGTGTCTGTGTCTGTGTCTGTGTCTGTGTCTGTGTCTGTGTCTGTGTCTGTGTCTGTGTCTGTGTCTGTGTCTGTGTCTGTGTCTGTGTCTGTGTCTGTGTCTGTGTCTGTGTCTGTGTCTGTGTCTGTGTCTGTGTCTGTGTCTGTGTCTGTGTCTGTGTCTGTGTCTGTGTCTGTGTCTGTGTCTGTGTCTGTGTCTGTGTCTGTGTCTGTGTCTGTGTCTGTGTCTGTGTCTGTGTCTGTGTCTGTGTCTGTGTCTGTGTCTGTGTCTGTGTCTGTGTCTGTGTCTGTGTCTGTGTCTGTGTCTGTGTCTGTGTCTGTGTCTGTGTCTGTGTCTGTGTCTGTGTCTGTGTCTGTGTCTGTGTCTGTGTCTGTGTCTGTGTCTGTGTCTGTGTCTGTGTCTGTGTCTGTGTCTGTGTCTGTGTCTGTGTCTGTGTCTGTGTCTGTGTCTGTGTCTGTGTCTGTGTCTGTGTCTGTGTCTGTGTCTGTGTCTGTGTCTGTGTCTGTGTCTGTGTCTGTGTCTGTGTCTGTGTCTGTGTCTGTGTCTGTGTCTGTGTCTGTGTCTGTGTCTGTGTCTGTGTCTGTGTCTGTGTCTGTGTCTGTGTCTGTGTCTGTGTCTGTGTCTGTGTCTGTGTCTGTGTCTGTGTCTGTGTCTGTGTCTGTGTCTGTGTCTGTGTCTGTGTCTGTGTCTGTGTCTGTGTCTGTGTCTGTGTCTGTGTCTGTGTCTGTGTCTGTGTCTGTGTCTGTGTCTGTGTCTGTGTCTGTGTCTGTGTCTGTGTCTGTGTCTGTGTCTGTGTCTGTGTCTGTGTCTGTGTCTGTGTCTGTGTCTGTGTCTGTGTCTGTGTCTGTGTCTGTGTCTGTGTCTGTGTCTGTGTCTGTGTCTGTGTCTGTGTCTGTGTCTGTGTCTGTGTCTGTGTCTGTGTCTGTGTCTGTGTCTGTGTCTGTGTCTGTGTCTGTGTCTGTGTCTGTGTCTGTGTCTGTGTCTGTGTCTGTGTCTGTGTCTGTGTCTGTGTCTGTGTCTGTGTCTGTGTCTGTGTCTGTGTCTGTGTCTGTGTCTGTGTCTGTGTCTGTGTCTGTGTCTGTGTCTGTGTCTGTGTCTGTGTCTGTGTCTGTGTCTGTGTCTGTGTCTGTGTCTGTGTCTGTGTCTGTGTCTGTGTCTGTGTCTGTGTCTGTGTCTGTGTCTGTGTCTGTGTCTGTGTCTGTGTCTGTGTCTGTGTCTGTGTCTGTGTCTGTGTCTGTGTCTGTGTCTGTGTCTGTGTCTGTGTCTGTGTCTGTGTCTGTGTCTGTGTCTGTGTCTGTGTCTGTGTCTGTGTCTGTGTCTGTGTCTGTGTCTGTGTCTGTGTCTGTGTCTGTGTCTGTGTCTGTGTCTGTGTCTGTGTCTGTGTCTGTGTCTGTGTCTGTGTCTGTGTCTGTGTCTGTGTCTGTGTCTGTGTCTGTGTCTGTGTCTGTGTCTGTGTCTGTGTCTGTGTCTGTGTCTGTGTCTGTGTCTGTGTCTGTGTCTGTGTCTGTGTCTGTGTCTGTGTCTGTGTCTGTGTCTGTGTCTGTGTCTGTGTCTGTGTCTGTGTCTGTGTCTGTGTCTGTGTCTGTGTCTGTGTCTGTGTGTGTGTGTGTGTGTGTGTGTGTGTGTGTGTGTGTGTGTGTGTGTGTGTGTGTATGTGTGTGTGTGTGTGTGTGTGTGTGTGTGTGTGTGTGTGTGTGTGTGTGTCTGTCTGTATGTGCGCCTACTATAGTCTTTCGTTCTGATTCATTATCTCAAATTCTACTGAACATAAAATTCTAATATTTTGCAATATACATTTATATATGTTAATGAAGAGCTGATAAGATTTTGGTAAAAATCTGTCAACCGGAAATGGTATTTTCTTGAAGAATTTTAACATTTTTTGCAAAAAATATAGGAAATACTGCGATAGTTACAATTTGTCATTCGACATTTGAAAGAACAAATTATCTTTTACAATATTTATTTAACATCGTTTCTATATCTCTTACCAATAAAGGAAAATTAATTTTCAAAAATTTGTAATTTTATCTACCACGATTTGTAAATCATAATATAGGAAAAAAAATTGAAAACAAAAATGAATATGTCAATGTGACAGATGAACAGACGTATACACAATTTCTGAAATGTTTGTGGCACCATTTTAAAAGAAATGTAAATATTATTAACAACTGAACATAATGTAATAAGGTAATAATAAAGTTAAATTTTTATCTATAAAGAGCTAATTAAAGAACTAAGAACTATAAAATTATTTTCAAAAAGTTTGTAAATTTATTGCAAAATTATAATTTAAGAAAGCCTAACTAAAATCAAATTCACATAAATTACAGTGTTAAAGCGAGAGGTCGTGTGCTGGCCACAACAGATTTTTTACTTGATGTTCTAATTTGAAACATTATTCTTATTTTATATATCGAAAGCGACATTTTCAGATAATTTGCTGTTGTAAATTGTGAGTTAAGTTGTTTATAAAGTAAGTTAAATCTTGATTTACTCGAGCTAACTATATCTTTATTTATTAAGATGCTTTCAAGTTTATTCGAATATTATTAATCAAATCTTTATTAATAAACTGCGTATTCCATACCTCGGTGTGATCTACAGTTTGTAAAAATGATTTAATTTGTGAACACCAGTTGAGTTCTGCTTTATTTATATCTGCTTGATCTAAGTGTTTCAGGCGGTTATATAAGATCTTCGGTAAGCGGTTCTCATCCATGGCTATGATTTTGCTCCACCAGTTAAGGATTCGTTTCCAGATGTCTACAGCAATTGGGGTTGTACCTGTTTCCATTCTTATAATGTAATTTGGTGTGTTTCGTGGACACTGCAATATACTTTTTAAGTAAGTTAGTTGGCATTTTTCCATAGTTTCCCAATACGCCGGGCCCCAGATTTCACAGGCATATGTAGCCGTTGAGTTTATATTACTTAATAATAATTTATAATTTGCAACTTATAAAACTGTTGCGCAGTATATCGTACTAATGTTTTTGACTCTGACAATACAAGTCAATATTTTCAGGTCGCGTAATATAGATCAGCTGAGTACAGTTCGCGCATATCCGGTTCCATCTTATTTTGCGACTACTATAAAAGAAAAAAGTAAATATGGCGGGAGGTCTTGTGCTGGCCACAGCAGATTTTTTTATTATGGATCTTCTTTTATGGTAATTTTTAGGCTTATTACACGCTTTGTGTGAGAAAGTTTACTTCACTACCCATTTGAGTAAGTTATTCCTATTCGAGTAGCATACTTTATTTTATCCATGACAATGACTATTAAATGATTTATTTATTTTTCAGAAAGTGAGTAATAATAACATTACTAGCTAGCAGAAAATAATTGCAGAATGAATGTATCAATACTATTAACCGTCGTAAATAAACCTTTTGTTAATTGTCAAATGTCAGCTGGCATCTGCCATTTTCATATTTCTTGAACAATGAGTTAATTATTTAATATAATCGTGTCGTAGACAAAGAAGTAAATTTCACTTTATAGTTTTTTTGACATTTGCCTGCAGATCATTTAGAGAACTTATTTTTTGTGTAATTAGTTAAACTCTGATATACCCAAAATACAAGAAAACCTGATTTCAGTTCTGCGTTGGGCGCAGTTATGTTTATTTTTAAATGAACTTTTCGCGGCTTTGATTACCCATGCAAAAATGAATCCACCTCAGAACAAATATAATTATAAATACACTCAATTTTACCATTTGTAAAAATTCTGATACATTTATTCAAATGAGCTTAGGTAATGGAATTAGGAATTTTATAAAAGTACCACCTCTCGCCGTTTTCAATTCGTTTGCGATATCATGCAGGGCTGTTCAGTTGGCCTTTGCAGTTTCAATGAAATTCCTATTAAATTACTTCCAAATTTGTTCCTTGTTGTGAGTGTAAGACCCTGGCTCTCCCGCGTGTTTTTATTTTGTGATATTAAAATGTTATAGGGGGATTAGGTTGGAAAACCGCTATTAGAAAACTCATTTTTCTCGAGAAGGAGACATAGGCGCCGGGAAACTCATTCGTGAGAAGGGGTACGAATATTTCACGAAGCTCAAAAATCCCAGGTTTATTCAAACACCGAAAGAACTTATTTCTTTGATAATTGAATTAATAAGATATTAAAATAAAAAAGATACAAACAAATGTGTTTACTACCTGAGGTAGGGTAGTGTAATAATATTGAAGTAACTATTTTTTTTCAACAATTATAATAAATGAAAGACATTTTGTTGATAAAAAATCAATTTAAGTAAGTCTTTTATTATTAATATATGAAGTATATTAATAGTTATTTACATGGCGAGCGTTGTAAATTAATCTTTACGGGCAAACTGGAAAGCTTGGAGGGCGAGAGACGAAGGAGTCCTAATCCGATGATCCCTGTTAAGAATATTTGTATGCGTACCGTGTAATTTTTTTCCACTATCAGAGCATTTTTATTTGATGAATTAATATTTTAATTTAAAAAAAGATACATTACATTTCGTAATCAAAGGTTGTTGACAGTAGGACAATTGAGCAGAAGAGACCTGTAAAGTCCCTACAATGAATATATTACAGGTCAAAACCCTGTATTAACTTATTTACTTAGATTCCATAATGCCAGTAAAGTGTCATTTACACGGAAGGTGGAAATAATTATTAACTAAACTAAGAACACAAAAATGATCTCAATTAATGAACTATTTATAAATCTTCAATAAAATGAATTTTGCTTATTACTATCTTATTCAAATATTTTTTCTCTTCCGACGCTTATGAGATATACAGGCTTTCCACTCGTTCTCCACGCAGGGAAAATTGAAACGCGTCGAGTAAATTGAAACTCGATATCGGGGAAGCAAATTATACACTTTCATGATGAAACTAAACTTTAAAAAAGAGTTATTAAAATTGAAAGTTCCCTCAGGTAGGGTAACAAAGAAATTTTAAATTTTTATGGCAATAGGTAGCGATTTTATAGTATATTATGTTTACCGTACTGAAGAAAATTGTCCATAATGTGCAACCACGTGTAGTTGGAGATAAAACTGCCTTAAAAGTTGTTTAAAGACATAAAATTCGATTCTAACAAACTTTGTGGGACTATATAAACAAGGTTTCTTATTTTCATTTTAGTGGACTAAACACAGAGGTCATGAGATCGGATCTTGATCAAAGTAACTAATCTAATTCATCGCAGGGCTGTATTATGTTATATTGCGCTACGATATGACGTCAAACAGGGCTGTCTGCTATCATACTGAATTTTAGCTGTACTTGACTTTCCACGAAATTTTATTAGGTATTGATATCGAAATAAAATCAAATTACTATATCAGGATAATGGGAAGGATTGGGGTAATTTGAACTTAATTGCACATTGCGGATCTCTGCAGTTGAAAAAATATAAACCAAACGTCATGATAAGTGCTTTAACTGTCCGTCTTTACTAGTTATTTATGATAATAAGTGTTAAAAATGATATTTTATGAGTGAGTGGGGATGTTTGCAAAACGAGGCGAAGCCGAGTGAAGCAATCTCACGAACGAAATAAAATCACTTTTTACACATATTATATCATACAATATTTTATATACGACCTTCGCAATATTATTTAAGTTAATTTATTGAATCAATCCAACAGGATACAATATGATTACAAAAAAAATGTATCTAAATAAAAACAATAATGCTAAGGCAAATATACAAAAAATAAATCAACCATCTATGTACATAATCACATAATATACTCGTATAAGTAACGAAAATAAATTAATAGTAGAACATGAATAATTAAATATTAGCAAAAACTAAATTTCTAAATTTAAGTAATGGTTCACCAAATAAGTCAATATTATATGAGACATTATTGTATGCATCACACATAATGTCTAATAGGACATTTAATCTGGTAGTTTGTTCTGACTGTTTTTCAGGCAAAAGTAGTTTTACTTCTGAATGAAATGCGTGGTATTTTAAACGGTATGCGTTCTAGGATCAACAATGAGACCGTTTATTAATTTATACAAATATAGACAGGAAAGTATTTTCCTTCTATAACTAAGGACATGACATTTATGTCAGACAGTAACGTAACATACTTAACATTATAACTTGGGTACTGTCTATAAATTTTAAAGTAACAGAATTTTAAAAACTTTTTTTTGTACTGATTCGATAACATTGACATACTTGTTGTAAATAGGGTACCAAGAACTCTGTACAATATGTAACCGCAATGAAGTGGAGGATTTATTCCACTTCTTTGTGGGTTGCCCCATTTACAACAATCTCAGACAGACTCACTTGAGTCAATACAGCTTCGACACTATAGAGAATAATGATTTATTCTTATTTAAAAAAAATCCAAACAGTCATCAAATAAATAACATTTTCTACTATACATTAAATGCTTTCAAGCTAAGAAGCTTTATAATTAATATATAATTAATTATTTCATAATTATGTATTTTAAGCTATATTTTGCAAATTACATATGTTTATATTAGTTAGTAAGTCATTTAAAAATCTATTTAAATCATTATTATTATTTTTTTGTTTTTTTTTTCTATGCTTAACATGTAAAGCTATTTGTAAAACTTTTTACACAAACGAAATTACTCAATTAATGATAAATGATTTATTTACAATATATTGGTACTTAATAAGTTAATTATTTTCTTTATCATTGTATACCTACTTTATAACATTTTTAGATATTTATACATGTAAATATAATTGTAGTAATATTAAACCCAAAGGCAATTTTTATTTTTACTCAATTAATTATAATATTTATTTATATTATGTACTTAGTAATATACTTACATAGTAAATTTATTATATAATGCACATGTTGTCAATCTATTTGTATGGGTGCTCTACCCGAAAGCAAATTAATTAAATAGTAATAATAAGGAATAATAATAAATAGGGTTCCAGATTTTTAGACAGTACTTTAGTTTACTACGTACTAATGTATAATACAGATATTTAAGAGTCAAGATTTTATTAAATGATCTTGAATTACGAATTATAAATCCAAGACTTATGTACGATGATTTAACAATAGTATCTATATGTTCATTAAAACTTAATTTCTCAGCAAACAAAATACCGAGGTCTTTAACCGTGACACTTTTTGTAGAGAATTAGCTTCCATGTAATATGGATAAGTGTAGACGTATTTTTTGACAAAATAGCTCATTATTTTGCATTTACTAAAATTAAAATATAATTTAGAAGTCTGTTACCAAGCCAGAATATTTTCGATGTCTTTTTGTAGAAGAAAACAGTCTTGAATAGAGTTAATTTGTCAGAAAAGTTTGAGATCATCGGCGTATAACAATATATTAGAATGCTGGGGAAGGGTTGTGAATGAGATCTCAGGCCCTGAACGCATCCTAGCGGCCATCCACCAAGGGTGACATCTGAATCTGAGATCTGAATGCACAGTTAGTTGTCGATGATCTGCCGCGCTCGCCTGATTTCCTTATATTGTGTTTTAACATACTATTACATTTTGTAGATATTTTCTCGCCAGTAAATAAACATTGTGCATATTAAAATCTATGTTACTCGCTATAACCACCCGATTATTAACAGGTTGTGGGTCCAGGCCGGTAAAGTGCGCGATGAAAAAGTAAAGCACGTGTAGCCAAAACTTTTGAGGTTAAGCAAAGCGCCGGTCTAGCAAACTTGTATCTCTCGATTTCGATTGTACGTATCAAAAATGTGTGCGGATGGTGATGTTCGCTTCGATCATCTCAAGAAAGACAACTATGATACCTGGAAGATCCAGATGCGCGCAGTTTTGATAAAACACAACGCGTGGGAATACGTAAGTGGCAGGACTATCAAACCAGAAGCCACTGTATGGACAGCGACGTCGATTGAAGCTGAAAATATGTGGATTGGAGAAGACTTAAAAGCTCAATCGGACATCATCCTCGCGATACACCCATCAGAAGTTAAACAAGTGAACGGATGTGACACTTCACGAGCTGTTTGGCTCAAGTTGGAGGGTATTTACCAATCGAAAGGTCCGGTGCGTAAAGCAGCCTTGCTAAACCAGCAGATTTCATTTAAGATGCAAAACGGAAATGACGCACGTGAAAATACTCAAGAGTTTATTGAGATTGTCGATAAACTGGCCGAAATGGACATCGAAATAAATAGCGTTGCGCGTAAAGATACTAGAAGAACACGAATTCCGAAGAGATGACAGTCGCACGACATCGCGTCAAACAATGGTGGCCGAAATATTCGCGGGTGAAAAGTGTAAATGCGAATCTTTCAAAAACATTAATTTACTTAAATATTCCTAATATATGCGCATCATACCGAAATCACGAAATTTATAAAATGCATAACTAGTTATTGATTATGCTACTTTTATTTGTTTTAATTATTTGTTTTATTGTTAATTTATCAGTTTAATGTGTTAAACGTATTAAAAGTGACACTGAATGCAAAAACTGCAGTTTTGTCGTCGGTTTAATCTAAGACAGAAGAAATCAACATAACGTAATAATCGGTATACAGTGTACTATTCAGTACTGTTAATTACGTTTAAACTTGTTTTCTGGAGACAGATTTGTACAACAAAAGATTTGAAATTGACCCGAGAAGACGCATAAGCAATAGCTCTGATCGATTTTTTGTTTTGATTACTCGTAAAATCGCCATATAACTGCCGTAAAAACCCATAACACATTACTACACCTGCGTAATGTGAGTATTAGTGAACGTCGAAATCGCCCTGTAACTACTCATTACTAGAGTTTCTTACTGTTAATATAAGTGTCCCTCCAGTTCAAAGAAAGTTAAAAGAAGCAGATTTTCTGGCACGAAAGCCCGCTATGCGATCAGAATTCCTCCGACACCACTGAGTAGCTCGCTTGTAACTTGTTAGGATGTTTGTAAATCGGGAATCGAGTCACTAATGAACCCCGACATTGCTTCAAGTCACCATATGGAGGTGAAAAAGTGTGGAAGCAAATTGGGAAGCGCTACACATCGTGTATTTTCAGCAATGCCGTAAGTATCCAAAGAGGATCAGTTATGCAATGGGCTGGGATATCAGTCAAGTCGCGGACCGAACTACACCTTGTTTCTAGGGAAGCATTGAATGCCAATAGGTACATAAAAGATATTTTGGTCGAGTTTGTTGTTCTTATTTTTGAAAAAAAATTTATGTTTATGCACGGTAATGCGCACTCTCATGCTACTGCATTCGTGAACGGTTTCGTAAATGATGTTAACATCAATCGTATGGTGTGGCAGCGCGAAGTACAGATCTGAATCCAATAGAAAATGTGTAGTATACCTATGGTCGGTAAAAAAATTCAGAGTCGTGTGCCTGCTCCCACCTATTCCAGTATGTTTGAACAACTGAGAGAAGCACTGTTAAGGCGCGTATTCACCTAAGCACAAAAGGGAATGAGGCAAAGCGAGGTCGAACGGACATACGTGTCATGCAGGCGCGGAAAACAGCACGATCCGAGGCAGTTCGAATGCCATCCGATGGAAGTCGGTACTTCAGAGAAAAATTCGATTAGATGTGGACGGCATTTGTTCATTACTACTGCCTCGCTACGCCTCAAGTTTTTAAGCCGCGTATTCATCTGAGCACGAACGGGAACGAGGCAAGGTGAGGCCTAACGGATGCCTCGTTCGTAAATTTGTTTGGTAGAATATGCGAACGTACGACGTCTGGCGAGGCAACGAACGAGGCACCGAACCATCCCATACATGCAGAAGCTGAATAAACAAATGCCGTCCACATCTGAACAAATTTTTCTTTGAAGTACCGACTTCCATCGGATGGCATCCGAATTGCCTCGGACCGTGCGTCGCACAGCCGAATGCTGTTTGCCGCGCCTCGGTGACACGTCACATACGTTTGATCGTTCGGCCTCGCCTTGCCTCGTTCCCGTTCGTGCTCAGATGAATACGCGGTGCGGTTCTAATAGACATATACATTAACGTTACTAACGTTTACATTTAAGTACACTATACACTTGTAGGAGGGTGGATTGAAAAGTTTCCGGAATGGGCGACTGGGACTTGCTTTTTTCAAATATTTTTATGTCGATATTTTGGTTACTCTTTCATAATAATTGACACAAACTTTCAAATCGATCTGTCTTTTATTCTGGTTTTGAAAAATAGATAGAAAATAAATTCCAGCGGTTACAAAATTCTTTCATTTGGAGGGGAAAACCGCAACTTACATTCGAATCCAGATTTTACGCCGTATTTGGAGATTCATCTGCTTCATTTTCCACCGTGAGTTTCTGAATTCAAGAGTGGCAGGACGCACAAAATTGATGAATTGCGTTGCGTTCAGGACGTCCAAAAACGGCTAACACACCATAAACAGTCATTATTCGGTTTTGGAAGATCGACCGTTGAAATTAAGCAAGATATAGGCTTTTCTTATAATAAACGAGTTGTTAAAATTTTACATAACGAATTAGGATTGAAAAAATTATTCTCAAGATGCGTGCCGCATTTGCTGAATTCAAAGAAAATGCGTAATCAAGCGGGAACCTTAGTCTATAGTTTGGTAGAATTTAAGAGTAATCCAACCGATTTAAAGAGGCGATTTAGGATCATGGATGAGATCTGGATTTCACACAACACACCCGAAACAAAACTTCAATCATAACAGTTAACTGGCCGTTGGGAATCCGCTCCGAAGAAGGCAAAAAGGTGATGGCATCCGTTTATTGTGTAACTAAAATATCTTATGCAGGTAACGGTAGTTGTATCGATAATATTATCTCAAATATCGATACTGACAAATATTCTACCAATGTAAAATATAATAAATTCAGATCTAGTCAAAGGAGTTTTACTAATTGACTATATTGAAAAGGAAAAATCTATTAGAGGACAATACTACAAAATACTTTTGAACAAGTTTAAAGCAGTCATTCAGGAAAATCGCAAGAGAAATGACCAAAAAAGTGTTGTTTTAGCACGACAATGAACTCGCACATTCAAGCACAATCGCCCAGCAAAAATTATCGGAATTGGAGTTTCAAATCCTTCCGCACTTATTTACGTGATTTGGCTCCCTCTGACTTCCACCTATTCCTGAAACTAAAAAAATCCTAGCAGGAAATAGATTTCTGTCATATGAAGAGATGATCGAGGCTGTAAACGACTATATTGAGGACCTTGAAGAAAGTCACTTCCGACAGGGAATCGGAAAGCTTGATAAATGTTGGTCCAAGTGTGTTGAGCTTCGAATGGATTGTTAAAAAAAAAATTAATTTGAGCCAGATTTCTTTTGTTGTCTTTGTCATTCCGGAAACTTTTCAATCCACCCTCGTAAATGATTCTTATTAAGTAATCTATAATGAGGTGGGATATTGAAAAAATCTTAAATTTTATCATATATGAAAAACATCCCATTGTATGAAAAGAAAACACAAATGACCATTTTCTTCCTCTTCTAACATTCTACTGTCGTCTTATGGTCAATATATTTTGATATATAGATCTCATCTACCAGCGTTTTTTCTTTCTCTTTTCAATAACCCAGCTATAACTACAAATGCAGAACTGGCCAGTATTAAACAGTCGATGTCGTCCATCTTGTCGGATCACTGTTCGGTCGTTCAGTGTCCGTAAAGATGGATCGGAGTATCATTCGTTGCATCGACAAACTTCGTTCGTTCGCACCTTTTACCAAACAAATTTACAAACGAGGCATTGCTTAGGCCACGCTTTAACTCGTTCCCGTTCATACTCAGGTGAATACGCGCATTTAAAAGAATGGAATGATATCTCTCAAGATGACATAAGAGAACTCATTTTGAATATGACCCGACAGTATGTTGACCGAGTTCCAACAATAATTAACGTTTATTTACGTATGCACCTTTTGATACTATACAGTCAATAAACATTTAAAACTTTAATTTCATAATACGAATATTGTTTGACCATAATACCCTTTAATAAAATATATCATAGCTATACAAAATAAATCATGGATAGAGAGCATCATTTGAGGTACAATTAACTTTAGTACGTATACCTTATACAACGTCCAAAGAAATAGTGTACGGTGGTAGAAGGCGCGAAGAAGGGCATGTCGAATGCGTTCCACATTTTCAGGGGTTTGACCCGTTCGTGGAGCTCCTGGTGACCTTTTGTTCATCAGTACACCACGTGTGCGAAGTGCTTTAACCCAACGAAGGATGGTGTTTCGAGAAGGAACAGCTCGATTCCGATGAATGTTGAAATGGCTACGAAACTCACGCCGTACAGCCGTAATACAGTCATTATTTCGGACAAAACTGTCGTACGCGAAAACGCGGTGCTCAAACGACCACGGCTCCATAATGTCAATAGATAACAAAATGCTAGGAACTCACGAGTCGATTGACATCCTCCTCACCTCTCTGACACTAATAGGGCGAGAGTACGAGCCATTTCAAAAGCGTCCGTCCTTTGTGCTGCACCCTGTATAAGCAGTATCAGTTAGCGAGCCGGCAGCGTTGCAATCTTGTGCGTTGTATGCTTGCACAGTTTGATTACTACATTTGAATTCGATTAAAATTACGAAGGAAAAAATTGGTTCTGCATGAATTTTACAATAATTATTATCTAGATATGATATTAACTATCGCAAGTTGTTCTACTACATAAGAAATGTAACAAACATAATATTGAAAATTATCGCCCTTGTTAACCCCTGGAGAGGTTGAATGTTGTTGGATTGTTGAATAAAAGATTAGATATTTGTAATAGCTTTATTGATCAACACGAATATACTTGTTATATGGTTAACACTCAATAGCTGTGAGTCGACTTCTTACCCTAATACAAATCTTGGGGTATATATTGGCTATAGTAGTGGGGGTGAGTAGTGGGGGTGAAGAACTACACCCTACACAATACAAAATGGGGTACGTAACTGTACATACTGCCCCCCTTGAACTATAAGTTTCAATGTAACACATATTGCAATACAATACATATATTTTTTGTTTTAAGTTAAACTATTATACTAATTTTGTTTTAATACTAACACCAACTGAAGCACTGATTTTCTCTTTTGCTTTAAACACTAACACTGCTATTGCACTGTGAGTTATTGTCTTCAATCGGTAGGATAGATATTTTTCGTATGGCCCGTTTGACGACGCCTTGGGCCGTCTTGACGCTTACGACTCGTACCTGGCCGTCGTCTCCGGGGTAGGTGTCGCAAATTCTCCCGATCTTCCAAGATAGGGGTGGCAAGTTGTCCTCAATGAGAACTACCACTGCGCCCAGAAGTTGTTGGTTGTCTACGGCGTGGACCCATTTTGAGCGGTTTTGAAGGTTGGTTAGGTATTCACGACTCCACCGTGACCAATAATGACTGCGTAGCCTTTCAACCAACTGCCACCTTGACAGGCGGTTTAACGGTATTTCCTTGAGGTCGTACTCTGGAAGAGTTGTTAGTGGCTCTCCTATGAGGAAATGACCGGGAGTTAGGACTTGGAGATCGTTGGGATCAGAACTTAAGGGCATCAAAGGTCTTGAATTAAGACATGCTTCGATTCGCACTAACAGCGTGTACATCTCATCACAAGTAAGATGTGAATTTCCTACGACCTTTTTTAAATGTCTTTTCATTGACTTTATGTTTGCTTCCCAAAGTCCTCCCATGTGTGGGGATCTGGGTGGAATTAAATGCCACCTTATATTAAATTTTGCCAATTCGGTCACAAAGACTTTGTCCTGTTCGTTTATGAATGTGTATAACTCTTTAAGTTCATTCTTTGCGCCAATAAAATTTGTACCGTTATCGCTATGAATATCATGAGGGCATCCGCGTCTACTAATGAAACGTCGGAATGCATTGAGAAATTCCTCGGTAGACAAGTCAGTAACCATCTCTATGTGAATTGCTTTAGTTGCAAAACAAACGAATAAAACAATATAGGCTTTTATCAATCGCTTTCCACGCCCTCGTGATTCTTTGACTTGAATAGGGCCCGCGTAGTCAATTCCAGTTGTAAGGAAAGCACGTGCAGGTTTTACTCTGGGTGCGGGAAGGTCACCCATTTTAAATTTTGATTCTGTAGGTTTGACTTTGAAACATGGGTGACAATAATGTAATACTTGACGTATAGCGTTTCGCGCTGAAATAATCCAATACCGTTGGCGAAGAGCCGCCAACGTGGCCTGGGGGCCCGCATGAAGTTGACGTTCGTGCTCTTGTTTTATTAATAATTTAGTTATGAAATGATTTTTTGGTAATAAAATAGGAAATTTTACATCATTGGTAATCTGAGCGTTTCTTAATCTGCCACCCACGCGTATTATTTTATGATCGTCCATGAATGGATTTAACGAGAGCAATTTTGAACTATTTAGTAGTGGTTTGTTTTCTCTTAGACTATGCCAGTCAGTATTGAATACGGATTGCTGCACAATAATAATTATTGTTATCATGGCATTATTCAACTCACCAATGGATAGAGTACTATTAAGAATTTTGTTGCTGTTTTTACAATTATTTTTGAATCGAATCATCCAAGCCACGATTCTTTGTAATTTAAAGAATTGAGAATATCTGCTTAGGAAGTCAATTGAGATAGAAGCGGTGCTACATATAATAGTAGGATTCCTTATTTCCGGCAATTCAGTATGATTAATATTTAAGTGCGAAGTCGGCCATTGAATTTCCGGTAATTTTAAAAAATCAGGCCCATTATACCAAACTGAGTTTTGTATGATATCGGATGGATATGCGCCCCTGCTTAAAATGTCAGCAGCATTATTTTCAGATCGTACGTGTCGCCAATTTTTGACTTCCGTTAATGAGGTAATTTCCGATATTCTATGGCTTACGAAAGTTTTCAATGAATTTACGGGTGTATTTATCCACGCAAGTACAATGCTTGAATCAGTCCATAAATATTCGCGCGTGCAATTTATTGATACGTTTTGACGCACCTTTTCAATTAATCGCGAAAGCAATAGTGCCCCGCACAATTCGAGTCGCGGTAAGGTAATTGTTTTAAGCGGCGCTACGCGCGATTTGGCACACATTAAATTAGTTTCGTATTTACCCTCATTATCAAGTGTTCTTAAATAAATGGCTGCACCGTAACCCTGCAGAGATGCATCGGAAAAACCATGGAACTCTGTCATTACTATAGATGTACTAGATATTATTTTACGTGGTATCGTAGCATATTTTAAGTTTTTCAACTCTCTTAAAAAAGTTGTCCAAGATGTATGTATGGACATTGGAACCGATTCATCCCAACCCAATTTTAGAGACCAAAGCTGCTGTAGCAAGATTTTTGCTTTCATTAATATAGGACCAATTAGGCCTAAAGGGTCAAAAATTTGTGCCGAAATTGATAAAATAATGCGTTTCGTAACCTTTTTCGGAGTATCAACTAGATTTAGTTCAAAATTTAATGCATCTGTTTTTGAGTTCCACGCTAAACCCAAAATTTTAGTTTGTTCATTTTTGTTTAAGTCAACTTTAGAATTTGAATTCTCATTGGAGTTTTCTGATAAGATAGCTATATCATTTGAATAAAATTTTCTAAGTTCGAACTGACTTTGATTAAGAATAAAAATTATGTCCTTTTTTATGTCAATTAATTCGGAAATGGAGTTAGCGCCAGTCAATAAGTCATCCATGTAAAAATGATTTTTAATTGCGTGACTAGCCCTTGGAAATTTTTCTGAATTGATTTCAGCAATTTCTTTTAAACAACGAGTTGCAATAAAACTAGCGGGTTTTGTTCCGTATGTTAACGTTGATAGACGATACGTTTGTATTGGTTCACTTGTATTGTTACGCCATACAATTAATTGATAATTTGCGTCTTCGTCAGTGACTCGAATTTGACGATACATTTTAGCTATGTCAGCATTTAAAGCATATTGAAATGTACGGAATTCTAAAAGGATTGAAAATAAATCGCGTTGTATGACTGGACCGCACATTAGATTGTCATTTAAACTATATCCGTTAGATGTTTTCGCGGACGCGTCGAATACCACCCTCAGCTTGGTCGTAGTGCTGGACTCTTTGAAAACTGCATGGTGAGGGAGAAATAAATGTTTGTCCGGAATATTATCTATTCGTTCCATATGCCCTAATAAGAGGTATTCATGTATGAAATTTGAATAATTGATCTTAAAGTTCTCATCCTTGGAAAACTTTCTTTCAAGGTTTAAAAAACGTTTAATTGCCAGGTTTTTTGATTCACCGACATTAACATGATTATTTCTAGCTGGTAACTTTATTAAAAAGCGTCCATTAATATCACGAATTGTATTAATAGCAAAATGATCTTCACATTCTAATTCTTCAGGAGTTAGCAGTTGTTTTTTAATTGGTTCTATTCCAGCCATTTCGATTTCAAAAAATTTAGCGACCTTTTCCTCTAGTGCCAGAGAAATACCAGTAGATGAGACTAAATTACACATTGTAGACTTTATTACAGGAAACTTTGATAATTCTGGGATTTGATAAGGACCCCCAACAATAAAGCCTAAATGAGTCTTTTGTAAGACTAGTCCTGATTGTAGAACAACTTGCCCGATACATAACAATGACCAGAATAAACCGCTTCCAAGTAACAGATCTATACCTGAAGATTCGTAGAATGTCGGGTCCGCCAGTTGAATATTTCTTGGAATTTGCAACATGGATGGATTCACGGTAACTAATGGTAAGTTTTCGGTAATTTTTTCTACAACAATGCATTTGAGTTGATTTGCAACAAAAGGATTGTATTTTGATTTGATGTCGACAAGAATGCTTTCTTTCGCGATACTCGTGGTGCCATTTAAACCTTTAATTTCAATATTCTCCGTAATACACTTTAAATCCAATTTTTCACACATGGACTTTGTGATACAATTCGACATTGAACCCGGATCTAATAGTACGCGACATGGAATATATTGATTTTTACGATTCTTAATTAACACTATAGCTGTTGCTAGCAAAACACTATCGAGTAAAAGAGATTTAGAAGACGAATGTTGACTAATTGTAGTTACTACATTGTCCTGATTTTGAGATTCATTTAAGTTTTCAATAATATGCAATAAGGAGTGGTGTTTTTTATTGCATGTACGGCATTTTGTTGTAATTCGACAAGTTGACGTAGTGTGATTGTTTCTCAAACAATTTGAACATAGTTTAAGCAGTTTGACCTTTTCAATTCTGTTTCGGATATCCAGATCTAAAAATTCTGAGCAGTTACGAATTGAGTGTTCGGAATTTTTGCACACATAACAAAGAGGTGATTTTACATTTGTTGCTACATTTGTTACCGTTCGTTTATTATTATTTACTACAGACTTTTGACTAAACGACTGACTGACTGGTTTTATGCTATCTAATGATTCTAGTACCATAACGCGTTTTTCTAGGAATTGAATTAACTGACTATAAGTTGGAATACTATTGTTTAAAGAAGATTGCCACTCCCTTTTTGAACTAAAATCTAACTTTTCGGTGATAATAGGGACAATTAAAGCATCCCATGCTTCTACGGGAATTTTTAATGTCTTAAGTGCAGCTATATTTGTAATAATAGTATCCAGTAGTTCGCGGAGCGAGGAATGAGAAGATTTGTTTATAACTGGGGCGTTGATCATGGACATAACATGATCACGGACAATTAATCGAGTATTTTTGAAACGTTTTTCTAAAATATCCCATGATTTACCGTAATTTTCGTCTTCGATTGTTAAAGATTCAATTGCTCTTAATGCCTCATCGCGCAGACAGGATTTCAAATATTGTAGTTTTTGCCTATTATTTAAAGAACTGTTCTCGTCAATAACGGATTTGAAACAATTCTCGAAATTAGTCCAGTCTTTGTAATTCCCAGAAAAAGTTTTTAAATTTAGAATTGGCAGATTAGGAAGCGACTCTTTGTTAGCGAAATTTGGAGATGATGCGGTAGAGTTAAGAACATTTTTATTTTCAGATTTATGAATAATATCCATTATGTCACCCATTAGATCGCAATATTTGTTTTCAAATTCAATCCTATCTTCCCGATATTTGGCTCTTGCTTCCGCCTTGTTATCAAGAGTTTCTAATTCATACTGGGTTTCTTCGAATTCTTTCCTTACAGCTTCAAGAATTTCCTGACGCGCTTTCAAACGACTGATACTAGTATTCGCACTATTAAAATTTGCAATATAGACTTCCAAACGTGCTATTTTTTCATGAATAGTAACAAGATGGTTTCTGACTTCATCAATTCGAGTCATCTTCAATACAAAACAACTGAACTTAATAAAATAATATTTAGAATACTTTACGGACACAAATTACGACTGATTAAAGAATTATACTTGCACAATGCAAAGAATATGAATGAAATTATAGATCGCAAAAAACCACCTCCCAAATAAACTGAATGCCCAAACAATCAGTGCGCACCAAAGCACTTGAAGAAGGAATAACGATCAGGGATTGATTGCAAGAGGATTTAAAGAAAGCCACTAACCTGATGACTCCCAACAATGTTGATGATCGTGAACTTAGAATACCATAGATGGCTGCTACGATTCGGCTTCGAAGGACCATATGTTAACCCCTGGAGAGGTTGAATGTTGTTGGATTGTTGAATAAAAGATTAGATATTTGTAATAGCTTTATTGATCAACACGAATATACTTGTTATATGGTTAACACTCAATAGCTGTGAGTCGACTTCTTACCCTAATACAAATCTTGGGGTATATATTGGCTATAGTAGTGGGGGTGAGTAGTGGGGGTGAAGAACTACACCCTACACAATACAAAATGGGGTACGTAACTGTACAGCCCTATTTCACTCATACCTGCGTTTCCTAAAATATTTGAAAAGCTCATGTACTCTAGGTTAATTAGATTACTTTAAATTACTGAACATGTGCTTTTTTAGTCTCTGCAGTATTCTTCACCATCTTGATAATAAAAAAATATACATCAAGTATTTACTTTGATTTATCAAAAGCTTTTAATACAATAATTAACCACAGAACTCTACTTGAAAAACTGGAGTCCTACATTATCCGAGGTAATGCTTTATCGTGGTTAACATCTTATTTAAACGGTAGTTGTGTACATTAATATCGACGGACAGAAATACACATCTGATCGTAGCGCCTTCTGTTTTGGTGTACCGCAGGGTAATGTGTTTGGTCTTTTAATCTTCCTTCTATATATTAATTATTACCTTCCCTTATCCTTTGATAATGCTGATGTGTGCCTTTTTGCAGACGATATCTACTTCCTTTAGAGTTGCGACAGATTCAATCGTTAATCTAAATATCAAAATTCGAGAATGTGTTAACTGCATGTCATCATGGTGTGATTCTAATGTTGTCTTCATCAATGCCAATAAAACTAAATGAATTCATTTTTTTTTATTAAATGGGGTGTAAACGAAATATCAAATTTGTAGAATGAAAAATTCTAAGAACAAATTTTCAAACCGCATATTTTCCTTTGAAAATATCGTTTAAAATTAAGCAAGTTTAGACTATTTAAATCTAATGAAACTGAAATTCTGTAATGCAAATATAAATATTTTGAATAAAGACCCTCTGTACTATCAATTCTATGATTTTGTAACAGAATTACATTTTTACAAATAACTGTGTATCTAAAATATCTTTTGCCGGTAACGCAAGTTGTATCGATAATATTATCTCAAATATCGATACTGACAAATAATATACTACCAATGTAAAATATAATAGTTCCAGATCTCTCAGATTATTTTGGTATAGAATTCAGCTAGAAATATATGAATCAATATCATTTAAAGATCACTATAAAACAGTATCGACCACTTACTGAAAATTCATGGAATGATTTATACAATTTAAAAAATGCTGAAGAAGTCTTTCAAATATTATTTTTCCAGTAAAATATTTAAAACTAAAACCGTGTAAGGAATCAAATATGTGGTACATTTCAGAATTAGCGGAAATGAAAAATCAACTGTGCACTTTAAAAAATAATGTTATTTATAATCCAAATGCAAAAAATCTGACGTGGCCGTTACAATACCTCTCGCCTTGACATTGAAGTATTATTATTTAACCTCGTATTTAACCAAATATTAAGCTTTAATTTAAATAAAATACAACAACATCGTATAACATTTGATATAATAATATAAAATAATCATACATTATATTATTTCTGTTTATCTGTCACATTGACAATTTTATTTTTGTTTTAAATTTTATTTCTATTTCGGGATTCACAAATCGTGGTAGGTAAAATTATATATTTAAAAAAATTATATTTCTTTATTGGTTAAAGATATAGAAACAAGTAAGATTAAATATTGTACAATGTAATTTATTCATTCATGTGTGGTATGTCAAATTGTAACAATCGCATTATTTTGTACAATTTTTGCAAAAAATGTTAAAGTGCTACAAGAAAAGTACCATTTCCGGTTGGTGGATTTTTACCAAAATCTTTTCAGCTCTTCATTAACATATATAAATGTATAATGCAAAATATTAGAATTTTATGTTCAGTAGAATTTGAGATAATGAACCGGGACGAAAGGCTATAGTAGGCGTACATACAGACTTTCATACACACACACACACACACACACACACACACACACACACACACACACACACACACACACACACACACACACACACACACACACACACACACACACACAGACATCATCGTGAAAATAGTCAAAATAGGTTCTAAAGGTGCTAAAACGTGCTAATTGACAAAAATCTCGACATCGAATTTTTTCACGATCCCTATACCTCTCTAGGCGAGAGGTAAAAACCTATACAATCAAGTTAAACGTAACTACAGAACTGAACTCATAAAAGCACAAATAACTTACTACAATAATTAAATTCAAAATAGCGGTATTACATTTAAAACCAATTGATCGATAATTAACAAAGAAATGGACAGAGTTAATAATCATAATTCATTAGACTGCGACATTACACCCAATGAATTCAATTAGTTCTTTACGAGTATTGCTGACACAGCTATTTCTCAATTTTCAATTATACAAGAAAGTTATCCAGATTTTTTGCAAAATAAATACTGTAGTAGTAAATCTTTCTTTTTAATAAACTTGAAGTTGAAAACATTATAAAAAATTTAATCAATAGTACCTGTGAACATATGTAGGTATAAACTTAATGCAAAACTTTAAAAACATGTTTCATGTACAATATCACCACAATCCATGAAAATTGAAAACATCTAAAAGTAATTTCCATATTTAAAAATCTGACGTGGCCATCACACAACCTTCCGCCATATCTAGATTTTAAACAGAAATGTATACGTGCAATCCGGTGCCCATTTAAAATATACAAATAAAAATCTCAAATATTCAAACACAGAAATTTGCATCACCTGAATAAAAAGATTCATTCACAGGAAAACTCTGCTGTATTGAAGCCATCCTCCGTTCAATTACTACATTTTTAATATCTTACTTAGGACTTATAGCGCTAGTATGCCAACTTGTCACCCGTCTCACCTGTCAATATTTTGTACGCAGAAACAAAAATCAACCGATCATGGATTACAAGATATCAACGTTTTATTTGATAAATTTATTTTTTAAATTTTACTGCAGTTCTTTAATGCTACCAGATAAAGACAATTTTTTTATAACGTAAGTTGCAAATAACTTCTCCTCTTATTCTCATTACAAATAAATACTATATTTTTCCAAATTTATATACAATTTTGACAATTAACCTTTTCAATCTTCAAAAAATATCACTTCCGATGAAGATATTTGTACCAAAATCTAGGGAGCTCTTCCAATTTATATACAAATGTTAAATACCAAATATCAAAATTTTCGGGTAATTCGTATTTGAGTTATGCGACTAACAACCCTTGACCACACACACACACACACACACACATACACACACACATACACACAGACATCATCGTGAAACTATCAAAAATGAGTTGTAAGGACCCTAATTCGTGCTCATCCACTAAAAATTCACCACCCGATTTTTTGCATGATTCCAATACCTTCCTTTACAGGTAAGCGGAAGGTAAAAAGGGTGATAAAAATTATCAATAACTACAGGCCAATTTCAATAACGTCAGTATTTTCTAAAGTACCTATTTGAAACAGTTTTAAAAAAATAGATTTTTAAAATATTTTAAAATAATGAGTTTTAAAATTCTAGACAATATAGTTTCAGACCAAAACGATCAACAGTTAAAGCAGCAGTAACATCAATAACTTATATTATAGAAAAGCTACAAAATAACACCACAATATCAGCTACTTTCTGTGATCTTACAAGAGCATTCAACTGCGCCTGTCATAATATTTTGTTAACCAAGCTTTATCAAAACGAGGAGTTACTCTTGATTTAATTCAAAGTTTCTTGACAAACAGGGTACAAACCATCTTTTTCAATAATGTTCAATCTGAGACAAATGACATTAAATACGGAATGCCACAAGGCTCGGTAATAGGACCTTTGTTATGTGTCATCTATATAAATGATCTTTCGGGAAATATAAAAATAGCAGAAATTATTTTATATGTCGATGATGCAACATTTATCAACAACTGCACTGAAGCTGTAAATATTAAAACTGAAATAGCCTCACCAAACCGGAAGGAATAAAATGGTTTACAGCTAATAAGATATTGCTTAATGATTATAAAACACAACATCTTTTTTCCACTAAAAATTATTGAGTACAATAAAGACATTCATAACAGAAACAACACTTTTCTTTTTATTTAATTTAAAAAAATTATATGTTAAAAACTGTAAATATTGTATCCAGAGTAGCAGTGAAAAATTTGTATTTTGCTACTTACTATTCACTCCGTGTTATGCTGTGATTGCTACGGTATTGTTTTATGGGAAAATTCGGTCCATGCTGAAAGAATATTTATTCTACAGAAGCAGTCTCTAAGAATATTGTGTCAAGTTAATTTTAGACATTATTGTAAAAATTTATATATTAAACAGAAAATACTTACCTTGCCTAGTTATATTATGTATTGCCTTTTGTATGTTAAGGAAAATGTTAATGATTTAGTAACAAACAAGAAAAAAAAATCTTAGACAAGTTTGTGCAAAGTTAAAGTGTGTCAAAATATCTACCAGTAAAAATAGGAGCAACTTTATATAAAAAATCATCCGCCAGCTATACGTTTATTACCTAATAAATAATTTTAAAAGATCCATAAAAAAAATTATTGCAGAAAATGCTTTTTATACAGTCAAGAATTCCTAGATCATAGAATGTAGAATTATTATTTGATATTTATGGATTATGGATAATACACATTTTGTATTTTTGTGAAATAAAATAAATATTATTATTATTATAATAATTGAGAAACAAAATATCAAGCAAGTTAGCAACCAATTGTGATGATATTTAACATAAAAAATCTGACGTGGACACCACATGACTTCCTTGTACGCCTTGTGTGTTCATACTTTTCTTAATAACTAAAATGTAAAATAATATTAAAAATTCTTTTAACTTATTATACTAATACTCACAAATATATTTTAGTCATTTGATTTAAACTGCAGAAGAAGATATAAAGCATATTTTACTATTGTCACTGTCATGTCATAATCATTTAAATTTTACATAGTAACAAATGTTAATCGATCATGGACTTCAAGATACCGAAATACTATAAATTATAAATATATACTTTAATTATTTTTAAATGATAGCAGATACAAAAATATTTATAAAATACCGAATGTAGGTAATAATCACATAATCTTTCATTTAAAATAAAAAAAATTGTCTAAAATTAAATATTTATCGAAATATTTTTAAAAAGTACTACTTCCGGTTTGTAGACTGAAACCAAAAATAGGAGGTGCACAACTAGATGCTATAACAGTCCTAAATACAAAATTTCAACTTTCTACGTCTAACCGTATTTGAGTTATGCGACACACATACGTCCGTACGTACGTACGTACGTACGTACGTACATACGTACGTACGTACAGACGTCACGTCGAAACTAGTCATAATGGATTCAGAAAAGGTCAAAACGGATATTTCCGTCAAAATCTGAGAACCGAAATTTTTCGCGATTACAATACTTCCTTACTTCGTACAAGGAAGTAAAAATTGAGTAAATTTTTGGACCTCAATAATAATTAGAAGAATAATATTGTGATACCGGCTTGCACTGATCACAAATTCGAAATATATACATTGGTTTTAAGATATCAACTTATTTATTAATTAATTAATTATATAGATAAATATATGGAAATAACTACATTACTCCTTTACTGATGTAGTTCATAGTGATATACGAGTAATTCCCATAGAATTAAGCAATAAGTTAAGCTGGATTTATAACACGCATAGCGCATAGAAAATAATTTAGCACAGCATAGCACAGCACAGCGCATAGCATTTTCGTTACGGGGGTTTTATAAGCCGCACACAAACACAGATTGCTATACGAAGTAAAAGAAGAAGTCCTTGTCTTACAGTGTTGTCTTATGACGTTATGACAGCTGTTTTGTTGGTTATGCTAGATTTGATTTGGTATTTTTTGACTTTGTGATTTTGTTATTATGTTTTGACTATTTTACAAAAATTATTAATATATTGAACAACGAATGCGCGTGCGTGCCAGAAGTTAACTAAAACGAACTGTCACGAATGCAACGAATAAACCCGAAGCACAGAACTGCACAGCACAGCGCATAGGAAAATGAACATTGGTCAATTCGTGTGCTATGCTAAATTATTTTCTATGCGCTGTGCGTCTTATAAATGGATGCACTAATTTCCATATGACCAATTCGTATGCTATGTTATGCTAAATTATTTTCTATGCGCTATGCGTGTTATAAATCCAGCTTTACAAACCTGATATCCTGAACATGTTAAAATGGTTAATTTCACATCTACCAAGCATTTCATTAATTTAAATTAACATAGTTCTAATTATCGTATTGAAATAAAAACAATGTTACTTAAAATTTGCAGCACCATTTCAGCCTTTAGCTCTTATACAACTATCTCTCAACATTTATGATTTATTGCCGATAACAATGGTGAATACTTAAAATTGCTGTTACAACTACAAACCAATAAGGTAGGTATGTTTAAACTGAAATTTGCGAAAATTATTATGTTTTCATAAACTTTATAAGAACTACACAAACTAAACTACGCAACCGTATTAGTTCGGTTCATTTAATATTCCTGACTTTATAATTCCATCTTTAAAGGCGACAATAGTCAAAACCACGTATGTCATAATAAATAGCAAAGGAAAATAGTCCTTACTTACATACACCTTAGGTATATAATTGCTTTTACAAGACGGGTTCCTACGAATCTAGCTGGAAGATTTAGAATTTCTTAGCCTTGTCTATCTATGATTGCAAGACCCGTATTTGCGTTATTTAGAATAAAAATCTGACGTGGACACCACATGACTTCCTTGTACGCCTTGTTTGTTCATACTTTTCTTAATAACTAAAATGTAGAATAATATAAAAAATTCTTTTAACTTATTATACTAGTATACTCACAAATATATTTTAGTCATTTTATTTAAACTGCAGAAGAAGATATAAACGATATTTTACTATTGTCACTGCTACTGTCACTGTCATGTCATAATCATTTAAATTTTACGTAGTAACAAATGTTAATCGATCATGGACTACAAGATACAGAAATACTAAATTATAAGTATATACTTTAATTATTCTTAAATGATAGAAGATACAGAAAAATTTATAAAATACCGATTGTAGATAATAATCACATAATCTTTCATTTAAAATAAAAAAAATTGTCTAAAATTAATTATTTATCAAAATATTTTTAAAAAGTACTACTTCATCCGGTTTATAGATTGAAACCAAAAATAGGAGGTGCACAACTAGATGCTATAACAGTCCTAAATACAAAATTTCAACTTTCTACGTCTAACCGTATTTGAGTTATGCGACACACATACGTCCGTACGTACGTACGCACGTACGTACAGACGTCACGACGAAACTAGTCATAATGGATTCAGAAAAGGTCAAAACGGATATTTCCATCAAAATCTGAAAACCGAAATTTTTCGCGATTACAATACTTCCTTATAAATTCATACAAGGAAGTAAAAATGATATAATAATATTAAACCACATATTTTAATTAAAATAAGTATAATACAATTATTATTTGAAGGTATACCGCATTCAAATACCGTTTAAATAGATTAGATTAATAATAACATTGTAAGAAAATTTTATATATATATATATATATATATATATATATATATATATATATATATATATATATATATATATATATATATATATAAAGTAAAGTGTCCTGACTGACTGACTCAACAACGCCCAGCCCAAACCCGTAAGCCTAAAAATGTGAAATTTGGACAGTATATTCGTTTTATGATGTAAGCGCTCACTAAGAAGGGATTTTTTAAAATTCGCCCCCTAAAGGGGGAAAAGGGGATAAAATGCGTTTTTACGAATTTCTCAATATCTCTTTACTCAGACGATATATCAACTTGATTTTTACATACAATGGTAGCGCATCGAAATATTTAAGACCCATGTTTCAGGATTTTGTCCTAATCAGCTTCTTAAGGGGGGAAATTTAAATTTTGGGGGAAAATAAATTAGTTTATAAGTTGCTTTGGAAAACAAATAAAAAATTGAAAATAAAAACATGTCACACTATCGTGATTTAGTTATAAAAATGTATGTGTCAAATACATGTGTCAAATAGATATTTATTCATAAGAATGCTAAATAAATAAGTTCAAATAAATTAAATAAAAAGGGGAAATAAGATTAACAAATATGAATCTCTGAAAGAGTGATTGAATTAAGGTTTGTAATCTTATCGTGCAATTTTAATTTTTAAATGTTTATGCGGAGATGGTGATTTTTCCTTTTATTATTTTTAGCACTTACCCAAATTGAGTGTGGTAGCCTCACATACTGTGAGTAATCGAAAAAGATATACTAAAGATATAATAAATTAATTCGTGCACAAGTACTAGCTGTTAATTCACGGGTACCTACTCATATGGTCAAAAATTAAGAAGACTTTATGCTCATGGTTATAGTAATTTTTGGAAACTACAATACATGGGAGAATGTTAACCTTCAATAAAAATCTGCTGTGGCACTCATAACAGGCTTTGCAATAACATAGGCAGGCAGTGTTAAAGTGATAGCTGTTAATGTCAAAGTGACAGCTGCCAATATCAAAGTGACAGCTGACAATGTCAAAATGACATCTGTCAATGTCAAAGAGACAGCTGTCATTTAGCGACGTTTAAAATTCGAGAATGAATTTTTTTTTGTTAAAACAAATAAAAAATAGTCGAGTCGAAAATTCATACGCGTTCTCAAGTTATTGTGCTTACGGACAAACCGAGGGAGAGATAGACAGACCGCACTGACTATTTTTAAAATTATGGTTTTTGGGTTCAGTAGGGTCTAAAACGTAAAGATTTGGAACGAAAGACATTTATTGCATTTTGAATAATAAGTGTCAATCACGGGCAATCTTTAGAAGAGTTCATATCAAAACCGAGTATGTGGGACTCAAGTAGGGTATTTTGGTTCCCACCTACCCCACGTCTTCAAATTAAAACAAACCGGAGCGAAGCACGGGTATAACGCTAGTATATATATATATATATATATATATATATATATATATATATATATATATATCCGTTTTGACCTTTTCTGAATCCATTATGACTAGTTTCGTCGTGACGTCTGTACGTACGTACGTATGTACGTATGTACGTACGTATGTACGGACGTATGTGTGTCGCATAACTCAAATTCGGTTAGACGTAGAAAGTTGAAATTTTGTATTCAGGACTGTTATAGCATCTAGTTGTGCACCTCCTATTTTTGGTTTCAATCTACAAACCGGAAGTAGTAAATTTAAAAAAAATTTCGATAAATATTTAATTTAAGACAAATTTTTTAATTTTAAATGAAAGATTATGTGATTATTACCTACAATCGGTATTTTATAAATATTTTTGTATCTGGTATCATTTAAGAATAATTAAAGTATATATTTATAATTTAGTTTTTCGGTATCTTGTAGTCCATGATCGATTAACATTTGTTACTATGTAAAATTTAAATGATTATGACATGACAGTGACAATAGTAAAATATGCTTTATATCTTCTTCTGCAGTTTAAATAAAATGACTAAAATATATTTGTGAGTATACTAGTACCTATAATAAGTTAAAAGAATTTTTTATATTATTCTTCCTTTTATGTTATTAAGAAAAGTATGAACAAACAAGGCGCACAAGGAAGTCATGTGGTGTCCACGTCAGATTTTTACTTCCTTGTACGGAGTAATAAGGAAGTATTGTAATCGCGAAAAATTTCGGTTTTCAGATTTTGATGGAAATATCCGTTTTGACCTTTTCTGAATCCATTATGACTAGTTTCGTCGTGACGTCTGTACGTACGTGCGTACGTGCGTACGTGCGTACGTGCGTACGGACGTATGTGTGTCGCATAACTCAAATACGGTTAGACGTAGAAAGTTGAAATTTTGTATTTAGGACTGTTATAGCATCTAGTTGTGCACCTCCTATTTTTGGTTTCAATCTACAAACCGGAAGTAGTAAATTTAAAAAAAATTTCGATAAATATTTAATTTAAGACAAATTTTTTGATTTTAAATGAAAGATTATGTGATTATTACCTACAATCGGTATTTTATAAATATTTTTGTATCTGGTATCATTTAGGAATAATTAAAGTATATATTTTTAATTTAGTATTTCTTTATCTTGTAGTCCATGATCGATTAACATTTGTTACTACGTAAAATTTAAATGTTTATGACATGACAGTGACAATAGTAAAATATGCTTTATATCTTCTTCTGCAGTTTAAATAAAATGACTAAAATATATTTGTGAGTATACTAGTATAATAAGTTAAAAGAATTTTTAATATTATTCTACATTTTAGTTATTAAGAAAAGTATGAACACACAAGGCGTACAAGGAAGTCATGTGGTGTCCACGTCAGATTTTTACTAATAATTTATATTTATAAATCAGAAAAATACCATATTTTGTCAACAATGCACAAGAATATCATATAAAATAAACAAAACTAAGTATAACTTCTGGAATACGATTTGTATGCCTACTTACCTTTAAAATGAATCTAAAAACAATTGAAATGTTGTGTTAAAACAAAAAGGTACAAAATACGCAGTTATATGCATTTTTAGTAAATATACAGGCTGGGCCATTTTAATTTGGTGTCATTGGATGTCCCCCTCGAAAATATTTTAGTCGTGTTTTTTGGATTTTTCATCCGATGCTTCGTTTTCGAGATATTCCTAAACGCAACTTAAAATGGCCCACCGTGTATGTAAAAAATATTGAAATATGTTAAATATGCAAAAAATTTATACCATATTTTGATTTATTTTTGTATGAAATGCAAACATTTGTAAAAATACTAATATGCACAATAATACAATACCGGGAGTTTTTTTTATTAGAAAATATAGGGCATGTCATTACCATAGTTACAGAATGACAGCAATGTATTAAAGCGTTTTTACTTCCTTGTACGAAGTAAGGAAGTATTGTAATCGCGAAAAATTTCGGTTCTCAGATTTTGACGGAAATATCCGTTTTGACCTTTTCTGAATCCATTATGACTAGTTTCGACGTGACGTCTGTACGTACGTACGGACGTATGTGTGTCGCATAACTCAAATACGGTTAGACGTAGAAAGTTGAAATTTTGTATTTAGGACTGTTATAGCATCTAGTTGTGCACCTCCTATTTTTGGTTTCAGTCTACAAACCGGAAGTAGTACTTTTTTTAAA
This sequence comes from Agonum fuliginosum, assembly GCA_947534325.1. Taxonomy (NCBI): domain Eukaryota; kingdom Metazoa; phylum Arthropoda; class Insecta; order Coleoptera; family Carabidae; genus Agonum; species Agonum fuliginosum. The sequence goes on along the minus strand of OX384029.1, from coordinate 15,180,723 downwards.
TATTTCGATAAATATTTAATTTAAGACAATTTTTTTATTTTAAATAAAAGATTATGTGATTATTACCTACAATCGGTATTTTATAAATATTTTTGTATCTGGTATCATTTAAGAATAATTAAAGTATATATTTATAATTTAGTATTTCGGTATCTTGTAGTCCATGATCGATTAACATTTGTTACTACGTAAAATTTGAATGATTATGACATGACAGTGGTAGTGACAATAGTAAAATATCGTTTATATCTTCTTCTGCAGTTTAAATAAAATGACTAAAATATATTTGTGAGTATAGTAGCAATAGTAGTAGTACTTATAAATTAATATATTTGTATAATATAATTCTACATTTTAGTTATTAAGAAAAGTATGAACAGTTTAATAGGCGTACAAGGAAGTCATGTGGTGTCCACGTCAGATTTTTACTTCCTTGTACGAAGTAAGGAAGTATTGTAATCGCGAAAAATTTCGGTTCTCAGATTTTGACGGAAATATCCGTTTTGACCTTTTCTGAATCCATTATGACTAGTTTCGTCGTGACGTCTGTACGTACGTGCGTACGTGCGTACGTGCGTACGTGCGTACGGACGTATGTGTGTCGCATAACTCAAATACGGTTAGACGTAGAAAGCTGAAATTTTGTATTTAGGACTGTTATAGCATCTAGTTGTGCACCTCCTATTTTTGGTTTCAGTCTACAAACCGGAAGTAGTACTTTTTAAAAATATTTTGATAAATAATGAATTTTAGACAATTTTTTTTATTTTAAATGAAAGATTATGTGATTATTATCTACAATCGGTATTTTATAAAAATTTTCTGTATCTTCTATCATTTAAGAATAATTAAAGTATATAATTATAATTTAGTATTTCGGTATCTTGTACTCCATGATCGTTTAACATTTGTTACTACGTAAAATTTAAATGATTATGACATGACAGTGACAATAGTAAAATATGCTTTATATCTTCTTCTGCAGTTTAAATAAAATGACTAAAATATATTTGTGAGTATACTAGTATAATAAGTTAAAAGAATTTTTAATATTATTTTACATTTTAGTTATTAAGAAAAGTATGAACACACAAGGCGTACAAGGAAGTCATGTGGTGTCCACGTCAGATTTTTTATCAGTAAACATAGGGATAATTAACATACTAAAATAAATATGAAATATAAATTAAAGAAATGATAAATTATTTATTTATGTTTTCTACACTTAAGAACTAGGTAGATACATTAAACTAAAGAAGAGTTTTTTAAACTAAATAAATGCTCAAAATTGGAACCATTAACTTCTAAACAATATCCTAAACGATTATAAAAAGAATTTATAGCATTAGTTATTTGCTGGGGAGTAATATTTGGGAAGAAGCACTAAGTAATTCGATTTTTTAATGAGCACAAATTATTTGCTATAAATTTTTTTCAATTTGTCACTTACACCATGCTATAATAAATAATATAAATGCAACTTGGATTTAATTTTTGCTACTTGAATTTAATATTTGCTACTCGGATTAAATATTTGCCACTTGAATTTAATATTTGCTACTCGGATTAAATATTTGTCACTTGCATTTAATATTTGCCAATTGAGTTTAATATTTGCCACTTGAAAAAAAAATGTGTCACTGGGTTTTAATATTTTCCACTTTGATTTAATATTTGCCACTTTGTTTTAATATTTGCCACTTTAATTTAATACAAAAAAGGGTTTTGTAAGCATAGATTAGTTTATGTCAAAAAAACGGAGTTCTGTTGGACTCAAGAAGGGTTTTGTTAGCATAGATTAGTTTATGTAAAAAAACGGAGTTCTGTTGGACTCAAGAAGAGTTTTGTTAGCATAGATTAGTTTATGTCAAAAAAACGGAGTTCTGTTGGACTCAAGAACGGTTTAGCAGAAAATATTAAATCCGTGTAGCAAATATTAAATCCAAGTAGCAAATATTAAATCCAAGTGGCAAAGTTGATTTATTTTATAGCACAAGAACTAGTGACAAAATGGTTTATTTTTATTTCATTTTATTTTCCTTTTATTGCAAAAGTTATAATTTTTATAGCATTGCACATATAGCAATCTGATTTATTACATTTGCATTTACAATTTTTTAAATGGCATTTTAAAATTAAAATTATTGCAATTGAAATTATTTTTATAGCATTTAAATAGGAACCTTTTTACTTCCTTGTACGGAGTAAGGAAGTATTGTAATCGCGAAAAATTTCGGTTCTCAGATTTTGACGGAAATATCCGTTTTGACCTTTTCTGAATCCATTATGACTAGTTTCGACGTGACGTCTGTACGTACGTACGTACGTATGTGTGTCGCATAACTCAAATACGGTTAGACGTAGAAAGTTGAAATTTTGTATTTAGGACTGTTATAGCATCTAGTTGTGCACCTCCTATTTTTGGTTTTAATCTATATACCGGAAGTAGTACTTTTTACTTCCTTGTACGAAGTAAGGAAGTATTGTAATCGCGAAAAATTTCGGTTCTCAGATTTTGACGGAAATATCCGTTTTGACCTTTTCTGAATCCATTATGACTAGTTTCGACGTGACGTCTGTACGTACGTACGTACGGTCGTATGTGTGTCGCATAACTCAAATACGGTTAGACGTAGAAAGTTATTGCATCTAGTTGTGCATTCCTATTTTTGGTTTCAGTCTACAAACCGGAAGTAGTACTTTTTTAAAATATTTCGATAAATATTTAATTTAAGACAATTTTTTTTATTTTAAATGAAAGATTATGTGATTATTACCTAAAATCGGTATTTTATAAATATTTTTGTATCTGGTATCATTTAGGAATAATTAAAGTATATATTTTTAATTTAGTATTTCTTTATCTTGTAGTCCATGATCGATTAACATTTGTTACTACGTAAAATTTAAATGATTATGACATGACAGTGACAATAGTAAAATATGCTTTATATCTTCTTCTGCAGTTGAAATAAAATGACTAAAATATATTTGTGAGTATACTAGTATAATAGTATGTTAAAAGAATTTTTTATATATTCTACATTTTAGTTATTAAGAAAAGTATGAACACACAAGGCGTACAAGGAAATCATGTGGTGTCCACGTCAGATTTTTTCAAATATTTCGATAAATATTTAATTGAAGACAAATTTTTTAATTTTAAATAAAAGATTATGTGATTATTACCTACAATCGGTATTTTATAAATATTTTTGTATCTGGTATCATTTAGGAATAATTAAAGTATATATTTATAATTTAGTATTTCGGTATCTTGTAGTCCATGATCGATTACCATTTGTTACTACGTAAAATTTAAATGATTATGACATGACAGTGACAATAGTAAAATATGCTTTATATCTTCTTCTGCAGTTTAAATAAAATGACTAAAATATATTTGTGAGTATAGTAGCATTAGTAGTAGTATTAGTATAATAAGTTAAAATAATTTTTTATATTATTTTACATTTTAGTTATTAAGAAAAGTACACACTAGGCGTACAAGGAAGTCATGTGGTGTCCACGTCAGATTTTTTAAATCTATGAAAGTGAAGTTAACTTGATAAATGAAAAAAACTAATATTTCAGTATGGTCCCAGAAATTGTGCAGAACGCTCCAAGAACCAAATATCCAGTTATATAATTCTATAATAGTCTTCTTGCAATGCATTTTCTCAAGTACAAATTTTCAGCATAAATAAATATCAGTTCAACTGCTTTCTACTGAGTAAGTGCAAGCAATTTGATACCTAAGGCGAGACTAAGATGCCTGTAAGTAGGACCATTTTCCTTTGCTATTTATTCTGCCACCTGTGGTTTTGGTTATTGTTGCCTTTACAGTTAGTAATATGAAAACAAACCGAACTATACAACACGTTATACAGCAGGCTATCTCAAAGTTCAACCGACTTATATCGGTATGACGTCACGCGCTGCTCTGATGTATTGCCCCTAGAAAACTGAGGTTTTAATTTTTGCTGTTGGATTTTTTTTCTATTTTTAGTGCAAATTTTTTTGTTTTTGTTTACACCGCCTAAGATATAATATTTTCAGTACTTGGACGCTTGTTGGTAATTCATCTATAAGTCCAGTTACATCAACTAAAGTAAGTTCTGGGTTTAAATGTCGAATACAATTTTGTTTGAATGGAACATACCCAACAACTTATTAAAACTTTATGTTGAACTTGAAATGCAATATGCATTGAAATAAGGCCAAAATATGCTCAATAATGCACAAAATTAAACAAATATGCAATATTTTACAAATATATGCAACATAATTTTATTCATTTTTACTTCCTTGTACGGAGTAATAAGGAAGTATTGTAATCGCGAAAAATTTCGGTTTTCAGATTTTGATGGAAATATCCGTTTTGACCTTTTCTGAATCCATTATGACTAGTTTCGTCGTGACGTCTGTACGTACGTGCGTACGTGCGTACGTGCGTACGTGCGTACGGACGTATGTGTGTCGCATAACTCAAATACGGTTAGACGTAGAAAGTTGAAATTTTGTATTTAGGACTGTTATAGCATCTAGTTGTGCACCTCCTATTTTTGGTTTCAATCTACAAACCGGAAGTAGTAAATTTAAAAAAAATTTCGATAAATATTTAATTTAAGACAAATTTTTTGATTTTAAATGAAAGATTATGTGATTATTACCTACAATCGGTATTTTATAAATATTTTTGTATCTGGTATCATTTAGGAATAATTAAAGTATATATTTTTAATTTAGTATTTCTTTATCTTGTAGTCCATGATCGATTAACATTTGTTACTACGTAAAATTTAAATGTTTATGACATGACAGTGACAATAGTAAAATATGCTTTATATCTTCTTCTGCAGTTTAAATAAAATGACTAAAATATATTTGTGAGTATACTAGTATAATAAGTTAAAAGAATTTTTAATATTATTCTACATTTTAGTTATTAAGAAAAGTATGAACACACAAGGCGTACAAGGAAGTCATGTGGTGTCCACGTCAGATTTTTACTAATAATTTATATTTATAAATCAGAAAAATACCATATTTTGTCAACAATGCACAAGAATATCATATAAAATAAACAAAACTAAGTATAACTTCTGGAATACGATTTGTATGCCTACTTACCTTTAAAATGAATCTAAAAACAATTGAAATGTTGTGTTAAAACAAAAAGGTACAAAATACGCAGTTATATGCATTTTTAGTAAATATACAGGCTGGGCCATTTTAATTTGGTGTCATTGGATGTCCCCCTCGAAAATATTTTAGTCGTGTTTTTTGGATTTTTCATCCGATGCTTCGTTTTCGAGATATTCCTAAACGCAACTTAAAATGGCCCACCGTGTATGTAAAAAATATTGAAATATGTTAAATATGCAAAAAATTTATACCATATTTTGATTTATTTTTGTATGAAATGCAAACATTTGTAAAAATACTAATATGCACAATAATACAATACCGGGAGTTTTTTTTATTAGAAAATATAGGGCATGTCATTACCATAGTTACAGAATGACAGCAATGTATTAAAGCGTTTTTACTTCCTTGTACGAAGTAAGGAAGTATTGTAATCGCGAAAAATTTCGGTTCTCAGATTTTGACGGAAATATCCGTTTTGACCTTTTCTGAATCCATTATGACTAGTTTCGACGTGACGTCTGTACGTACGTACGGACGTATGTGTGTCGCATAACTCAAATACGGTTAGACGTAGAAAGTTGAAATTTTGTATTTAGGACTGTTATAGCATCTAGTTGTGCACCTCCTATTTTTGGTTTCAGTCTACAAACCGGAAGTAGTACTTTTTTTAAATATTTCGATAAATATTTAATTTAAGACAATTTTTTTATTTTAAATAAAAGATTATGTGATTATTACCTACAATCGGTATTTTATAAATATTTTTGTATCTGGTATCATTTAAGAATAATTAAAGTATATATTTATAATTTAGTATTTCGGTATCTTGTAGTCCATGATCGATTAACATTTGTTACTACGTAAAATTTGAATGATTATGACATGACAGTGGTAGTGACAATAGTAAAATATCGTTTATATCTTCTTCTGCAGTTTAAATAAAATGACTAAAATATATTTGTGAGTATAGTAGCAATAGTAGTAGTACTTATAAATTAATATATTTGTATAATATAATTCTACATTTTAGTTATTAAGAAAAGTATGAACAGTTTAATAGGCGTACAAGGAAGTCATGTGGTGTCCACGTCAGATTTTTACTTCCTTGTACGAAGTAAGGAAGTATTGTAATCGCGAAAAATTTCGGTTCTCAGATTTTGACGGAAATATCCGTTTTGACCTTTTCTGAATCCATTATGACTAGTTTCGTCGTGACGTCTGTACGTACGTGCGTACGTGCGTACGTGCGTACGTGCGTACGGACGTATGTGTGTCGCATAACTCAAATACGGTTAGACGTAGAAAGCTGAAATTTTGTATTTAGGACTGTTATAGCATCTAGTTGTGCACCTCCTATTTTTGGTTTCAGTCTACAAACCGGAAGTAGTACTTTTTAAAAATATTTTGATAAATAATGAATTTTAGACAATTTTTTTTATTTTAAATGAAAGATTATGTGATTATTATCTACAATCGGTATTTTATAAAAATTTTCTGTATCTTCTATCATTTAAGAATAATTAAAGTATATAATTATAATTTAGTATTTCGGTATCTTGTACTCCATGATCGTTTAACATTTGTTACTACGTAAAATTTAAATGATTATGACATGACAGTGACAATAGTAAAATATGCTTTATATCTTCTTCTGCAGTTTAAATAAAATGACTAAAATATATTTGTGAGTATACTAGTATAATAAGTTAAAAGAATTTTTAATATTATTTTACATTTTAGTTATTAAGAAAAGTATGAACACACAAGGCGTACAAGGAAGTCATGTGGTGTCCACGTCAGATTTTTTATCAGTAAACATAGGGATAATTAACATACTAAAATAAATATGAAATATAAATTAAAGAAATGATAAATTATTTATTTATGTTTTCTACACTTAAGAACTAGGTAGATACATTAAACTAAAGAAGAGTTTTTTAAACTAAATAAATGCTCAAAATTGGAACCATTAACTTCTAAACAATATCCTAAACGATTATAAAAAGAATTTATAGCATTAGTTATTTGCTGGGGAGTAATATTTGGGAAGAAGCACTAAGTAATTCGATTTTTTAATGAGCACAAATTATTTGCTATAAATTTTTTTCAATTTGTCACTTACACCATGCTATAATAAATAATATAAATGCAACTTGGATTTAATTTTTGCTACTTGAATTTAATATTTGCTACTCGGATTAAATATTTGCCACTTGAATTTAATATTTGCTACTCGGATTAAATATTTGTCACTTGCATTTAATATTTGCCAATTGAGTTTAATATTTGCCACTTGAAAAAAAAATGTGTCACTGGGTTTTAATATTTTCCACTTTGATTTAATATTTGCCACTTTGTTTTAATATTTGCCACTTTAATTTAATACAAAAAAGGGTTTTGTAAGCATAGATTAGTTTATGTCAAAAAAACGGAGTTCTGTTGGACTCAAGAAGGGTTTTGTTAGCATAGATTAGTTTATGTAAAAAAACGGAGTTCTGTTGGACTCAAGAAGAGTTTTGTTAGCATAGATTAGTTTATGTCAAAAAAACGGAGTTCTGTTGGACTCAAGAACGGTTTAGCAGAAAATATTAAATCCGTGTAGCAAATATTAAATCCAAGTAGCAAATATTAAATCCAAGTGGCAAAGTTGATTTATTTTATAGCACAAGAACTAGTGACAAAATGGTTTATTTTTATTTCATTTTATTTTCCTTTTATTGCAAAAGTTATAATTTTTATAGCATTGCACATATAGCAATCTGATTTATTACATTTGCATTTACAATTTTTTAAATGGCATTTTAAAATTAAAATTATTGCAATTGAAATTATTTTTATAGCATTTAAATAGGAACCTTTTTACTTCCTTGTACGGAGTAAGGAAGTATTGTAATCGCGAAAAATTTCGGTTCTCAGATTTTGACGGAAATATCCGTTTTGACCTTTTCTGAATCCATTATGACTAGTTTCGACGTGACGTCTGTACGTACGTACGTACGTATGTGTGTCGCATAACTCAAATACGGTTAGACGTAGAAAGTTGAAATTTTGTATTTAGGACTGTTATAGCATCTAGTTGTGCACCTCCTATTTTTGGTTTTAATCTATATACCGGAAGTAGTACTTTTTACTTCCTTGTACGAAGTAAGGAAGTATTGTAATCGCGAAAAATTTCGGTTCTCAGATTTTGACGGAAATATCCGTTTTGACCTTTTCTGAATCCATTATGACTAGTTTCGACGTGACGTCTGTACGTACGTACGTACGGTCGTATGTGTGTCGCATAACTCAAATACGGTTAGACGTAGAAAGTTATTGCATCTAGTTGTGCATTCCTATTTTTGGTTTCAGTCTACAAACCGGAAGTAGTACTTTTTTAAAATATTTCGATAAATATTTAATTTAAGACAATTTTTTTTATTTTAAATGAAAGATTATGTGATTATTACCTAAAATCGGTATTTTATAAATATTTTTGTATCTGGTATCATTTAGGAATAATTAAAGTATATATTTTTAATTTAGTATTTCTTTATCTTGTAGTCCATGATCGATTAACATTTGTTACTACGTAAAATTTAAATGATTATGACATGACAGTGACAATAGTAAAATATGCTTTATATCTTCTTCTGCAGTTGAAATAAAATGACTAAAATATATTTGTGAGTATACTAGTATAATAGTATGTTAAAAGAATTTTTTATATATTCTACATTTTAGTTATTAAGAAAAGTATGAACACACAAGGCGTACAAGGAAATCATGTGGTGTCCACGTCAGATTTTTTCAAATATTTCGATAAATATTTAATTGAAGACAAATTTTTTAATTTTAAATAAAAGATTATGTGATTATTACCTACAATCGGTATTTTATAAATATTTTTGTATCTGGTATCATTTAGGAATAATTAAAGTATATATTTATAATTTAGTATTTCGGTATCTTGTAGTCCATGATCGATTACCATTTGTTACTACGTAAAATTTAAATGATTATGACATGACAGTGACAATAGTAAAATATGCTTTATATCTTCTTCTGCAGTTTAAATAAAATGACTAAAATATATTTGTGAGTATAGTAGCATTAGTAGTAGTATTAGTATAATAAGTTAAAATAATTTTTTATATTATTTTACATTTTAGTTATTAAGAAAAGTACACACTAGGCGTACAAGGAAGTCATGTGGTGTCCACGTCAGATTTTTTAATTGTTCAACATTCATTCTGTCACCATTGTAAACATTATTTTTTAAGTGACTACCTAGTTCTTAAGTGTAGAAAACATAAATAAATAATTTATTATTTCTTTAATTTATATTTCATATTTATTTTAGTATGTTACTGAAAAAAAATCTGACGTGGACACCACATGACTTCCTTGTACGCCTTGTGTGTTCATACTTTTCTTAATAACTAAAATGTAGAATATATAAAAAATTATTTTAACTTATTATACTAGTATACTCACAAATATATTTTAGTCATTTTATTTCAACTGCAGAAGAAGATATAAAGCATATTTTACTATTGTCACTGTCATGTCATAATCATTTAAATTTTACGTAGTAACAAATGTTAATCTATCATGGACTACAAGATAAAGAAATACTAAATTAAAAATATATACTTTAATTATTCCTAAATGATACCAGTTACAAAAATATTTATAAAATACCGATTTTAGGTAATAATCACATAATCTTTCATTTAAAATAAAAAAAATTGTCTTAAATTAAATATTTATCGAAATATTTAAAAAAAGTACTACTTCCGGTTTGTAGACTGAAACCAAAAATAGGAGGTGCACAACTAGATGCTATAACAGTCCTAAATACAAAATTTCAACTTTCTACGTCTAACCGTATTTGAGTTATGCGACACACATACGTCCGTACGTACGTACGTACGTACAGACGTCACGTCGAAACTAGTCATAATGGATTCAGAAAAGGTCAAAACGGATATTTCCGTCAAAATCTGAGAACCGAAATTTTTCGCGATTACAATACTTCCTTACTTCGTACAAGGAAGTAAAAAACGCGTTGTGCTACATATTTACCATTTTATTTTTACCACTCCAACTTTTACCACAGCATTTTTACCACCATTCTTTTTTACCGCTATCCTGTTTTACCGTTAACCCATTTTTTACAAATCAATTTTTACCACTCCAACTTTTACCTCTGCATTTGTACCACTATACTTTTTACCGCTATTTCGTTTTACCACTAATACATTTTTACTACTCCGTTTTTACCACCATACTTTTTTACCGCTATTCCGTTTTACCATTAATAGTTTGTGGGGCTATAGTACGATTTTGTTAGCTTTGTTAGTGTAGCAAATACCAAAACCGAGTTTTTGGGGCTCTAGTACGGTTTTGTTAGCTTTGTTAGTGTAGTAAATACCAAAACCGAGTTTGTGGGGCTCTAGTACGGTTTTGTTAGTGTGGTAAAAATAAAAACAAAACATAAAAAATTTATAAACAAATAAATAAAAAAATTATAATTATCAACAAAATTTAAAAAAGAAAAACTCAGAAGCTGTCTTCTGAATTCTCCTGTTCCAGTTCTCTGCATGTAGCACAAATGTGTGATTTCTAACTCCAGCTCCAACAATACTCCATCCTCATTCTCGTCTATTTCTAAATACTTGGAAAGTTCTTCGCCAGTCAGCTGTTTTGGGTTTTTGAATGTTCTAAAATTAGCATAAAATCACATATTATAACTTATAATGTAATAACTATAGCCTAATTTTTACTTTGATCAAAAACTACCTGTAAAATGAAAATTTCAATTTTACTAACATAGTGGTCGCGCAGTAGCACTCCGTGCACCGCTCGAACATTCTGCTGAAGATACGTCCATATCTTCGGGAAGACTGGTGAAAACTGAAAATACTATCGGCAGTGCACGCTAGACACAACAGTCATAGGTTACATGGAGGGGCATTTAATTACAAGAAAATTTAAAAAAGTTACAGAACTTTTAATACGAACGGAGCACTCAGTGCCCCCGCGCGACCAGTTAAGGGTTAAAAAAGAGACGGTGGTAAAAATGGATTGGTAAAAAGACACGTTGGTAAATATGTTGGTGGTAAAAAGAATTAGTGGTAAAAATAGGGACGGTGGTTAAAATGGATTGGTAAAAGAATACGTTGGTAAATACGTTGGTGGTAAAAAAGAATTAGTGGTAAAAAGGGACAGTGGTAAAAAATGGATTGGTAAAAGTATAATGTTGGTAAAAAATGGATTGGTAAAAGAATTACGGTGGTAAAAAAGGGACAGTGTTAAATAGGGATTGGTAAATATGGGGGCAAACGTTGTAATACATTGCTGTCATTCTGTAACACTGTAACTATGGTAATGAAACTACTCTATATTTACTTATAAAAAAATCTGACGTGGACACCACATGACTTCCTTGTACGCCTTGTGTGTTCATACTTTTCTTAATAACTAAAATGTAAAATAATATTAAAAATTCTTTTAACTTATTATACTAATACTCACAAATATATTTTAGTCATTTGATTTAAACTGCAGAAGAAGATATAAAGCATATTTTACTATTGTCACTGTCATGTCATAATCATTTAAATTTTACGTAGTAACAAATGTTAATCGATCATGGACTACAAGATACCGAAATACTATAAATTATAAATATATACTTTAATTATTTTTAAATGATAGCAGATACAAAAATATTTATAAAATACCGATTGTAGGTAATAATCACATAATCTTTCATTTAAAATAAAAAAAATTGTCTAAAATTAAATATTCATCGAAATATTTTTAAAAAGTACTACTTCCGGTTTGTAGACTGAAACCAAAAATAGGAGGTGCACAACTAGATGCTATAACAGTCCTAAATACAAAATTTCAACTTTCTACGTCTAACCGTATTTGAGTTATGCGACACACATACGTCCGTACGTACGTACGTACGTACGTACGTACGTACATACGTACGTACGTACAGACGTCACGTCGAAACTAGTCATAATGGATTCAGAAAAGGTCAAAACGGATATTTCCGTCAAAATCTGAGAACCGAAATTTTTCGCGATTACAATACTTCCTTACTTCGTACAAGGAAGTAAAAACTCTCTGTATATGCAAATGCTTATAATGCGCACTCTAGCCATAAGACACTTACGTATACATGTTAGTTCACATATAGTTAAAATATACTATTATGTTTATGTTCTTGGCAAAATATCCTACTGACTGAATTATTTGTTGGGGTTCTTCTGTTCATGCGCTTAATATTTTTAAAACTCAAAATTGATATTATGAGCTATGGTTGACGATTATTCACAAACATCGTGCAGAAGTATATTTTTAAAGAACTCCAACTTCTCATATATATTTACCAGTTTGCCTTATTTATTGAAAAAAAATCCCAGCCTGTTCCCGACTAATACATTTCAGAGTTCTTATAACACCAGAAAAGCTAATGAGATTTATATTCCTAAACACAGAGCACAAAATTTGCACAATAATGTGTCCTCTATGTGCCCATTAAGATCTACAATCACTTACCCGGGAAAATTAAAAATATAACTAATATTATTTCCTTTTCTCGAGATAAATAATTGTTTTTACTCTGTCGGCGAATCTTTTAATTGCAACAAGCTATAATGTTTTAGATTTTTTTAGTACCTATGTATTATTCTCTTCTGTATTAAATGTATTGACGTGCCATGTGTTTTTGTACTGTTTTTGCCAATAAATAAATTAAAATAACTGCACCCTAATACCAAATTTACTATAACTTTGGAGACATTAATACCAGGTTGGCATTGGCAACAATCGAATGTTTATAATTTAAGGGCACGTTTAAAAATGAAAAAACCGGAACACGAAGTCTAATGGTAATGTTTTTAACCCGTGAATAGTCAAAATCATATTATAGGTCATAATTTAATTTTAAAAAAATATTTTATTTTTTTCTGTAACTACTAGTGCCACGTCAGTGACACTTTGAAACTTTTACATGGCTCATTTTGCACATGCTTTCTGCATAAATATCGGATAAACGATGTAACCTACAATGAAAATTATGTTACACAATGAAAATAAATACCTACATTTCTAATAGCCTTATTCTAAAAATTATGTTCGTTAATAATAGTTCTTTTTGCATAATTTTTGCATGATTTTTGTTCTCTCTTCTTTCACTTCTACTGCAAATTAAATTTATTTTCAGGTATTCTAAAGCTGCGTTCACATAGAGCTTAGTGCCGTTGCCTTGTTAGAGCGGTGTTGCGTTGGTATTGCATTGGTAAGGACAGCGTTCACATAAAAACTGACGTTGTTGTAGATAATACAGTATTCTGTTGTATTGCATATAAATTGAAATTGTTGTCCTAAAAATATTTTAAGATTTATATTGGGATTCTATGCAGTTCTATAACTTCTATAAGCGTATCTATAGTAACTTATAGACCGATCTTTAAAAATGTTATTCTGGGCAAACCTATAGCTTACAGATTTCTATAAATGTCTTATAGATTTCTATAAATTTATAGACAGCTACTGACTCACCATAAGTCGTTATGAAAATATTGGCATGTGTCTGAAATATTGAAAAATGAATCAAAACTAGCAAATTTTACAATTTCAAACCAATAATTATCAAAATAACATTATTGCAGAGAAGTATATGTGTATAGAATGTGTTATATTTTATTTAAAATTTGCTTCATAGTATATAAAAATGTCATCATGATTGGAAATCGCTTAGAAATAATACAGTGAAAAGGAGTTCTACTGAATTCATTCAATATGAATGACAATGATTATTTTAAACATAGTTTGATTAATTAAAATCTCTGATAAAATATTATCAGTAGTAGTAGTTTACAAGGTTCTTGCACCATCCCCTATTGCATTTAATTTATTCTCTAGGTATATTTGTCTTCGAGTGTGTAGTATTAGCTTGAAAACTATAATTATAATTTTTATTTTCCTTTAACTGTAAATAAAATAAATAAATAAATTATTGTGTTTGCTATATTTTCAATTTTTCGCTAAAAAATCTTTAATTATGTAGCATATTATGTTTTACCTCATATTTTCGAAATATATTCTGAAATTTTATCAGCACGTGTCATGTGTATTTCATTGTGTCAAATTTGTATAATCATTTGTCGCGTCAATGTGACAATGGCCTTCTTCAAAATTAATAATATAATTGAAATTGCAAGAAAATATTTCAGAAGATTTTATATGTTTTGCTGCAAATTTTGTTAAGAATGTCTTTATTTTCATACTAAAATATTATTTCTCTTCAAGAAAAGCAATGTACAACAATTAATTCATTATATTTACATGTTACAAAAATAATAGTATGGAACTATTGGCAATACTGTTTTTAAGATTCTATAAGAAAAATTTACAGATGTCAAGTTTATAGAATTTTAAGATAATGCTCAGAATCCCACCATTAATTTGATAAAATTGTTAGAACAAGAAATAAATATTACCTGTAAATTTAAACTTTAATGCAAGAATTTTACTTTCTTTTTTATATGTTCTCAGTACAATGAGCATTTTTTGTTCCAAATTGCTGGATATTGTACCAACAATTCAGCAAATTTACTGTCTACACTCATATTTATCTATAAAAATAGGTAAATTCGAAGTCAATGACAATTCCAATGACAGTTTGTCATAACTCAAATTATTTCGCCACCTTTTAAATTCCACATTAAATTTTGATTGGCTGTTGCTTGGCGGTGCGGTGCTTGTGCGTTGTTAAGTATCGTTTACATACGACTTATTGTAACGGTAGTGCAGCGGTCTTGCAGTTGCACAGGGTTTGGCTAAAGTATCGTTTACATAAGACTTATTGTAACGGTAGTGCAGCGGTCTTGCAATTGCACAGGGTTTGGCTAGCGCAAAGCAATGGAAGCGTTCACAATGACTTAAGGCGTTGGTAGTGTCGGTGCAATGCGTTGCTATAGTTTGTAAACTCCAAACATTTACAACGCACAAGCACCGCACCGCCAAGCAACAGCCAATCAAAATTTAATGTGGAATTTAAAAGGTGGCGAAAAATTTGAATTATGACAAATTGTCATTGGAATTGTCATTGACTTCGAATTTACATATTTTTATAGATAAATATGAGTGTAGACAGTAAATTTGCTGAATTGTTGGTACAATATTCAGCAATTTGGAACAAAAAATGCTCATTTTACTGAGAAAATATAAAAAAGAAAGTAAAATTCTTACATTCAAGTTTAAATGTACAGGTAATAATTATTTCTTGTTCTGACATTTTTAACAAATTAAATCTTAAAATATTTTTAGGACAGCAATTTCAATTTATATGCAACACAACAGAATACTGTATTACCTACAACAACGTCACTAAGTTTTTATGTGAACGCTGCCCTTACCAATGCAATACCAATGCAACACTACTGTAACAAGGCAACGGCACTAAGCTCTATGTGAACACAGCTTAACGCAAAGCAATGGAAGCGTTCACAATGACTTAACTGGTAGTGTCAGTGCAATGCGTTGCTATAGTTTGTAAACTGCAAACATTTACAACGCACAAGCACAGCACCGCCAAGCAACAGCCAATCAAAATTTAATGTGGAATTTAAAAGGTGGCGAAAAAATTTGAATTGTGACAAATTGTCATTGGAATTGTCATTGACTTCGAATTTACCTATTTTTATAGATAAATATGAGTGTAGACAGTAAATTTGCTGAATTTTTGGTACAATATCCAGCAATTTAGAACAAAAAATGCTCATTGTACTGAGAAAATATAAAAAAAGAAAGTAAAATTCTTGCATTAAAGTTTAAATTTACAGGTAATAATTATTTCTTGTTCTGATATTTTTATCAAATTAAATCTTAAAATATTTTTAGGACAGCAATTTCAATTTATATGCAACACGACAGAATACTGTATTACCTACATTAACGTCACTAAGTTTTTATGTGAATGCTGTCCTTACCAATGCAATACCAATGCAACACCGCTCTAACAAGACAACGGCACTAAGCTCTATGTAAGCACAGCTTTAATGTTTGGAGTTTACAAACTATAGCAACGCTTGCACCGACACTACCAACGCGTTAAGTCATTGTGAACGCTTCCATTGCCAAACCCTGTGCAACTGCAAGACCGCTGCACTACCGTTACAATAAGTCTTATGTAAACGATACTTTATTTATCATAAGGCAATCTAGAAACTCTAATGATTCTATTGATATATTATTTATGCCTATTGCTTGTTCCTATTTGCTGAAATTTATGCAGATAAAGTGCATAAAAATGACTGTCTGAAAACGGTTTCGAGCGCGACCTTAATCATTATCATCGTGGAAAAAAATTGAAATAAAACAAATTTGTACCATCACCTAGGGACAGGGATATAATTTATCAAATCCTGAAATCCAAACTATACTTATTGTTGAAATTACGAGTAGCTATATGTAATACCTTCATTTTTCTACACAATACTAATCATGTAATCATTAATCAACCTAATTATAATAATAAATTTGTATGTGATACCTACTCTAATGTTAGATATTAAGAGCTAAAATTTCATTATCGTTAGGTATTTACTAATTGGGAAATTTATTTCAAATAACATTCTGCCAATTATATGTAATGTGGGCAACTTTATAAATAGAATTAAACATTATACATTATTACTGCATTCATTTGAATTAAATTAATTAGTTATATTTAAAAACATAGTTTAATAATAATTAATGACAGGATTTGACTAGAAGTACTACAATTGTGAAATTAGCTAAATAATTTTATTAATCTAATTAATAGAAGAAATTTACAATATAGTTAATTTTATTTATTGCCATTAAATAATACAAATTTATCTTAGGTCGGCATTACACCATAAAATGTTCCTCAACATTTTATGTCAAACATCTTTTATAATAGATGTTCGAAAAGAAATGTAATATTGTAATATAGCTAGGATTATCATCAGATTACATTAAATGAAAAAGAGAACGCCAGTGTCGAATTTAATTATATTGAAAAATTGCGCCGCAAGTGTTCTTTTTTTGTCAAATATCTTTAAATTGAATATTTATTCTGAAACGCGTAAATAAACTTTTTTATCCCCTTTCATGTGAAGGAATAAATTAAAATACGCAACTGAAAAAAGGTAATATATAATTTAATAATTATATTTTAGAATAAATTTCTGTTAGCTTCTTATTTTAATTAAATTATTAAACACATTAAAATAAATAAACAATAATAATTAAATCCTTAAAAACAAGGAATACATTTTTAATAAATTAGGTATTAATGTTATGTTTACTTACCGTAGTATTGATTAATATGGAATAAAGAAATAATCGAATTAACTTTTTTTACGAATTAACCAATATCTAGCCAGACGTATGAGGCACGAAGCTATAGAGATCTAAATCTTGAAAAATATTTCGTTCAATTTAGCCAATATAACAATAATATAAATAATTAAAAAAAATAGTATATACCTACCTACTTGTACCTACTCTAAAACAGTACGCCTGATAGTGGTAACCCTAAATATAGCTCTTCATTTAGAAAATTAACTCAACTCTTATAAAAGAAGAACTATTACACTATCAAATTTCTCGTCAAATATCGTTTATAAATAATATTTCAAACGGCACAAACATACAAATATAATAATTCTTAACATTTTATTTATTAATACATATTTAATAATAAAACGAGGGTAATTGTGTTTAAAGTAACTAAACGAGTTACTCGAATATGAAGTGTAGTTAGGTAGTTGCTAGTAGATCTTATTAAACTTTAATAAATTTAAAAAAATTTATTAAAAAAACTATATTATTTATAATATCACTGTACACAGGTTGGTGGAGGTGAAATGCGAACATAGGGAACATACATGACAATCGAACTTTCATGCCAGGTATCTTGATATATTTTGTAGTAGTGTCACAAAACGAAGTAATGTGAATTTTTGTAGCAAAAAGAGTAATCAATAACAGAAATAATAAAAAAAATCTAAAAGTGCATGTAAACTTTCTCGTTCTGCTCGTACACATACATTATTATGCAAAGAAAATATTTTAATGAAAATAAAAATTTCAATAATATGACAGGTACTTTGACATTGACAGTACTTATTCCACGTATATCAAGATGCCTAGCATGATAACTCCATTGTCATATATTTCCCTATGTTCGCATTTCACCTCCACCAACCTGTATAGATGAATTAAAATGTAAATAAGTCAATACGTGCTAGTGCAGAGGAATATTGCTATATTGCAGAAATTTAGTGACATTGCTCGTGCTTCGCTTCTTTATGGTGATAAGTTTTGTTGCCGTTTGACTGAGCAATTTTTTAAATTAGTTCCAGCAATCAAAATCAAATTTTCCATATGATAGCTCAGCTTAGTAATTGAATACCGGATATACCATTAATTTTAATTACTGCTGTCGGATTTTTGTTCCTGTTTGGTTTGTAATATCTATAATTCAAATGAGGTTCACGATCGAACACTAATTAATTTAATATTGATTTCATATACGCAGTTCATAACATCGGAAATTGCGGAACAAAAAGACGCTGTGCACGCTATTTCTATTATTAGAGAATATCACATTTTTTAAGATATTCAATTAACAAAATTTCATTGATTGCATTCCTGCTGATATTTCTGTCTGTGCCAGACAATCATTTTTAGGATTTCGTCTCAGGTTTAAAAAATCTGCTGTGGCCATCAGTACTTGCCACCCCGACTATAAGTTTTCATAAATTGCTTTCGTTTTTCGTATAACGGATTTAATTTTATGCTTCATTCAGATTTATTACTTAAACGAAAATTTCATTACAATGAGAGCAACGTTTCGGCCATGTCCAGGTCATTTTCAAGTTAAAAAGGTTACAATTACAATATACCTACTCGTACCTACATTACAATTATAATAATAGGGTACTTTACCATAGTAGCAAATTAGCAATCCAGTCAATTATATTGAAAGGAGACCCCAGTAATAAGTTATTGCCATGAAAAAAGTTTTCAAAAAGTTAATAGTTAATTTTTACCATAACAAAATAAAAATAAAATAAAAATAAAATATTTGAGATTGTACGTATCGTACATCTACGTCACAGTAATGCGTTCTCTCTCGAGCTCTCTCTCTCACACATCTATCCTATTCTGAATTATTTCAACGTGTATGCCGTCTATCTTTGTTCAACGTAGTGTTTCTTTATCTATGAACTGTCATGTAAAGTAATGTACTTTAAAAATGGTTATAAAATATTGCCTGGTTTGTAATTGTTATAATGATAGTTCAACAACTCCGAACAAAATATTCATAAGAATACCAACTAATACAAAAATTGGGACAGACAAACGATATAATTGTCAAAATATTTAACCAATTTGACATTTTATAATATATTTCGTAGATATCGTGGATCCGTTATCATTCCAATCAATGTCATTAATTGAAGTAACAAAAATAAAATTAAATTCTTTGATAATTCCAATGTACCTTGCCCGAATTTTGTAGTAAAATATGTGCAGTTTAGCGCGCTAGCATAAAATCATAGTTTTTTGCTAAATCTGTAATGAAAATTGATAAGCTTTACCCGAATACTCCCATTGATAGATATGTTGAATGACATAGGTCTGCGAATCATATAAGTGGTACTAAAACTCAGGATCAAATTTTTGAAGACAAATTTATAAATTATATATCTAAAGAATATATTTTCACGTGTATTCTTACATACAATAATAAAGAAACTACCAAATTGTATTTTATATTTTGTAACATTTAAAAACAGTTGATTTTACATGAGTATATTTTAATTCCAGCCCCATTGTTTGAGAAGATTTTCAGTTGTACATCTACGTCACACAAACTTTAAAAATTAATTACAGGTTTATTAAGAACAATTAAGGCTTATCAGTACTCTCAATCGCTTTCAAATAACATGAAGTTTCAATAAAAAATTTAAAAAAATAATGGTAAACTACCCTATTATGGCACAATTTTTTTCTACGATAGATATTAAAGTAGGCTATTTGGACCTCACTTTGTTACTTGAAAATAAACAATTGCAGACCAATGTTTTTTTTGTAGAATCATGTATTTTCAGACCGCTGGCTTACAAAAATTTGTTCCAGTAATCGTAAATAATTTATTAAGCTTTGGATATATTTTTTATACTAATATTTTATTTTCAATCAAAATTCCTTCTAAATATCAAGTTTATTTACATTTAAAAAAGAAGTTTCTTGGAGAATAGGGGAAAATGCCAGTCGTGGCTGAATTAGGAAGAGATGAAATGGAAGCGATCAGTACATGTAGCACAAAAAAGAAGAAAACTTTGTTAAAAGTGGTGGGATTCTGAGCATTATCTTAAAATTCTATAAACATATAGATCTATAAGTTATGGAAAATCCGTAACTGACAGTCTTATATATTTCGCTAAAATGGTATTCTGACTGCATGTCTAACTTTTGACATCTGTAAATTTTTCTTATAGAATCTTAAAAACAGTATTGCCAATAGTTCCATACTATTATTTTTGTAACATGTAAATATAATGAATTAATTGTTGTACATTGCTTTTCTTGAAGAGAAATAATATTTTAGTATAAAAATAAAGACATTCTTAACAAAATTTGCAGCAAAACATGCAAAATCTTATATATGAAATATTTTCTTGCAATTTCAATTTTATTATTAATTTTGAAGAAGGCCATTGTCACATTGACGCGACAAATGATTATACAAATTTGACACAATGAAATACACATGACACGTGCTGATAAAATTTGAAAATATAATTATTTCGAAAATATGAGGTAAAACATAATATGCTACATAATTAAAGATTTTTTAGCGAAAAAATGAAAAATATAGCAAACACAATAATAAATTAATTGCATTTATGGCTAAAGTGTAGAATAGGTGTTTAAAAGGAATTTCGTTTTTTTTTGTGTCAATCGGTTCATTCTTATTCTCTGTCCTAGAATAAAGCAAATTTTTGACAACTGTCAACACTGGTTATGCTGAAAAATTAACAAATTAAACATGTGATTTAACGTTTTTATACATTTATGTAATAGAGATATCAATAAATACATATATTTTTCACAGATATAAGGCTTTTTATTACTTGCTTTTCTTAGTTTTCGAAATTATTTGACATAAATACAATATTACATTTGTTTTAGATTAATATAAATTTCAATAGTGTTTGCCATGTTAAAAACATGGATACAAAAAAAAGCGAGTTTGTAGGGCTCTAGTACGGTTTTGTTAGCTTTGTTAGTGTAGCAAATACCAAAACCGAGTTTGTGGTGCTCTATTACGGTTTTGTTAGCTTTGTTAGTGTAGTAAATACCAAAACCGAGTTTGTGGGGCTTTATTTTTAGCCATTTTGACACATTGAGGTTAACCAAAAAAATTTCATTTTCTTCAAAAAATCATGTTAAAAACGCGGTCTAATTTTGCTTGTTTAGGTCATATTTAAGCATAATAAACGATCTCCTAAAATAAAAAACGCATTTTCTCTTAAACACCTATTCTACATTCCAGCCGTAAAATTTGCTAGTTATGATTCATTTTTCAATATTTCAGACACATGCCAATATTTTCATAACGACTTATGGTGAGTCAGTAGCTGTCTATAAATTTATAGAAATCTATAAGACATTTATAGAAATCTGTAAGCTATAGGTTTGCCCAGAATAGCATTTTTTAAGATCGGTCTATAAGTTACTATAGATACGCTTATAGAAGTTATAGAACTGCATAGAATCCCAATATAAACTTATTAGGCCAAGCTATAGGGATTTAAAGCAGCGTTCTCGTGACATAAATACTAGTAGGAAACCGAGTGTGCGATGATATAAAAGATAATAAGTAGATGAATAGGTATGTGTTTTTCACTCGAGTTTCCGGTTCATTTGTTAGTTATTAACAATTTATTGCAAAAAAACGCGATTTTTGTCTTTTTTTGCTTGTAACTTTGAAACTAATGGAGCAATCGGAATGCCCCAATGAAATGATTTGTAGAGAATTAAAATAATCTACAAAATGAGAGGTCGAACGTCTCAATCGGATAATTAGGTCCTGAAAAATTTAGGAAAAACCGGAAAATTAGGCGTTTTTTTTTTAAATTCAATAGCTCCGTCATTTTTTGAGCTGGAGCGCTAAATTTTAGAGAAAGTAGGGATTATAATGATCTTTATATGTGCCAAAGGTAGGTGCTGTCGGATTATTAGTTTTCGCGAAATCGCGATTCAAAGTTTGCAGTGCGCTTTTTTCTGGCAGGCCTATATGCGTTACCGTAAGTCCGATAATAATTTCCAAATTTTTTTTGAAAAGTTGACATCGTGCACTACAAAATTTATATTTCAGTTTTTCGATCAGATGCCTGGAAGCATGCTAAAAACACTCGTAAAGTTCGCGAAAAACGGCCGAGCGCGCCTATTACCATAGATACGCCGCTGCTCCTTCCCCCACCACACGACTGCGAGATATTTTAATTCTCTACAAATCATTTCATTGGGGCATTCCGATTGCTCCATTAGTTTCAAAGTTGCAAGCAAAAAAAGACAAAAATCGCGTTTTTTGCAATAAATTGTTAATAACTAACAAATGGACCGGAAACTCGAGTGAAAAACACATACCTATTCATCTACGTATTATCTTTTATATCATCGCACCATCGGTTTGCTACTAGTCTTTATGTCAAGCAAAAAAGCTATACAGCTTGGCCTATATACGTTTCAACTAAACTTATTAACAAATTTTAATACCAATTAAAATTTACACCAAAACGCGTATTATATGTGGCATGGCTACATCTTGAAACATTATTACTTTATCCCGACTGTAGTCCAGTCAATCTGTAACAAAAATTCGACGTTTGTGGAAAAAAATCGCAAAGTCAATTTTTTTTCATAAATTGTTAGAGGGGCGTGCAAGGAGCTTAAAACTGAGTTGTCACCCCCCTGGGCCCCTGCAATTTTTGGGAAATCCAAAAACGTTTTGGATTTGATTTTTCGGGAAAACGGTAGGTTGTAGAGAGAAATTTTGTTAACAAATATTGTTAAGGACAGTATTATCTACAATTTATGTCATTGGGTCACTGCTCTACGACGAAAAGTGCAAAAGGTAGAGAGCGCCAAAGTTGCCAAAAATGACTTTTTTCACTTTTTCACCGCGAAAAATTGTTTTTTGTTCTTTAGTGTAAATGGAAAAGTTGTAGAGCACAAAAAAACCTTCTAAAATGAGTATTCAACGTTTTCCGTGCGATGAACGGTGACTGAGATATAACGCGGGAAAGGACGCATCGAAGGCCGCGCTGTGGCGCTTGCTCGTAAGAATAATTTTGTACGCCAAGAAATATTGTGCATTTGATGGAAAAAAATCGCAAAGTCAATTTTTTTCATAAATCATTAGAGGGGTATGCAAGGAGCTTAAAACTGAGTTGTCACCCCCCCTGGCCCCCTGCAATTTTTGGGAAATTCAAAAACATTTTGGATTTGATTTTTTACGAAAACGGTAGGTTGTAGAGAGAAATTTTATTTAAAATATTGTTAAGGACAGTATTATCTACAATTTATGTCAATGGGTCACTGCTCTACGACGAAAAGTGCAAAAAGTAGAGGGCGCCAAAGTTGCCAAAAATGACTTTTTTCACTTTTTCGCCGCGAAGAATTGCAGCAACGTACGCACGTTTGATGAAGAAAAAGAAGTAGACATTGAAGAACCTCCCTCCCAAATTTTCCGTTATGAGGATTACACTAATAAGCCAACCTCATCTCATGTCGTTCAACAAGAAGGCGCCGCCGAAGAACCGCCAAAGAAGAAAAAAAAAATGACGAGTAACAAAAAAATCACTCGGAAAATATGAAATTTCATTTACACTAATGGCCGTTTTACACTACGCTAAATATTGAACAAGAAATTGCGCAACAAATTAGGCAATAATTTTTTTGAGACATTTGTGTGTACTTCCTACAATATTTGGTTTGTGATTATGTGCAGTTCGCATACAATAATAATTTTACAGCTGCGCTTATATATTTTTTCAGACAATTTACGAAGCAATGCGATATTTCACACAATTTGCTGTATGATACTACACAATTTGAAAAATGAACAATATCTTGTTCAAGATTTGGTGTAATGTTAAACGGGCTTATGATGATCCTTTTTTCCAATGTCAGTTATTTTGTTTTTTTAAATTTTAAATAAAAATTACAATTATTCGACCTCAAAAACATAAACGTACTCATTTTCATAACATTTTCTCAATATTACTTCCATTTTAAACAGTTACCGCGTTATATCTCAGTCACCGTTTATCGTAGGGAAAACGTTGAATACTTATTTTAGAAGGTTTTTTTGTGCTCTACAACTTTTCCACTTGCACTAAAGATCAAAAAACAATTTTTCGCGGCGAAAAAGTGAAAAAAGTTATTTTTGGCAACTTTGGCGCCCTCTACTTTTTGCACTTTTCGTCGTAGAGCAGTGACACAATGACATAAATTGTAGATAATACTGTCCTTAACAATATTTTTAAAAAATTTCTTAATACAACCTACCGTTTTCGCGAAAAATCAAATCCAAAATGTTTTGGATTTCCCAAAAATTGCAGGAGGGTGACAACTCAGTTTTAAGCTCTTTGCATGCCCCTCTAACGATTTATGAAAAAAATTGATTTTTTCGATTTTTGTTCCATCAAATGCACAATATTTCTTGATGTACAAAATTATTGTTAACAGCAATCTCCACAGCGCGGCCTTCGATGCGTCCTTTCCCGCGTTATATCTCAGTCATCGTTCATCGTAGGGAAAACGTTGAATACTTATTTTAGAAGGTTTTTTTGTGCTCTACAACTTTTCCATTTACACTAAAGAACAAAAAACAATTTTTCGCGGTGAAAAAGTTAAAAAAGTCATTTTTGGCAACTTTGGCGCCCTCTACCTTTTGCAATTTTCGTCGTAGAGCAGTGACCCAATGACATAAATTGTAGATAATACTGTCCTTAACAAAATTTCTCTCTACAACCTACCGTTTTGGCGAAAAATCAAATCCAAAATGTTTTTGGATTTCCCAAAAATTGCAGGGGGCCAGGGGGGTGACAACTCAGTTTTAAGCTCCTTGCATGCCCCTCTAACGATTTATGAAAAAAAATTGACAATATTTGTTAACAAAATTTCTCTCTACAACCTACCGTTTTGGCGAAAAATCAAATCCAAAATGTTTTTGGATTTCCCAAAAATTGCAGGGGGCCAGGGGGGTGACAACTCAGTTTTAAGCTCCTTGCATGCCCCTCTAACGATTTATGAAAAAAAATTGACTTTGCGATTTTTTTCCATCAAATTTTACAGATTGACTGGACGAGGATGAAGTGAATCAGAAGCCCACAATTCAAGAGGTCGTCTGGGTGAAGGGACATCTTGCTACAGTATCGTAGAAAAAATGTTGTGTATACGAATACCTACTTCTGGCTGAAAGCATTTTTGCAGACTTCGACTAGTTGGTATAGTTGGTATAGTTCGCTGCGCTCGTGCAACAAACCTCTAACATCAATCTGCAAAATGCTACTTTTAACCCTTTATTTTAACAAATAACTATTTTGCAACTGCATTACATGTAATAAAAATCACACATTTTATTTTATGTACAACTGTCAAAATATTTGACATTGACATAATGTCATTATTCAATTCTGTCCGCAAAATTCAACTTTTATTGTACACAAAATATTTTACTTCGTGACCTGAATTGCGTACGTCAATGTTAGAGAGAGGTAACAATTAAAATTAAATAAGGATAGGGATCTCCCCATGCAGACGTTTCTCGTGTTGAAACATATGAGTTTTCAGCTTTCCAGTCCATTGTGTATTAGAGGTCACTGTTTATTTGTCATTAACACTTAAATATTTTGGCTGTCAACAAATTTGAATGTTAATTTAAAAATAGTTTGACAACTTGCCCTATGAATAATTTATTGGTCTTTATCTAAACTATAGTGAATATTGTAAAGCACCGTTTCCACTCTCAACAATGCCCATGTAGTCAGTGTCGCGTATTTCGTTTGACTTTGTCGCGCCCCGTGTTAGTGCGTATGCGATTCTGATTGGCTTGTTTGTCCTAGAATTATTAACATGTTTCACTGCCGTGAATACATAAGCAGTTGTAGGCACAACAGCGCTGATGCTGATGTACATATGTCCTGAATTCAAACGTTTGTTTAATCACAGAGATTAACAACTAATTTCAATAATTTACATCCAGAAGGTGTAAGTGCTTATTCGATTCCGCTTGGAGACTACGAATATACCACGATGGAAGGAGAAAATTTTGTAATCATTCGGTTGTGTTCTCTAACTATATCGAATAACATTTTTTTCTAAACAAAATATTTAGTATATTAGTAAGAAAAAATGTTTACTTTCACAAACAATGTTATTACTATATTTACCTAACCTACCCAGAATAGTTCCCAACTTCATTGGCATACTTTTATTTATTAATAGCCGTTTGCACTACTGCTGTTTAATCCTTATCCGGGCAAAGTGAGTCTGACGGACTCATTTAAACATATTTAGCTCATATGCTCATAATCTGGTAATTTATACTTATTTGATGCTGCTTTTAGATTTCTCTTATTATGTTTTTTGATGATAAGTAAACGTTTTTATTTCTTGTTAATTATTTATAAATAAACAATAGTGTTTAAGAGCTACGGACGTGTACTTACTTGAAGAAAATTTTATTTTAATGTAATAGTACTTGTCTAGTTTTTATTCCAAAAAAATATTTTCCGATTAGAGACCAAAATACATATTAACAAAAATTGTTAGTTGTGTCCGAATCACATAAACAATTTTTGTTGTGCTTATTTATATTTTTTGTTATAATATGTTACCAACTAATTTGCCCTGAAGAAGCCAATAGTGTTGGCGAAACGTCGGCTTTTTGATTAAATAAAAACAACTTAATACTGGAGTCCTGAGTAATTTCTACCCTTCATATGTATTACTGTTGATTTAATTTTGACGCCAATCTCACCGTTTGAAAAGATTTTCGAGGGTAATATCAAAAGAGATTTAGGTTTTATCGGACAAACTTTTATTTACGAAAATTTTGGTGGCACGTACAATAATTTAGCTTTGTGAATTTAGTCGAAAAAAGTAAAATGTAAACATGCTTAAAATTTGTTTCTATATCAACTTAACCGTTAAGATTTGGTATTGGCAGATTTTACAATATCTGTATTGTGTTTTTTTGTGTAAACTTGAGGGCTGGAAATGGCTTGGAAATAATAAAATATGTATAAAAGAAACAATCAGCGAAATCTCATAAAACACATATGAGAAGAGAACCGCCAAGAACAAAGCAATCAATTTCAAATCAAGGGCAACACTACACGATCCAAATGAATAAAAGATTTATACTACAAGATATTTATTTTTAAATTACACAAAACTATTGCAAAACCCGATGGCTCGATGGCCGTATTACCATTTTATTTGCTGAAACCATTCTATTAAAGGAATTAAAATAAAATCCCTTTCTTTTTCTGTTTGCAATTAACTATGTAAATACATCGTAATCAGGGTTCGTATTTACAATTAAAAATGCAATTATAAATTCTTTTGTTAGCCAGTCGGTAAAGTAAAATGGGTTATAAAGAAAGTGCCACAGAAACTCTTATTCTTCCAACTTTATTATCTCTGAATCATCAACGCTTTCAGACCGTAATTAAAAATTATCCTTGTTACATCGTCCTGATGCCTCTTAATTGTCCTCGAGTTTCTTACAAGCGCCAAACGGGAAGACAATTCGACACTTAAATTTAAAACACTTCTGAAATGAACAGCGCAGCAGTCTGATCAACACGAGCAACGAACTATACAAGTACACAAATAAAAAACTACAAATACTTGAATAAATGTCTGAAGCTGCAATACAAAATGTACTTAGGTATCTCAAAAATTACTAAAGGGCTGCTAAACTGTAGTAAATGTTTAACCTGGATAACCTGGTATTTGTGTAAGTACCTACACTGAATTAAAAAAAATAAGTAACACAGTAACAGGATATAAAACTGAATTTATCCGGAATCTTTATCTCAAATCAGGAATTCGGTTTAATATAGTTTTCGATTTCGATCTGATAAATCCTATAGTTATTTGTTTTTATTTTGTATGATGTGACATGTAGGTACGTAGTTTCTACCTGTTTTTGTAAATTAGTTTGGAAAGCATAATAAAAAGATATTGTGGAAAGTGTGTATTATTTGAAAAAAATAAGGTATTACTAATTGTTGTACATAATAATGGAAATTTTAGTGGTAAGTAGATGCTAGTGGAAAAAGTACAAATTTTTAGTTTGTGATTTGAAAAAAATCTGGTGCATTATATTGTTTGAACTGCATAAAGATTGGTCAAAATGATATATTATTCAGTTGTAAAAAATATTATATTATGCCTACAGAGTGTAACAGCGAAACCAACCAGCGTCTATATTTTCTTTATTATTATAGTTACAAAAAAATATTATAAAGCAAAGTTGTAGGAGACATCTGCTTAAAGAATAAAATAATTTTATAAACCAGTGGCTCTCAAGTTACAACACAAAGTTATATTTTTTCAAATGAGAATATACATATTTTTAGGCCTATTCGATAGAGTATTTTTTCTGAATTCAACCTTTATATCCTTACATAATAAAATATTGAGAAAAATTCAATTGAAATTCAAATAATTTTTTATTTTTAATATTTTTTATGTGCAGTAATCTATGGATGAAAAACAGGTGATAAATTAAACCTGGACGTAGTTTGTTTGGATATCTCGTGGCATAAATATCACAAGCTTGTATGTTATTTTTATTACACTCAACATAAATTACAAATAAATTAAACAAATCTTCATTTGTATAAATATCAGCCATACTGTCACAAAATAATCTTAAACACACAAAGAATAACAATTTACATCAATTATTAGTACAACAATAATTGCTTGACAGCATCTATATTTTGTTCTTTTGTTTTTCATCCATTCATCCATAGCTTACTGCAAATTAATATTAAAAATTAAAAATAATTTAAACCCAATCGAATTTTGCTCAATATTTTTATTATGTAAGGATATAAAACGAATACATGGTTGAATTCAGAAAAACTCTATCGAATAGGCCTAAAAAATATGTAAAAAAATATTTGAAAAAATATAACTTTGTCTTGTAACTTGAGAACCACTGGTTTAAAAAATTATTTTATTCTTTAAGCAGATGTCCCCCGTGGTCTCCTACAACTTAGCTTTATAATATTTTTTGTAACTATAATAATAAAGAAAATATAGGCGGTGGTTGGTTTCGCTGTTACACCCTGTATACTTAGAGAAGAGACGCACAAACTAAAACTGTTGTCAGTTGAGTACAACACAGTCCACTTTGTATTAAACAGGTATTAGGGGAAGGCAGGATGAATAAAATGAAATAATCAGACAAGCGCTGGATAGAGCTGTCTGCATATCTCTGAAGGCACTTCTGGTGTATAGGCAGAGCGGAAGGGATTATTTGGAGAGATAACGATAAACTTAAGAAAAATACTAAAAAATTGTTTATTAACCTTTTATTGAGACAATGTGGAACATTATAATTTCAAACAAATTTTATACTCAATAAATAGGTAATACTTACAAAATACATCAAAAATATTCTCCTTTTTTCGTTCTACCCCATTCAGTAGGGCAGAACGGGATATGTTTTTTGATATCAAAATTTTAATTATATTGCGTATACAAAATTCGCAAATCTGTACGAACTCATCAACATCACTGTCAAAACCATCACGATCACGTAACATAATTTATGTGTTCAGTTTCAATAATTGACACAAGAGCACTCACTAGACTAGCTCTTACTTTATTCGAATATAGTTTATATCGAAAATGACAAATCACATCATCATCATTTTAATCTTCCGAACTTTCCTCGTTCTACTTTTTATTCTTATTTGACTTTATAAATTATTTTTTGGATTTAGTTCTGTAATAATATTTTTAATTATTTACGACGTTTCCTTTGTTCATTATTGTTTTTATTGTTTTCTTATACGGGTGTATATTGAAAAGTGAAACATAGGCGTTTAACATGGTAAATCAATTTTTCCGTTCGCATTGCTTCCCTAATTATTTTAGACAAAAATGTTTCAAATAAATGTTGTTGAGCATAAAATTCTACATCCAGATCAGTAAATTTATTTTGGTTGCTTTATAACTGGAGAAATCAAATTTGAAAATACACGGAATAGCGAATTAATAGTAACAAGCAATGGAATTAAAAACAGGAGATGAACAAATGCGTAACGTTTTAAACGTCAAATTATTAGTACCTACGTATAAATGATTTTGACAATCTATTATTCTGACATTGACGTTATAAAGCAACTAATAGTAAATTACATTACAAGTCATGAAAATGTTTCTTCAAAGCCTCCGAGTCTAGCAAAGACATTTTTATGACGCGTGATGTATTTAATTTTTTTTAAATCGACAATTATAGAAGCTTAAAATTATAGAAAAAATTAGGTTTTCATAAATCATCAGAGCTGTGACAAATTTTAGAAAACGTTGTCATGACAAGTGTTTGTACCACAAACAGTGGAAAGTAAAAATGACTAATTTTCATGCCTAGTCATTTTTACTTTTTTATTTTCATGGCTAGTCATGGAAATCTTACTTTCTGCTTCGCTTCGTACTTTAAAACCTCAAACTTCTCCTTGTAAAATAAAACTTACCGCAATTATAATATAAAAATTATTTACAATGTCTTCCTAATAGTTATTTACGTATAAATCTAAGGGTGTAATCTATCTTTCGGCCTGAGGTACATACAACGTTTACGCACAACTATATCTAAAATGTGAATTTATCGTAGTAATTTAGTATATTTTGAAAACACGAAAAATACTCATTAGGTGCTACAAAATTATAGGGTGGCGTATGGGTGCAAAAAACATGGCAATAATTAATTAATAATTAATACAATTAATTTTGATTGAACGAATTCTTTACCGCCCATGAGCGCGATTTTTTCCTTACCGCCCAAGGGTGTAAAGCAAGAGTTTCTGCCATGGTACACCGCATTGCGGC
This sequence comes from Agonum fuliginosum, assembly GCA_947534325.1. Classification (NCBI taxonomy): domain Eukaryota; kingdom Metazoa; phylum Arthropoda; class Insecta; order Coleoptera; family Carabidae; genus Agonum; species Agonum fuliginosum. Next base: position 15,149,382 of record OX384029.1, on the reverse strand, counting down.
ATTGCGGGTGAATTGGATCACACAACAAAAAATATTTTTAAAGAAATCTAATGTGATTAGGTACTAATTACCTATTCAGCCCATTTTGGTATTTGTTGTTAATTTTGATTATAAATAACAAACTTTGACGATACCTTACTAACTATGCAGGTATTATATAGTGTTGCCGCGAGAGTCGAGACTAGTCTCGGTCTCGTCTCGTCTCATCTCGCCGAGAAAATCGAGGCAAGTCTCGACTACAAATTCGAACCGAGACGAGATCAGTATCAAGTCTCGCCGAGAGTCTTGTCGAGACTCTCGAATCTCGTCTTATATAATTGATTAGTAACTATTTGCTTAAAATTAAAATTAACAGAAATATGCTTTTGTAAGATAGGATTAAACAATTAGTCTAAAAAAAAAATTCACTTCTTGTCCGTGACGCATTTTTAAATGAGATCTTTCACAAAAAAGTTGTATTTAAAAAAAAATTATTTGAAAAAATATTAAAATGCTATCAAATTTTAAGTAATATTCCCATGATCAACAAACAATAAATGTATACAAACTTACATGTTTAAATTAAACATAAAATCTTTATTTTGATCTACATAAATCAATTAGATATTTAATAAAAATAATACCTATTCCTAAAACTATGTAACAGTTATTAACAAAATAATAAGTTTAGTAAAGATATATGTATACTTAATGACGAAACATTTTTATTAATTAACAAAAATTCATTTTATTTATAAAAATTATAAATTTAGGTAACTAGTCAAGTAGATGAAGTACCGTGGAATAAAATAAACATGTATTAGTTAGAGTTCAATATATCACAAAAGAGTTATTTCGTACAAAATACGTATAACTAATCCCATAAGACTGGACATAGGCCGCACTAACACTAACAAACTAATACTGACTTGTTTTGCATGTCAAATAAATAAATACCACACAACCCAAGTTGATTCGAGATTTTCGAGACTCTCGACTCCATGTCGAGATTAGGCGAAAAATTTCGAGACGAGACGAGAGTGACTTTTTATTAGTTTTTGAAATTCCGAGACTACTCTCGACAAACTACATCATTAGTATTATAGAATAAAAATACGAGCTTTTTTCAATAAACATTGAGTTTAAAAATTTAAATTGCATTCTTGTTTTAAGTGAATTTTGTAATATAACAAGTATTTAAACAAATATTTTAGAGGCTTTGCAGGAATAGTTTTAACCTTTTGAACCCCGCCTTTGTTAATACACAAATATACACACACTGTATAATTTTCGTCCATATAGTTAGTTAGATATATTTAGAATATGAATGAATCTACTACCTATTTAATTGAATATTAATGAACGTATAATGACAGCCACATAACACTTATTAGTCGCTTTAATTAAGATAGCTTACACATATCACTCATATTCGGTATCTATATTTACTACCGAGCCATACAATCCGTAATTAAAGGATAATTACATGAAGTAAGTATGTTTTGTATCTGTATTATTCCGGTATTTACATGGGGAATACGATTGGATTACAACGATTACCAGTTCGTCACGAGTAAGAGAATGGTTGCATGCGAGTTGAACATTCACTAGTCGATTTACTAGTTTAAATTTATGTTTCATGAGAATGCAACTTTAACTGCAATTCTTAAATAAGTATTTAACATTCAACAGGATTTTAACTTCCAGTTACAATTATTAGCGAAAATGAAAATTACCTTTTATATCCGATATACTAGAAACTGCGGCAGTTAAATATTGGAATCCAGATTTTTCTTATTTTTCAATTAACAATTTTGACCAAAATATTAAACTGCTATATACAGCAGTGTATTTCTTGCACTGTAATAGACTTATTCCTCATTATTCTTTTCATTATTTAAAGTATATTCCTTTCCCGAAATAACTTCTTTTTGTAGGTATTATGTCGAAAACAATAAGATACGAGTATACGTCCTTGATTCTATTACTATTGCATTTCTTGCAGCATACTGCTTTCGCTAAAAAAACACTTATTTGATTTGAGGCGAAGAATGTATCAAAATATATTTCGAATTTTTTAAAGTATGTAAAATGCAGTACAATATCTGGTTTATTATCTAATAGGTAATTATTATATGTATTGTGATCTGGAAAATGTGAAAAATACAGAGATAAATCGAAAACTAAGAAGATATCTATTTGAGGTTTACGAAATGTCCTAGAATGTATACCTAGAACCATTTTTTTAAATTTTTTAACACGTCAAGCAACATCACAGTATACCTCTAATATGTCTTATTTAAAAATGAATTTATCTAATTCTATCTCTGTATGACTTCAGCTACATTTTAAAATTTGTAAAGATGTTGACTTTGAAATTATTTGAGAAGCTAAACTGCCAGTAAAAAACAATATTTATTTATTTCTTTATCTACAATAATGTTAAAATATTCTCTTTTTTTTATTGGCCCTTTTTACTTAAATATTATCTAAACCCTCCGCCATACCTTTAATCCTTTAAAAGAATTAAAATTTGTTTAAAATTTTTGGAGGTAGTACAATAAATATTGTACTGTAATCTACTTTAACAATTAATAAGTTTATGGCGATAGCGTGAAAAAAGTGTTAAATTATGTTGAATCAGTGTTTGGAATTTCACGTCTGAATAGAATATAGGGTATAGAATAAATTTTGACATGTACTTAAAACTAAAAATATGTACATTGTACATTTCACTCCTCATGAATAAATGTATGCTTCTAGTACCGAGATGGTTTTTAACAAAAAATATTTTTATTAATTCGGTTGCTCCTACAAATTTATCCGGCTGTGTAGGTATTTACTCTTGTATACATTTTCCTAATGGTAGGCGCTAGGCTGATATTATTGGTTCAATAATTATTAGACAAATATTTTAAGAGAAGAAATCAACCATCGATAAAATGAAAATTAAATCCGTTTCCATATTTAGGATAAACCAGGTGTATAATGAAAGTATTGAATTCTTCAGCAGGTAAGGCGTCGACTTTATTATTCAAATTAATCTCATACAAAATTCAAACAATCATTAAACTTTGGCAGAGAGGCAGAGAGCAATTTCGCAAATTTCCCTCGAAGTGTAACGATAATATTGAAACGAGGCATATTCCGATATTAAAATTCCGGAAGGCGGGCGTTGTAAGCGTTGTCAATAGAATATTTGTGAGCAATAGCGATTCTCGTCACGAGGCGGAACACCCGGCGAGAGACGTTACACACGTGGCCCCTTTACACACACTCGCACACGTTCAACGGTGTTACAGTGTTGCCACCACTGATAAAAACTGTATTTACGACCTTTACCGACAACACGATCAATTTATATGTCAGGTGAAGGAGGAAACGATCAGTAAACACTAAACAACATACTAACGTTATAATCATTTACATTACATTTCTTAGATTGATTCGTCATACAATATACGATATATATATATATATATATATATATATATATATATATATATATATATATATATATATATATATATATACAGGGTGAGTCATCGAAATGCCCGTCGTCGATATCTCCCTTGTCGTTAAAAATACAGCATAAAATTATTAACAGAATTTTTCGTCTACTCAAGGAGCATAACTTAAAATTATTTTCACATATACAGGGTGTTGCATAATGATTTGGCAATAATTGTTCGTCGTTTTTTAAATGAAACACCCTATATATTTTTATATATTTTGATTTGTATTAGATTTACCTATACGAACATATAAATTTCATTTTAGTTTTCTGCGGCGTTGCCAAGTTATTAAATTTATTCTCTAAAAAAAGCCGAATACACGTATTATTTTATAAAGGCGTACTGAAGTTATTTTAATAGTAAAAATTATGAATTTTTTTTTCTGAACAACTGTAACTATACTATTTGTTCTGACATAACTTTTTTTTAATGTTATTATACAGCGTGTTCAATACAGAGAATCAAATTTACTCAATTTCAAATGGCTATAACTCGTATTTTTCAAATGGAACACCCTATATTTTATTATTCTGTTGTGTGTATTTTTGCATCTTCCTATGTTATAAAGGGTGTCCTGTGCCTAAAAACATTAACTTCTAAATTAATTAAATTAATGGTTTTAGGCACAGGACATCCTTTATAACAGAAGAAGATACAAAAATACACACAACAGAATAATAAAATATAGGGTGTTCCATTTGAAAATGACGAGTTATAGCCATTTGAAATTGAGTAAATTTGATTCTCTGTATTGAACATCCTGTATAATAACATTAAAAAAAAGTTATGTCAGAACAAAGAGTATAGTTACAGCTAAACAGAAAAAAAAATTCTTAATTTTTACTATTAAAATAACTTCAGTACGCCTTTATAAAACAATACGTGTATTCGGCTTTTTTTAGAGAAAAAATTGAATAACTTGGCAACGCCGCGGAAAACTAAAATGAAACTTATATTTTTGTATAGGTAAATAAAATACAATTCAAAATATATAAAAATATATAGGCTGTTTCATTTAAAAAAAGACGAACAATTATTGCCAAGTCGTTATGCAACACCCTGTATATGTGAAAATAATTTTAAGTTATGCTCCTTGAGTAGACGAAAAATTCTGTTAATAAATTTATGCTGTATTTTTAACGACAAGGGAGATATCGATGACGGGCATTTCGATGACTCACCCTGTATATATATATATATATATATATATATATATATATATATATATATATACTGGCGGAAAAAAAATGAAACACTTGAAATTCGTAAAAATATCGACCATTTTCAAACTGCCATAACTCGGTGTATTTTCAATCGATTTCGATGAATCTTGGAGGGCGAGAAACTTTGAAGTGTCTTCTTTAAAGTCGTGCATGCAAACTTAAGTGCAACCCCTTCCCAAGCACCCATGTGAAAAAAAAGAATTTTAATTTTAAATATGGCCAACTTTGACGATGTGTACGGAGTTTAAAATTTTAACGTTATAGTTAATTATAATATATTAGTTACGCACTTAATACGTTTTACAACCATAATAACATCAAAACCTTACATAGTATTATGCAAAGTGCCAGGTAGCAATTTTTTTTATTTGCACCTTCTGTGTAAGTGACACATTTTTAATAGTCAATTACGTAAATCTACTTTTCTGTTTTATATTTGTTAGTTTATTCATTTTATTGTTGGTTTGTTTCGTATTTTATTAACACAATGAAATGTTCTGATTTGCAATCGGGACGTAGGTGTTATAATAAATTTCATGGATCTTTAACACACTTCATTTTATTATACCATCTGTATCCCTATAAAATAACTAGTAAATATTTAGAAATTACTCAAATTACTTTTAAACCAATAAAACTTCTGGAATTATAGTTTATGACAATGACAAAATATTTTGTATATAGGTATCCAATATCCAACGAAATGTAGTCTTTTAAAAGCACTTGGCGTAAATTAAATAAATCGCAAAAATAAAATTTGCTGGAGGCAGTCATTTCAAATTAAAATAATAAATTGAATTAATTCTTTAATCCTATAGTATAGTACAGTACAATATTCTACTCAAGATTAATACGGCAGTCATTTTTGACGTATTACGACATTCGCCTGCTACTTATGAAGCAAACTTTCATCCATTAATATTAATGTTCAAAAATTTAATTATAATTTGACAATACATATATATTTTGAACATAGTTAATAGTTATGCCCAGATCACACGAAAAAAGTTTGATCTAAAATGATTTCTTCAAAAAATGGGAAACAAATCTTTCAATACCGTTGTTACGATGAAACTAATTATTTCTATAAATAATATTAATGCTAGTAGTAATCATAATTATATATCAATGGAAATAAATAGTTTCGGATTTGAAAGATTTTGATGATTTCTAACACTGTTTTTATAATTTTTGAGCAATTTTTTTTGTATGATTGGGCATTATTATCTCTCTTCTTGGCTGACAAGATTAAACAAAAGCTATAGCTTTAGTAAATAAGTAAAATTATTAATTAGTCCGGTGGTTATGGGACAAATTTCATATCAACTATGCAGTTATTTTGAAAAAATGTTCACCATTTTTGGTTTTCTTCATTTATCTCGTATGGTCAATATTACGAGAAAAATTGTAATATAATATATGTTAGAGCATAAAATTTGCTATAAATTGGTATGTCCATTTTTTATGTAACTAATAGGTACAGTTCTCGAGAAAATCGTGAAAATATAATATTTGAGATTTGTGATTAAAGTGTGAAAAAAATGTGTTTTTTTATTTAGATTGTAATATAAGATATGGTAGAGCATAAAATTTGCTATAAAATGGTATGTCCATTTCTTACGTAAGTAGTACATTTCTCGAGAAAATCGTGAAAATATTTTTGAGCCATTGTTAATCATTTTCAACAAAAGCGTTATTTTGTTTTTCAAACAAAAACAACTTTAATTTTCTAATGAATCCACATATCGACTTCCGGTCTACAACATTCGATATCTTGAAAGTATTTCTATTAGATTTTAAGTTAATATTAATATTTCCCCAGGAAAACGTTTTAAGTATAGGTTTAACCAAGACATTAAAACATATAAAGTACCTTATAGAGAATTTTTGAAGAATTTAATGCAGGCAACCGCAAGTTAATATTTTAATACGTTAAAAACGACAGCTTGTAGTTTCTGAACTGATCAAAATATGAACTTAAAATGTAATAGAAAAACTTTTAAGGTATCGACTGTTGCAGACCGGAAGTCGATATCTGGATTCATTAGAAAATGAAGCTGTTTTTGTTTCAAGCACAAAATAACGCTTTTGTTGAAAATGATAAACAATAATTGCTCAAAAATATTTTCACGATTTTCTCGAGAAATGTACTACTTACATAAGAAATGAACATGGATACAATCTTAATAAAAAAACAAAAAATGGCGGACTTTTTTTTAAATTGTGGCCGTCTTTGGCACCACTTTTTAAATGAAAGAGAATAGTTTAATTGACATTTATGCTAATTTTCACACTTTAATCACAAAATGCATAGTTTTGTCCTGTTTACGGTATGTCGCAAACTTATTCAATGCATAAAAAAATAAGCAAAATAGTTGTAATTGATATATTACAAATGTTCAAAAATGGTAAAATTTCTCTTTAATGTAGTAGGTAGTTGAGATGTGAAAATCGTTTAGTTATAAATGATATAAAATTGCTAATTTTTGAAACGACTTCTCCAGACCTCAATTCAGTGTGTCTATCAACTCCCAAAGTTCCCGTTCTCAGTTATACAATTTGAAGCAGTACGAGCGGCAGTAGCATTATGAATTAATCTTGTGTTTTGACAAGTTGTTAGAATTTCAAGCCATTGGAGATTCCGCAGCATTCATGAGACAATACTAAACGCCGTAAACTAAATTACATTATCGTGAAATGTACGTATACCTGATCGAGAGGAATGTTATAATTACCAACCACAAGTTGACGACGAGGAGGAAGGCGATGGCGAATGCTAAGCCAAGGATGTGAAACAGTGTTTTGATTATTGTAGTTGTACAATGCTGTTCCTGCTGAATTTATCATTTAGTCTGACAGAGTGCTTGAGTTATTGTCACGGGAGCACAACTCCAACCTGAATTTCATTTGCAAGTAAATATTGCCTTTTATTGGATTCCTACAATTCTCTATTTAAATATCAATTTCTTATAAAAATACAAATGTCGTATTAAATGCTGTAATAAAGAAGTATTATAAATGTACAGAGGATTAGTCACTACACCACAAGTGAGAATTTCTATACATATTTAGAAATATTTTATATGCACTTTATATATATATATATATATATACAGGGTGTAGAATTGAAATGTGGCGTATAGGGATTTCAATGTTATTTTTTAAATATTGCTGTATCTCTTTACCTATTCACTTTAGAGCAAAAGCGTACAAAAGATGTTCAGAATAAAAAACTGCATCGAGTAAGCTTAAATTTTTTGTTCAAATCGATTTCTTTCACGAAATAAACATGAAATATAAATGAACAATTTAGTCTAGTTTCAGACTGCCATGTAAAATTAAACAAAACAAAAATATTTATTTCGTCACTCTGACAGTTGACAGATTTGAAATAGTTGTTCTAATTGATTTATTGGACCATAAGAAGGATTCACTAATGCCCATGTCACACCAACGTGGCATGAAGCACGGTGCTCTATGGGAACAAATGAATAACGTAAAATTTTATCGCCGCTATTCCGTCGAGCATTTTTTGTTGCTGATTTCGCAGTGAGTCCTCAATATAATTATTGACATTTGGTGAATAATTGATGTCAAAATAGTAACAGTAAGTAATTTGATAATAAGAATATAACCCTTTCAGCTTTTGTCAATATATGAACTAATTTAATTAACACAAAAAATTGATGAATTTTAATTCTCAGCTGTCAAAAATAATTTTCAAAACCCTTCAAAGTACGAAGTGAACATAGCAATATACAAATTTTCGTATGGCATTTTGCTATACCGGTGTGACACCCTTTTTACAGCTTTGAACGAAGCAAAATGCCACATCGAGCACCGTGCTTCATGCCACGTTGGTGTGACATGGGCATAATCAAAAAAATAAATTAATAATTATTTTATTTTCCTTCTTTTCTTCCTAAGGTACATTTTATCGTAATTAATTGAAGTGTTTATTTTTTTGATCTGACTAATTCATTTTATTTTTCATGGCACTCTGTAAACAGCTCAAATTTATCAAATTTAATTTACGTTTATCTCGTGACAGGAACGTTTTATATCAATAAATATGGGCTCGTTGGATGCAGTTTTTTATTCTGAACATCTTTTGTATTTACGCTTTTGCTCTAAAGTGAATAGGTAAAGAGATACAGCAATATTTAAAAAATAACATTGAAATCCCTATACGCCACATTTCAATTCTACACCCGGTATATATACATACATACAGGGTGAGTCATCGAAATGCCCGTGGTCGATATCTCCCTTGTCGTTAAAAATACAGCATAAATTTATTAACAGAATTTTTCGTCTACTCAAGGAGCATAACTTAAAATTATTTTCACATATACAGGATGTTGCATAACGACTTGGCAATAATTGTTCGTCTTTTTTTAAATGAAACACCCTATATATTTTTATATATTTTGAATTGTATTTTATTTTCCTATACGAACATATAAATTTCATTTTAGTTTTTCTCGGCGTTGCCAAGTTATTCAATTTTTTCTCTAAAAAAAAGCCAAATACAGGTATTGTTTTATAAAGGCGTACTGAAGTTATTTTAATAGTAAAATTTATGAATTTTTTTTTCTGTGCAACTGTAACTATACTCTTTGTTCTGACATAACTTTTTTTAAATCTTATTATACAGGGTGTTCAATACAGAGAATCAAAATTACTCAATTTCAAATGGCTATAACTCGTCATTTTCAAATGGAACACCGTATATTTTATTATTCTGTTGTGTGTATTTTTGCATGTTCTTATGTTATAAAGAGTGTCGTATGCCTAAAAATATTAATTTAATTAATTTCGAAATTAAATACAATTCAAAAATTAAACTTTTCTGTATAAAATGATAAAATCTTGTAATTCACGATAGTTTTTATATTTGTTACCTAGGTGATGTAAATAACTTCAGTTATTATCGTATTGTATATTCTTTATTAATAGGTATAGTATTTTTTATAAGGCGAGAGGTTATGTACTGACCATATCAGAATTTTTATACTGATTGTAAACATTTTTTCAAAATTTTAATTAGGCATAAATCTAAATTCATTCTTCAAGGCGGGACACACAAAATCAGTAATTCGCATAGTTTTATCTGCTCGGTCCAAAACTTATTTACTGTTACTTAATACTTAAAAACGTAGATATAAAAATCTGAGTAAAATTTAGCGCTAAAATTTGGCCAGAATAAGTTAAATCGATAGAAAACCGATTGCAGGTGATACTTACTAGTACATTATTTACCCTAAACATGAAACACAAACTGCAAGACCTTTTTACGCAATATTAAGATCCTCGTTAATTAAAGTTTCTACAGTAAAACGATCAGATCTAACTTGCAAACAGTTATAAATCTGCTTTATTATTGCGTTACTTTATCTGGATTATTATTGATTAACCTTAAACAAAAGATTCTTATTTTGTTCTTCATATTAAGGCGGGAATGTAGCTGTATGAGAAAGAGGTAAAACAGTGCTCTACGGTTTGTATAATATTGAATCTAATACTAACGTAAGATCATAGAATTTTTTTTAAGACAATATTTAATATTCATTCTACAGTGCGACGCATCGATTTTTCCAAATTTTTTCATAGTATTGTTTAAAAAAAATGCCGAATAAAGAGAAAAATACTACTTTTACATGTTTAATTTAGGGCATTTTAAATACAAAATCTATTAAAATTCATGCGTCGCACTGTAGGTAACATGTTATACAGTATATAAATAACGCGTTTGATTATTTCTTTTGTCTTATAAATACAATATCATACAAATACGATGCCAATTTTAGAGCGCGTTCGCTATTGCTACCTTTGTTCGACACACTAAATCTGTATATATCTCTCCTTTTTCTCGACGAAATCGTGGACAGCTACATTCCGGCCTTAAGTACATCGTTTTCTGATGAGTGATGAAATTCCACCTTTTTAATTACACTAATGGCGACCATCAGTGAAAGGTAAAAGATTATCACTGCCTACTTTGATTTACCGCGATTGGAATTCATCCTATTATTTATGATTTTAATTTCCGATATTTCGGTCATAAATTCGTTTTATTTTAGAGCACCACAAACACAACACACGATCATCATGTGACATAGGAACGCATGTTTTGAATAAGTATTACATGTTATATAAATTACATTTAGACCAAACCAAACGATATAAATATAAATATGCTGTTTGCTGCTATGAACAAATTAATATTTTAATCTGACTGGATCCGTATTGACAGCTCGTCAGATTTTATTGTTAACGCCAACACGTCACTGATTATTATAATAATTTCATTTTACATCGGGCATAATAACAAAAGTCAGGTTCGAATCCATTCAAATACCTATATATTATACACATCAGTGGCGTAGCGTGATGTTGGAAAGAATGGAAGCACTTTTGATATAATGCTTTTATGTCAAAAATTAAAAATATATTTTATTCAGGGACCTATAATTACTATAAATAGCATAAGAAATATATTTACTAACACCATCAGTCAATAATACTAAAATAATTATACCTATCAACAATAACAATAAAAGGATATAGCTCATACGCGAACAGTCAATTAGGCATTAAACCGTGAATCCGTATCTCTCCTCACACGCAGAAACGCACCAACTCTGACTACTTTCAAACTCATGCTTTCAATTTTGGCGCACAGTAATTTTCTGAATGAAATATTTTTTAATTAAATAAATTTGTTAAATTTATATATTTGTTTTATTTTAGATTTATATTATACTTTATTGCATTATTTTATTACCAATATTTGCTTTTAATTATACAAAAAAAATCTTATTAAACGTACAAAGTTATTGTGCGTCCCTTAGTCAAGTGAGTACGTATCATATATAGGCCGAGCTAGCCCAAAAGTCTTTCATGCGAGGATGCACAGTAATCACAGTATGAATGTGTTTCTGACGCAGAGTGTTGCATTTTACACCGGAATAACTTATGTGTAACGCGTTTTGCGTAAAATACAAATGACGAATGCAACATTTATATAAATTTAGAAACTTTTACTGTTTTAAAAGAAAATATTTTATATAAATTAATTTTTATTTTAATATTATATATTTAACACACTATATTGAGTATTTTAAGGGGTGGAGGCATCACCGGAAGTGTCCGCCTCAGCCGCCATTTTGAAAAAATTGTCCCCGTTTTTAGTTCTTTGCTTTTTATCTTGCAATTGGATTACATTACGAAGAAAACTGTTAAACAATATTGTAGAGCTCAAAATTCTCTACAACAAAGACTTATATAGATATTTTTGTAAATAGCACTGCTCGAAAATCGAGAAAATTAATTCTGCATATTTTCAAATTATTTATAAAATCGTTTTCTTGTCACATTGCGCGAAAATGACTGTAAAATTTTATCGGATAAAGATATCGACTTCCCGTTTTAAACATTCGATTTCTGATAAAAAACACATAATTTCTATAATATTGGGAGCTCTGGTGTAGCCACAATTTAATTATGGTCTACGAGTAAACAAAATAAATATAATCATTTTTGATATAAAAAGTAATTCATCTGTCATTTATAAACGGATAATAATACCGACTGCCGGTTTTCAGCATTCGGTTTGTCGAACATTTTTCTTTTATATACATTATTTCCAACATTTAAGAGGGCCTATGTTAATCCGAAAATCAATTTAGATATATTTATTCATATTTTGAGTTTAATTAGCTATAGATTTTGAATGGATTAAAATATTGATTTCTGACTTTCAGTTCTGAATACAAACATGTTTGTGAAAACTTATACTGAAAACCGGAAGTTATATTTTAATATGCTCTTTAATTACAGTTATAGTTATATAAAATAAATAAGAAACACTAAAATTACCTTGAAGAAAATCTGAGAAATATCACTTCCGGTTTTCGGTATTAGTGTTCACATACATGTTTCTGTTCAGAACTGAAAGTCAATATTTTATTCCATTCGAAAACAACAGTTAATTAAACTCAAAATATGAAAAAATGTAACCGAATTATTCAGATTTTGGCAACATAGGCCCTTTTAAGTTTGAAATAATTTATCTAAGTCGGTATTATTATCCGTTTAGAAATGACAGATGAATAAATACATAAAATGACTAACATTTGTTTTGTTTTCTCGTAGAATATAATTAAATTGTGACTACATCAGAGCTCCTAATATTATAGAAATTATGTTTTTTATAGAAAAATTTTGAAGACTGCTGTGAATTCCTCGTTAAAAACTACCTATAGAACGTTCAAATTAGAAACGTGTACTAATTCAAAATAAAAAAGTTATAGGTGAAAAACGAAATTGGCAAAATTTACATTTTTGCGTATATCTAGTCACCTATGCATTATTGTGAGAAAACAAAAACATTTCCAAATTGGACCCCAAGAGCGTCAACTTTGGTCTAATTTAACCAACTTCGTATCTGTCATGGTTCTCGAGATCCCCATGCTGCCATGCTTACAGTTATATTAAAAATATTATGTAGGTATTAAATAGGTACCTACCTAAATTAGCTCAAATTTTTTTTAAAACTCATTTTTAGGTAAAATAGGAGAAATCAAATTAAATATTTTCTTCAAAACCGATGTTGTTCTATGACTCATAAAAATAGTACCTACTCAGGTAGAAAAATAGGTTTATCCAAACACACTATAATCCTATCTCTACTAAAAGTAATACGTAGTAATGTATTAAGATTTTAAGCTAATACTGTCAATATTTGAGCATTATGTAAATAATATCAATATACTCTGTTAATTAATAAATCAAATTTGTAAATAAAGATATGCAATCAGAATCTTTCTACTGTCATTAAAATTATATTAAATTTTATTTATTTCATAATAGTCGTCCTACTGCAGACAGTTTGTTTAAAAATATCTACTATCCACAAACGAAAATGTAAGTACTTAAACGTTCCCTTATTGATTTACTTTGTCTTGCGTGATTCGTAGCATTTTGACGACAAAAATTAAAATTTGGAAAAGGCGGCACCGCGTCCAGAATTTAATAAGTGCACACGTATAATTTTATCGACAACATCCATAAGGAAACTTGTTAACCTTATCGGAAAAACCTTTCCTACATCGCTAGAAAACGAACGTTCTACATTCTCAAGCAAATGCAAATTTTTTAATATTTCTTTCAGTCGCACAGCAAGAATTTGCAGTATAATAAATAGCTTTGGAATTTTGTGTTAAGTTGTATATAAAGCAGAAATGACTTGAATTATCAGTAATACACCATGAATTCTTTATATTACAACATTCCTAAACAAGCATTCAGTTTAAAAAACTACTTAAGAGGCATATCTACCTCCTAAAATCCAGCATAAAATGCACCAACGTCGCGAGTGTTTTGTGGCCAGAATAAGAATGGTAAAATTTCATTCCAAGAATTATATACTTAAAGGATGAATTAACAGTTGTGCCTTTTGAAAATTTTGATAAATATATTGTACATGGTTATAAAAATTCCGAAAAACTAATAAAAATTTCAAATTTATGCAAACTTTACACCGGTATATCTCATAGAAATTTTAAAAAAGCACATAATGTAGATCAATTCTTCCTCTATTAAATATTTTAAAAAGCATTATCTTGAAGTCAATAATAAACTGATACATTACTCGCAACAAAAACACTTACAGTATTTTTTAACTTCAAAATGACATTGCATAACTAGGAGGATGCGGCAAAGTACGAGTTTCGGGCTGGTTTTGGGTAGCTGTAGTTCTCGGGAAGTAGTCCGGTTGATAAGACGAAAAAAGATGGGGTACCTTGCATTTTATGATTAAAGCATGTCACTTGGCAAAAATGTTCTTTAGACCCTCCTTTACCGATCCGAAGTTGTAGCCGTGTAGGGGCTGCCTATTGCGAGTTGCATATTCAGATTTTTAGTTTTTTACGTTTATCTCGTAAGCGGTTAGCATTACAAAAAGATTTTTTTCTAAATTTGAAAAGCCCTACTTTAGCCACAGTTAAAAAAACAAAGAAATTTTTTAAATTTTTATTTGTTTAATCAACTCTAATTTCTATACGGATAAAGATATCGACTTCCGGTTTGCGGCGTTGGATTCCTGGGACAATTTTTGTAAGATAAATTGAATTTTTTTAAAGACCTCTAATTATCCGAAATTTAATTATTTTCTCCGAGAGAAAATTGTAAAACTTTAAACACAGCATTAATTTTTTTAAAGTGCCTTTGATAAGCCGAAATGTTTTTCTCTAATAGAAAATTATTAAATTATATAATTTTTATAGTTTCTTGTGTTTAATCAATTCTAGTTTCTGAACTGATAAAGATATCGACTTCCGGTTTACGGCATTGGAATCCTCAGACATTTTTATGTAAGATACATTGTACTGGTTTTTTTTATAAGCCGAAATACACAAAAATTGCAATTTTCAGTGAAGATAATAATTAAATTTTGGGTTATCAAAGGCCCTACAAAAATTTAATATAATGTTTCTTACGTAAAATTTACTAAGGAATCCAACGTCGCAAACCGAAAGTCGATATCTTTATCCGTATAGAAATTAGAGATTAAACACATAAAAATTTAAAAATACAAAAATTTCTTCGTTTCTTTTTTTAAAATTGTGGCTAAAGTAGGGCTTTTAAAATTTAGAAAAAAATAATTTTAATAGAAAAATATCTGCGAAAACGAATATTTCAAACCGGAAGTCGTTTTCTGTATCTGTTAAAAAGTTATAGCTGTTTTCGCGCAATAAAACGTAATTATAGCTTGATTTAATTAGCTTTGTATTACCGAAATACATTTTCTCGTTTTTCTTGAAAACTGTACCACTTGATGAAAATCGATAAGGACCTTTATTATAGAGAATTTTATGCTCTACAATTTTATAATTGAATATTTTTTGTAATGTTAACCGTTTACGAGATAAACGTAAAATTAAAAATCTGAATATGCAACTCGCAATACGCAAGCCCTTCCCGGCTCTCGGGGCTGGCTACAACTTCGGATCGGTAAAGGAGGGTCTAAAGAACACTTATGCCAAGTGGCATGCTTTAATCATAAAATGCATGGTATAGATCAAACCGTTACTTAAATTGTTTACAGTGTAGAATTTGCGGAATAAGTACCTACAACAAAGTCACATTATTTGTCCAATGTCTGATCTGATGATTGTGTTTGTGGAAAGCTTCTGCCGCATTGTAAAATCCGATTGAGGACCCACGTTAGAAACAAATTATAAGTTACATGTCATCCGCAACTCACGGTTCACAAACTCCGCTTTGTGACAAAGCCATAGATGGATAAGTTGTTTAAAACAAGCAACGGCAATCTAACAACTCAAATGCTCCGAACTTGACGGTTTGTTAGCGAAAACTGTTCTTTTTCATTTATAATTCAATGATCATAAAAGTTTATTTTTAATTCTAATATTGTTAGTAAAAGAATAACTGCGCAAAATTTACATTATATTATTTAGGACTAGGAACTTTAGATGACCAAAAATTCAGAAATCCAATGCCGCAAAGCGCAAATCGCTTTTCGATATTTCATTTAGTTATCGAGCTATTTTAATTTTTAACGTTTTCCAATTTGCAACATTGGGGCTGCATATTTCAAAAACTAGCATAACAAGATGTATAATATTTAAATATTATATAGAAATGAACCCATTATAATTTTTCTATCAAAATTTCTATACCTGTGTGATTCAGCACAAAGAAAAAAATGAAGTTCATACAATTTTTTCAAAATTAAAAGTGTGAGAAAAACAATAATACAAACCACACTTTGTTAACGACCTCAAATAGCTATGTGAAAAATATTGTGAAGAATTGAGATAATTTGAGAACTATCCGACATATTGCAACGCGGTATACTTCTTTAAATTTCAAGGTTCAGTTGACCTAAGACCTCGGATTTAAATAAGACGTTACGTAAATAATGCAAAAATTGACACGACATCTACTTATTCAATAATGTTAATAAGTACCAGTACCTACTGAGCGTGAGTAGGTTTAACTTACTTATTTGTCAAATCAAACGTGACATTTTGTTTCAAAACTGTGCATTTATAGTATAGTAGAAGAAAGTAAATCGAAATAGTTCCGCAGTTCATTACAACACATTGTGAAGCACATCAAAGAGCAGTTCTCTGTTTTTCGCATTGTGTCTATTATTCCCCGTTCTTGTTTGAGATTTATGAAGCGCGAATGAGAGTAAAGTGTTTTTTGTGCGTTCCCCCGAACGTCGTTCCAGTAACGGGTTCATATTTTTCTAGATAATGCGTTCGGCGGGTATGGTATGTATGCTTTGCAGCTTTGCTTTTCCGTATCGCCAACACATCTCTCGATGTGGGTTTTGGAATGTGCGCGTAGGGGGTTTCTTTTCCACCGACATATGACTTTCAATCAGTCGGACGTTAATCGATTCATCTACATTCGATTTCGTTTTACGAAATGGCTTCTGGTTGAAGTTGGACCGAGTCGATTAGTGCCAATGTTTTCTTCCTTAGTCCTTTCGCTTTCTTGTTCAATGGCAGAGAAAAGGGTTGTGCTCATGTATATTGCCCATTTTCAACACGACCTAAATAGGAATATTATCGTACATTTTAAAAGAGTAGTTGCTCATTGAAATACAAAATTTAATAATCACAGCAAAAATTATGTGAAAATTTATGTTTACTTTTAAATATTTGTTAAAAAAATTGTAATTTTATATTTTTCTAATATTTTTCGTTACGGATAACCAAATGCGATATGTATAACTCACAGTGGTTTTCATAATTTAGGTTTGAATCTAAACTTGATTCAATCTAGTCAAGCTGCAAATAATCTTTATTTCTAATTCTAAATGAATGCCATATTGTATTTAGATTTAAATTTATTTGTAATAGTACAAATATGAATTCTGTGATATACTTAAAATGGACTGTGTATTTTTCGAATTTTTGAAAAATTCTTTTTAATACGTTATTCCAACGTTATTCGTTCTGGGAATGAACGACATTAATCACGTATACGAGTATATATCTAGATTACATCAAATATATATTATTCTTAGTTTTATGTTAAAATATACATTTGGTAAAAACTATAATATGTGACCGTTTTTTATGGAACGCCGTTTTGATATTTAATACCAACACATATTCAACTTCATTATTAATTTAGTATTAAATATTTATCTGTATTTATTTTAAGCCTGAAATAATTCTTTGTTATTTATTTTATCACTCAATTTATTTCGAACAATTTATAATATCACTAATATTATATTTACACTACACTGTGTCATATTTAATGCCAAGAAATATTCGACTTCATTTGTATTTAGTATGATATAATTAAAAAATATTTTTCTAACGTCTGAAAGATTTTTCTAGTATTAAATATATCATTGAATTTATTTGGAACAATTAAAAATATCATTGCAATAATTTCTAACATTGAAAAATATCTCAGTGATATAAATAACTCCAGTGATATCATAAATAGTCTACATCTATCGGTAAATAGCAATTATTATTAGGCTAGTGTAATTTGAGCTTAGTGATTATTTCGAAAAGCAACAGATGGCGCCGGCAGTGCATTTATTTCAATTTACAAAATGCGGGAAATTTAAACTATACTAGATATTTTTAAAGTAGATATTTGTCCATTTCTGACACAAAAACCATGACAGAAATAATATATTATTCTTCAGTTATATAATATTTAAACATCTTCCCTAGGGAGTTTATGTTTTATGACTTTCTGACAAATACATTGTTAAATTAAATTTTTTTAAATTTATTTCCGTTGACACAAATACATTGCGTATCGAACAAGTGGATTTATAAAAATGCCTTCCAACTAGTGTGTTAACCAACTCGCAAAGTTTCTACTCACTGAAACTATGGACATATAATTATACAATATACGACGCAACAAACAAAATGGTTACATGCGTTATGTGGGACGAATCGAAGGCAAGTCGTGGGAAAAATGAAATGGCGTCTGGAATGCTGAAATGGGCTTTGGCAAATATCAAACCACAAACTGACAATATAACAATTTGGCTTGACAATTGCCCTTGTCAGAACAGAAATATTATTATGGTGATGACGTACATTTGGATTTTAATCATTTTCCCATCGTTAAAACCTATAAACCACAAATTTTTGCTCAGAAGGCACACTCACCCAGAGGTTGACGCAAGTCATTCTTTAATCGAAAGGGAGAAAAAAAATTGCAGGATTCCAAATTATGACACCATGGGACTAGCAGCAATTGGCGCAAATTTGCAGTAAAAACAACCCATTTCATGTCATAAATATGGAATCAGAAGATTTTAAACAATTGTACAACACCTCCACAGTCCACACCCTCCACATCACCGTTTCTTAATCGCAAGAAATTTGAATCTGGTGAAGATGTCAGGATTTCTAAAATAGTACCTACACTTACAACTAAGAGCTGCCGACAAAGGCATTCTTTATTTCAAGACTGATTTTGAGTCTCAAGAATTTACAAAAGTAGATTTAAATAAGACAGGAAGGCGTATTATTCCACTGCAACAAATTCCACCCATAAGAAATTGGTTATACCCTATATCGACGAAAAAATATAGACTTTACAAAATCTGCTCAAGTGGGTTCCGCAAGAGTTCCACGACTTTTATAAAAATTTAAAACATCATGACAACACAGCCGTGGACCAACAAGATGATTAACGTTATTATTAAAATTACGAATAATTATATTTTTTTGTAATAATTATAATAGTTACCAATAATTTATTACTTATTTTTCTAAAATAAAAGTGGTAAAAATACTGAATCCTTACAACTTTTCAGATTAACAATTAACAAAAGTACAAATTTGAAAACAATGATTTAAAACAATTTACAATCAAAAGACTAAGGTTATTTTTGAATAAAAAAAATTGGTAATAATCTTGATTAGATTATAAGGGATATAATAAGACATGTTTCAATATATTTGTCTTTAAAATTTTTTTCTGCAAATATTGGATTTTGGACATAATACACTTTTATTCTGGGGTACAGATATATATTATTTATATGTAACAATGTAACACTTATTCCGAATTTTTATCAATTTGAATGTGTTTGACAATTTATTGTCACTTGTCATAATATAAACTATCTAGAGAAGATTTTGAAATATAATAAAGGTAACTAGAGAATATTTTGTTATTTCTATCATGGTTTTTGTGTCATAGGAATGGACAAATACCTACTCATAAAGTATTTGGAAAAGTTTAAAATTCCCGCATTTTCTAAATTGAAATACCTGCACCGCCGGCGCCATCTGTTGCCTTACAAAATAATCACTAAGCTCAAATTACACTAGCCTAATAATAATTGCTTTTTACCGATAGATGTCGACTATTTATGATATCACTGGAGTTATTTATATCACTGAAATATTTTTCAATGTTAGAAATTATTTCAATGATATTTTTAATTATTCCAAATAAATTCAATGATATATTTAATAGTGGGAAAATAATACAAACATTAGAAAAATATATTTTAAATATATCATACCTAATAAATATGAAGTAGAATTTTTCTTAGCTTTGAAAATAAAAACGGTGAACTACATTTATGCTTAAAAGTCATTATATCATTACAATATATACTTTATATTTAATATATTGTAGAAACCAAATGACACTATAAAAAATTATATTGAAATAATTGTGCAACTTTTATATTTTTGATGGTGATTTTAGAACACTGGGCATAAACATGATAAAATTTAAATACCTATAAAATAATACACGCAAATTTTTTTTTACATAATTTTTTTCAATATTATAACGTAGCATTGGAAAATTTAGAATGATAATTTAAATATTGGAAGAATATATCAATCATATTATTTATTGTAATGTTAAAAATAATGTCCAGTTTAAATATAGATGTGACATCTAACGGACAAATTTGTAAGTCTACGAAATTGCTTTATGTTTCATTGTAATATTTGAATTTATACTTCTTGTCATTAGATGTCATCAGTTAAAAATATCACTAGATATTTTGCTATGTTAAAAATTAATTCAGTGATATATAAAATTGTTCGAAATAAATTAAGTGATATAATAAATAACAAAGAATTATTTGAGGCTTAAAATAAATAAAGATAAATATTTAATACTACATTAATAATGAAATTGAATATGTGTTGGTATTAAATATCAAAACGGCGTTCCATAGTTTTTATTCAAAAATGAATATGTTCAGTTGCATGACATTGCATTGACATAGTATAATATAAACTCCTTATCATTATTCAGACTAATGTTCTTGCGAACACCTTGCATAGATATCTGGCAACAAATTTCACGTGACAAAGTCTCAAGAGAAGAAAACAGCCTTGCCCTAATTTCAAGTTTAAAACATGTGACATTTGTAGCAAGCTAGTCATTATTCTGTCTTCCACCTTCACTAATAATAAATCTCCTGGCACATTATTACAGTATATTTAAGTTATTTCGTCTCTGCATTTTCACATTTTCACATCACATTAACACAAAACACTATTATAAACTTCAGTGTGATTATAAATTACAAACAAGCAACGTAACACTATTTTCAACGTCATTACACCGGGCATTAAGTCCATTAATATGCAGCGTTATACGGACATAAATAGTTTCCCGTCCTAACTATAAACGACATACAACTTTACACGAAAATTACATCAAATACTAATGATGAACACAGAAATTCTATCGGCATAGAACTTTAACATTAAGGGGACCGTTTACGAAGAGGTACCATTTCTGACTTAAAACTAATAACAATGTAACTTGAAATTTTAATATACAATTTTCATCTAAATTAAAAATGTATAATTTCAACTAGTATATACAATGCATCGTTTCTCGGATTTTCATTTATGGACGCAATGAACACGTTCAATGGAAATTTACAGATGTAACAACAGCTTATAATAATTATTGGGCTTTTTGAAGTATTATTATGTTTTATCTACGACTAATGTATAACATTAAAATTACTTGTGTGATGTTTGCTACATAATATCATATATTAATCCCACAGGGAATAACACCAGAGAATAATAGTCAGTATTGCAATGTTTAATGATGCCACTATGGTGATAGAGAATTGACATTTGGAAATGTCAAAATTTTTGCTTATTGGTATTTATTTAATTTAAATCTTATAATTAATAATTTAATCGTAGATAAAGTACAGTATACAACTCGCTATAATGGCTATTATTCCCTCAGATGATTAAAACCCTCGCTCGCGTTGCTCGCTCGTGTTGTAAACTTCATCTTCAGGAATAATACCATCCATTATAGCGTCGTTGTAGAATATACTATTACAGGCGTAATTTCATTTTAAAACTGCACTTTGATGGTTATAAGTTCAAATTATTATTATTTTTGTAAATTTGAAACCCATTTCATTTTAACTTTACATTTGACATGAAACTATACTAATTAAATGAATGCAATTGGGTTTAAATTGAATCTTACTGTGCATAATTTCCCTTGAGAAAATATATGGTTTATATTATGCTTATATCTATAGCCCAATATTGATTATTCAGGGAGTATCTGTAATTCGTAAATATAAAAATCAGGATATTACATGACGTATTGCGCATGGAACAGATAGATTTTTTGAAAAATTTGCAAAAAAATTATAACTTAATTAAAGTAAAGTGAACACTTTTAGTAGGTACTTGCCATGGTAGGTACATGGTTTTTCAAAATATTATTTATTTTAATCTACTACAATGTTACAAGTAATTCTTTACACAACGTCTAATTTCTAATAATGTCTGATGTTAAAAATTAATTTCAATTAAATTGCTTTCAATAAAATACGCTACTTTTAGGTACCTAATTTTGCGAATTTTTCAAAAGTTGTTTCTATTCCACGTTCAACACCACATGTAATAATATACCCCTAATTTTTTTCCCGAAGTACAGACACATCCGGTATCCTGTATAGTGTAACAAGTCCTAGTCATCACAATTAAGTAGGTGCGACGTCAGTCATTAGTTTAACAGGTCAGAGTTACCAAATAAATATAAATAAATATGTTTGTATTGCTAATACTAGTTTTGCTGACTAAGGACTTGTACATGAGTATAAATAAGAAACAGATAGGGTATTAGACAGTTCCAATTCAGTTGCGTTCTGATTCCAGTATGTGACAGCATAGAGATAAGCAAGGTTAACGTAAGATGGTATTATTACTGTTATTATTATTATATTATTATTATTCTTATTCATTAACTTATTAAATATACTTTTATACTTTTGTAACCTTTGAGTATTAATTGATACTAGTTTCCCAGTCTCGACAAGGACCCAACAACTTATTATTTGTACACTCAATTTGGGACGTACATAATTGGTGGCAACAGTGGAAGCTGTTGTCAGCCCAATTAGGGTGTTACATATTGGTGGCAACGGTGGAATCTGTTGTCAGCCCAATTTGGGTGGTACAATAGAAACCGGTGACCAAAAGCGTTCGAATTACATTGTTGAAAAATCCTAACAAAATTTGACATTTTATCACTTCGTTATTAAATTCCATATGATTTTATAGTAGTTGAAGGGCACCATTTTTCATTGATTAACTATTTGAATCAAAGCGGAAAAAACATAACCTTATTAGATTTTACAAAATTCCTTTTTGTCGTCACACACTGTTTCAAATAAAAAAAATCATATATTTTTTTAAATTGTAGAGTAAACGGTATCTAGAGAATAGGTTCTCAACAATACGTTTCTGACAAAATGTTCCCAGTAAAACGTCTTCGGCAAATTTCCCCAGTAAAACGTCCCCGGCAAAATGTCCCCAGTGAAACGTCCTCAAACACGAATGTCCCCACGCAAAAGGTCCCCTCGCAATTGGTCCCCGGCAAAACGTCCCCACCAAAACGTCTCCGGCAAAATGTCCCCAGTAAAACATTCCCAACACGCAAAAGGTACTCTCGCAATTTATCCCCAGAAAAAGTCCCCGGAAAAATGTCCCCACGGTAAAGGTCTTCATGCAAAAATGTCTTCATACAAAAGGTCCCCAACAAAATGTCCCCATGCAATTAATTTTTAGAGTTCCTTAAACGACATATTTTTGGTATCCTGCAAATTCATCGCAAAGAAAATTAATCTCAGAACAATTCATCGCTAGAAAAATCGTGTATGTGGTACTCATATATAGAATATTAGATTCTTTATTTAGTGTAGTTCAATCAGAATTTCTTGCTACCAAAATCGAGTATGTGGGACTCAAAAATGGTATAAGTTTCTTTATTTAGTTCAGTTAAATTAGAGTTTCTAGAAAAACCGAGTATGTGAGACTCAAGAAGAATATTAGATTCTTTATTTAGGTCAGTTCAATCAGAGTTTCTCTCAAAATCAAGTAGGTATGTAGGACTCGAGAAGGGTATAAGGTTGTTATTTAGTTTAGGTCAAAGTTTATACCACCAACACTGAGTACGTGGGACTCAAGAAAGGTATAAGTTTATTTATTTAATTCAATTAAATCAGATGAGTTTCTACAAAAATCGAGTTGTTATGTGGAAATCAAGAAGGATAAAGGTTCTTTATTTAGTTCAGTTAAATCACACGAAAGTATCATAACATTAAAACAACATAATTGAAATGAATTCATTAGGGACCTTTTTGTTTGGGGATGTTTTTGTGGGGACAAATTGCATGGGGTCCTTTTCCGTGGGGACATTTTGCCGGGAACGTTTTTCTGGGGACGATTTGCCGGGGACCAATTACGAAGGGACCTTTAGCATGAGGACATTCGTGTTTGGGAACGTTTTACTATTGGTACCAACGAGCTATAAACTATAGAGAGGCGCATCACACGCTGCTAGGCGTGCTTACTCGACAGCCATCTTTGGTATAACCTGCTATGCTGGTTGCAGCGTAGCAGTAATATTTTAAAGTTACTTTTACTGAAATTATACTCTTCCATGCTACAATTTTTAAACAAAAACATGTAATTATGATCTGTTATATGTTAAAAGACATATTAGTACACATTTTTAATAGAAGTGTTTTATAATATTGCCTAAATTGCAATAAAAATTTGATTATAGTGCTGCAATAACATTAATAACAATATAGTTCGAAAATTTTAATTTTTTTATTATAGTCGATAGTAAGTAGGTACTTACTCTAAATAATAATATCACCTTAATATTCTGTATTGGACAAATAGAGGGAAGGTAGGTAATACGAGTACATAATACAAACAAATAAAAATAATTTGTTAAAAGATTTAAAAAATAATGTATTTCCATTATTTTTATGTTTATTGCACAGTTACACAAACAAATATAAACCCATTGATAAAGAAAACAGAAAAATAAAAAATATGAAAGGAACATAATATCATGTGGTTACTGACCTTTGAAAATAATTGTTTTAGTTAACAATTGTCGGACGTTAATGCCCTGGATATCAGCCGACACTGTCCTACATAATAAATGTAGTGAATTCGTATGGTAAAATAAATTTTAATTATTAATTTTACCAATTGAGAAAAATGTGAGTCTGTTCCGAAATCTGTAAGGTAGGTGCGGGTAATAAGGCCTAGCTAAGGGAGATTTGAAATAAAATGAAAACTATTTTCTTGAATCAACAAATTTGAATGTTAATTAATCCTAAACATCAATTGCTGTCATATATAAACAAAAAATGGCAACTTCTGCCGTAGGATATAAACAGGCTTTTTATATTTGATAATTGAGATTAATAATTAATAATTATGCATTATTCAAGCTAAAGACTTAAAATTAACAACAAATTTCTTTGTTTAATAGCCATCAGGACAATCAAAATTATCTGTATCATCCGTTGACAAGCCGACGCACCCCTCATATGATACCACTTGTCGCTAGGGATGGGAAAATATCGATATATCAATAAATATCGGCATAAACATCAGTCAATATTACTTTTAGTTTGGCACCGATGTATCGATAACTCGATATTATCGAAATTTTCCGATAATTTTCGACATATATCAACAAATATCGAGTTATAGATACGTCGATAATAAATGAAAAGTGATAGGAACTGATGTCCATATCGATATTTATCAATATATCGATATTTTCCCATCCGTACTTGTCGCATTTAGAACATTTTCTCATATTAGCCATCTTATCCTCTTTACAACCGTGATATAAAAAAAACTCGCCTGGTTTTCTTTAGTACCACTTCTACCTTTGGGGGTTGAGGTCTTTTTAATTTTTTTCTCTGCCTAGTTTTTGTCAAACATGTCTTTAGTGACTAACATTTTGAAAAAGATATAAATAAAACTGTAAAACAGGCAAATGTTGATTAAAAAAAAAGGAGGCTAATAAGGCCTACGGTCGAATTTAGTAGGCCTTAATAACCGCCGACAACATGAAAAGAAAAACTAAAAAGAATATTATTTGGACCATGATATATTATTCAAACATCAAAGGCCGGAGAAGCATGAAATAATAGAAAACTATAGCGTAAAATTATATATAGAATTGTAATATTACTAAAAATAATTACGATTGATTCGGACGATGAGCGACAAAAATAATTTTAAATTGTATTTTTCTTACTTAGGCCTTATTAGCCGACAGGCCTTATTACCCGCACCTACCTTACTTGAAAACATATGTTCATCATTTTGAAATAAACTGGACAAATCATTCATTACTTCAATTTGAATTTTTAGTAACCAGTTCTTTTCTTTTGATATTGAATTATTATATTTAGTTCACAGAATGTGTTCTGTTTTTTTACAAATTGCGATAACACTACTGGATGGATCCAGTCCATCTTAAATGTCTTTAACTTTGATTAAACCAATTTTTCGTGTCTCTAAACTTGTTATACATAATAAACAATTTAATTTTTCTTTTTTTAAATATCATACACGATATTTCCAGCAATATATTCAACAATATGTTCTACCGTTGTACTTAACTTTGATAGAGTGGTAATAATATGCGGTATAGACGTATAAATTTCATTATTTTTTAAAGCAACAGCCTAAAACAATACATTTTGCCGGCATTGTTGTTGTCTAATATGCGTCCGAGTCGTCAGAACGATACCGCGGTTATAGCTATGGCCGCCGTCCTAGCGTTCAACTGCGCACGGCTCCAGCGTACGCTACAGCGTATGATGCGCCTCTCTATAGTTATTTATAGCTCGTTGATTGGGACATTTTGGTGGGAAACTTTTGAGTGGGGACATTCGTATTTGGGGAAGTTTTACTGGGGACATTTAGCCAGGGACGTTTTACTGGGGACATTTTACCTGAAACGTTTTGCTGGGGACCTTTTCTCCGTGAATCAGAGTAAACATCTTTATTGAAATTTTTACTAATTTTTTAAAAATTTGAATCAATTATAATCTTAAAATTGGATTTAATTAGGAAGAAAATTTTTGCAGAAATTAATTGTTGCTTCTTATCGCTCATATCCAAATTTTTAAAAATATACGACAATAACTCAATAGAATTATGTTCTATCTTTCATTTAAAATAAAAACGGGATAAATAACTTCCGATTCAAATTTATTTTTTTTAAATTGATAAATCTAATGTGCATTAAAAAGATAAAATTAAATAAAACTTAGAACGTTTTGCAAATATATGAAATTTCATTTCTTGTCAACATTATTGACATTGATCGCATTAAATGTTTATATTATTTAATGATTTGAAGAGTTGTATTAGAATTTATGTAGTATGTACCTAATTTAAATACCTACTCGTAATTAAAACACATGTGTTATATTATAAACAGGGGTGAAAGTCGATTTATTTTTATACCGGTACGCTATCTTTTTTAAATGTTAATTTTTTTCCTTAGTATTCTAAAAAATGTGGAAATTAGCTAATAAGTTCATGAATAAGAAATAGTTGCATACCCTCCTAGTTGCAGTAAGTACCTAATTTTTAAATGAAATACATCTTTACATGTTTTACATCGACAGAAAATAACCAAATTATTTGAAAATCATTATTATGTACAGCCATAGGCAGCGCAACACTTGCGTGTAAGTACATATTATGCATGCAATCAAGTTTAAGGAATAAACCCTTTTACTACGGATATAACGGATGGGCCAAAAAGAGTTTCGCTATGTGAATAGTAAATACAAAATTATTGCGTTGGAATGATTTTGATTTCTTTAAGAATCATGCTTACTGATCTATAACAATTATGTGTGAAAGATAATATCGGCCAATGACTTTGAAAATTATTGGCCGCCTATCTCAAAAGTAAAGTCTATGCCAATAAGCGAGCAACATGTGCGGATTTAGGATTTTTTAACGGGAAGAATCCAAAGATTTACAAAAAATTAAATTGTGCAGGTGTTGGTAATAAAATGCACCGCAGGCGAAATTTTTTTTCATTCAAGGTTAAATGCCTTGTAATTGAATTTCTCTTGCTTACCCCTTCATATACGTGCTTGAAGTATTCATTTTAATAATTACAGAATAATAGAAAATTATTTTTGTTTCAATTGTTCATGATTTGTAAGCTTCAATATATAGCATTAAGCTAAGATTATGCATGGTTTTTACTGAGTCAAATAGAAAAAATTATCATTCAGATTTATTTCGGAGGTGGGGGATGCCAGGTATTGCCCCCCTCCTAAATCCGCCGCTGGTTAGCAACAATTCAAGAGCTAAAGAACGAGATAATAGGCATATTGGTGGAAAGGATAAATTATCTCGCAAAACAGCGAGATCAATTCTTTGAGGTTATCTCAAAAGTAAGGGCTCTGTCAATAAACCAGTAATAATTCAATAACTAAAGGCCGAGATAATAAGGCATATTGGTGGAATAGAAGAGCAATTATGCCAGTATCCAGTCATCCTAACTTTGGCCAAACGGATTAATATGTGTGGACATTTATGAATATGAACACAACATAATAATCGTCAAAAATAACCTTATTTGAATATTTGTTAAAGGTACGCCGTATCGGCCCTATTTTTTACGGCCTACTTTCACCACTGATTATAACTTGTGACTTGTAAACATTTAAACTTTTAGAACTAAGTACTTACATTGGCCTCGAAATCACGAAATTAAATTTACATATTAATTAATTAATTCAGGCAGAAATAATTCGGATAAATTATTTCTGAAATGTAATATTTATCATAAAATAAAATGAAATTTAGATTTAATTTTAGATCAATATTAAAATTAATTTTTTACATTTAAAAAAAATGTGCACATATTTATTTTAAATAATATAGTTGACAATAAATTATTTTGTCCATAAATATTTTAGATAAGTTTAGGGTTTACGTAAGTTTTATTATCAATAAACAAAAACATAATTACAATTGAAATTATTTGACGCTGCATGAAGCAAAATCAAGGCATTTTCCTCGGGTAGCATTTTGCATATCGCAGTTTATTGGTAAAGTTTGTGTTAAAATGCGGCGTGGCGTGGTGTAACCCAGATCCTCACGAGGCCTCGTAAAAGAGCAACGGAAAAGTTTGGCGCACGACGCGTTCCTCTAACCTTTCTAGAGACCACGGTGCAACGGGCGCACTGAACTTATGTATTGAATTACCTTCAGCGCCTATCGATCAAATATAACTTATACTAGTTGGAAACTCGCATTGGTAGTTTTATCACTGATCGTGGTGCAAATCAGGATAAATCAATTTCAGAAACTAACTTAAATCTTGTCGCTTAGTTAAAATGTTAATATTAACATATTTATATTGAAAGCAATATCTAAGTATAATATTATTATTATTATTATTATTCATTATTTTTTTGCTTATTTTTTTAGTGACCTTCACGCAAATTTGTTTTTTATTTACTAAATGTATTAGTGTAATGATATTTTAAATTTTTAATGAAGGACCAAATTAGATTCTAATTACCACCGAGAAGAGTAACATAATAAAAATACTTAATTGCAGACATTTTACTTTTTTCCCAATTAAAATTATTATAGCAACTTGTAATCAATCACGAGATTTTGATGATTTATCATGTTTTAGAACGTACTTTACTTACTAAACCTATAAACCTGAAGAAGGTCGGTCGGGTATGTCCATCTGGACTGGAAAATATAGTTTTAACCCTAATGCGGACGCGCCTGTTTATTTCCCGCGAGCGGGCGCGTGGTGCAAATGTACTACGAATGATTTAAAGTAATTTTTTCGCAGAGTTAATCTATTATATTCATACTTGAACGTATTAGTCAAATAAAACGTATAAATGCCATTGTTAATGAATTAATTTAATTTAATATGTATAGGTACCTAAAACCTACTTTTGACAACAGCTAGGAAGATACTGACATTGAGAAATACAACGTTTGAAAAATAACTTTTTTTCCACGACCATATACGAAACTAACAGTTTCCATACAGTTATCTAGCTACGAAAATAAACAATATCAGACATCCGTTCAACCTGTTCGATATGTTATCGAATACCGAATAGGTCTTATCGCCACAGTTAAAATATTTTTTGTTTCACCTTTTAGTAGGCGTGTATTGTCTTTCTGACATTTGATAATTTTTTCCTGTTTGAAGTATTTTGTGATAAATTTCATTATTCCTTATGTATTCAATAAGTGTGGTGTAATTGTTTTTTCGTATAATACACAACTTTCAGAAAAGTGTCTATCGAATGTACGTGATATTTCAAGCGAGCCTCTTGCATCAACTTTCTCAGTCACACCCACTATCATGGAATTTGATTTTGGTAACAAATCTGCACGAATGCGCTCGCTCTGGGGTTCAGGTTTATGCTAGAACATAATTATTTAACCAATTAATATATTCAACGAAATTATTTTGATTCTACTTTGTATTGTTTATAATTAATTTGGTTTACCTAACGATCAAGTAAGATCGTATAAATTGGATAATAATTGCGTGTATTCAAAGCAGCAGTAATAATAAATCAGTAAAAACGAGTAGACGTGTCATTTAACTTTGTTGATATTTTCCTCAAATTCTTCAGAGTTACTAACAGATCAGAAGTAGGATTTATAATCCAAATAGCCCGCATAGATCACAAATCAGATAGAAAATGTTGTAAATGTAAAAAAATTATATAGTG
Organism: Agonum fuliginosum; assembly: GCA_947534325.1. Classification (NCBI taxonomy): domain Eukaryota; kingdom Metazoa; phylum Arthropoda; class Insecta; order Coleoptera; family Carabidae; genus Agonum; species Agonum fuliginosum. Next base: position 15,118,549 of record OX384029.1, on the reverse strand, counting down.
AGTGATACCAGAGATAGTGAAACCGAACAATATGTTACCGCACCACGTAAGAAATCACGAGAGAGTGACAAGAATTCTGAGACGGACATTGACAAACTAATTCTTCAAAAGGTTAACGTATAATGCAGCAAAAGAATGAGATATCGTGTGTCTCTATGGGTAAATCTGAACTGATTCCTATGTTTGATCCAGAGAACTATGAAATGACGTCACTGAACTGGTTACATAAAATAGAACAAATGGGATGACGAAATAAAATAATTTTATTTGCAGTCTCGTCTAGCTGGATTAGCTAAGGTTTGGTATAATGGATTGACTGAATATAATTTAACCTGGGGCGAATGCTGTTTTAGGTGCATTCCCTTCGCATATGACTATGTAGATCTGTTAGCAAATGTTGAGCCAAAAAAAGATAAACGCCGATTCCATGATGCATTATTTCTATTAAAAAAATATGCTAGTTAAGAAATGCGGCATTCTGGGTGCAAGTGCGGTATCGTGCATCATAGATGGGCTGCCACTGGAATTTCAGGGAAACGCCAAAGCTGGCAACTATGATACTAGTCCGGCAACCGTAAGCCGAACCTTGTTTTGTTCTGTTAAGTTTTTTTTATTGTTGAAATTATTTGCTCTAGGTATAAGGAATCGAAAAATACCGGCTACCTTTTTGGTACCATTGGGCATCTTGTTTTATTCAAGATGGCGTCTTACGTATATAGTATATATGTATATAGTGCAGACGTTAAAGTCTTGAACCTTGCGTTTTGTGTTAGAAGCATGAAAGTCGGTAAACATATACATGAGACCTCACTCTTAAAAAAATAATAGTGGAGCCAACCTCTGTGGTCCTGTAGAGGCTGTGTTGCATATCTTTTTTTTCAAGAGAAAGTTGAGAAATTCTTGCTTTTTTTGTATTTAATGAAAAGTAACTTCTAAACGAATAATGATATCGACTTCCGGTTTCTTGCATTCAATTCTACGTGAATTTTTTTATAAGATACATATACTAAAAATTTACGAAGGCTTCAAAATAACTAAAATGTTAAGATTTTCTCCGAGGAAAAATTGTAAAATTTTAAAAATTTTCGTTTCATTACGTTTAATGAACTGTAACTGCCAAAGGGATAATAATATCGATTTCCGGTTTCTTGCATTCAATTCTACATACATTTTTCTATATGGGGAAACGAGCATAACGGGAGTGATAAGAGCACAGAGACTTAGGTGGCTGGGTCACGTAGTCCGTATGCCGGAGGACAAAGTAGTCAAAAGTGTGTTTAAGGGAGGCATAGTGACCAAGAAAAGAAGAGGGAGACCAAAAGAAAAGTGGTGTGACGCAGTGGTAAAAGACATTGAACAGTTGGGCATAAGAAAATGGGAGGAGAAAGCCACAGACAAAGCACAGTGGAGAAGTGTTGTGCAACAAGCCATAAGCCTGCAAGGCTCGTAGAGCTAACTAATATATACAATAAATTAAAAATAATTAGTGTAGGTAAATTTTAAGATTTTTTAAAATATGAAAATGTGGTAACATCGTTCACATTTGTAAAAGTTGTTGAGTGTGGTAACATAGTTCACGCTTGTGAGAGAAAATATATGAAAATGTAGTAACATAGTTCACACTTTTAGAGAGAAATAAGAAGTATGGAAAACTAAGTTCACATTTGAATGTAAAACGTGTTTTACTAAGGTGAACTTTTCAGAAGTTCAATTCAATGTATGAATATTTACTTGTGCTTATACTATTCTTGCTGTTCCAGGTCATAGAATATACGTAGTAGGCTCCGCTCATTTGGCAACGACACCAACGAGTCAGTATGTCTTGTTCGGCTTTCCAGGTCATACGACATACGTAGTCTCTTCGAGAGTTGGCGAGGACACCAACATGTCAGGATGGCCGACTGTTAAAACATAATTATTTAACCAATTAAATTATTCAACCAAATTGTTTTGATTCTACTTGGTATTGTTTATAATTAATTTGGGTTTCCTAACGTCTAAGTAAGATCGTATAAATTGGATAATTGTGTATTCAAAGCAGCAGTAAAAATAAATTAGTAAAAGCGAGTAGACGTGTCATTTAACTTTGTTTATATTTTACCGAAATTCCTCACAGTTCCTAACATTTATTTTTATTATTATTATTCATAATACATACTACTGGTTAATGCTTGACAGTGGTACTATAAATTCATTAATGAATCTTTTTATGATCAAAATTTGCTAAAAAAAAGAATTATTCATTATAAATACAACAAATGTTTAATTTTTTTCGAATTATTCTTAGTCCAGTCAGGAGAGTCAAAAATTGATTGAAACCCAAGACTAATACATAACCAAGTGAAATTTGGCATGTGAGTAGTTAAGAACATACAGAAACAAAAAAAATCGCTCCACCTCGGTATGCTCCGCTTCCCACAAAAATTTTCAGTTGTAACTCAAAATTTTCTTTTAACGCATTTTCCTCGAAAACTATCAAAGATTTTGGAAAACGCTTTTGACAGAATGAAAGCTGAGGAAATTTGCTATCAAAATTTTTCATAAGTATCACCGTGTAGGCACCAGCCATTTAATAATCGAATGACATTAAGAATGACGTAATAAATTCGCCGCTACAGAATGTATGTGGTATAACTTTGTTAAAGAACATCATTTTGTAAAGATAAAAATTAAATTTTATTTGTCAAGGCTTCCACTTTCAGTTTCACTAATAACATTTGAATTGCCGGCCCCGTTATACCGAGAAAATTGCCTTTTAAAGAATTATTACTCCGTATTAGAATATGTTCAAAGAATACTCAATATTTTCAATATCTATGAATGAAATTGTAAATTCGTAGAGGATTATCTTTACCAAATCATCCCCAATCACATGCAACTATTTGGAGGGTTGTGTATTGTACGTCCGAAAAGAAAACTGGTTTTCGCTACCTTCTTTATTTATAGGTTATGATCTTTTATTAGGAAAACATCTGTTACATTTACGTAGTATAGTACAATTAATGAAACAAATTACAGAATCTAGTTGATTAGGATTTGTACTTAATGATAAGCTCATTAAAAATCAATTTAAGAGGTCAAAAAGTGGTCTATTTTCAAAAATGCTCGTGCCCACGGTAAATAAAGAAATCTATGAGATAGCGAAAACCAGTTTTCTTTTCGGACGTAAAACACACAACCCTCCAAATAGTTGCATGTGATTGGGGATGATTTGGTGAAGATAATCCTCTACGAATTTACAATTTCATTGATAGATATTGAAAATATTGAGAATTCTTTGAACATCTTCTAATATTGAGTTATGATTCTTTAAAAAGCAATTATCTCGGTATAACGGGGTCGGAAATTCAAATGTTATTTAGTGCAACGGAAAATGGAAGCCTTGACGACTGGAATGCAATATTTATCTTTACAAAATGATGTTCTTTAACAAAGTTATACCACATTCATCTGTAGCGGTGAATTTATTACCTACGTCATTCTCAATGTAGCGCCAACTATACAGAAAATTCTCCAGTCATTTGATTATTAAACGGCTGATTTCTACACGGTGCTACTTATGAAAAATTTTGATAGCAAATTTCCTCAGCTTTCATCCTGTCAAAACCGTATTCCGAAATCTTTGATAGTTTTTGAGGAAAATGCGAGAAAATTTTGAGTTTCAACTAAAAATTTTTGTGGGAAGCGGAGCATACCGAGGTGGAGCGATTTTTTTTTGTTTCTGTATGTTTTTAACTATTCGCATGCCAAATTTCACTTGGTTATGTACCTATTTGTCTTCAGTCAAAATCTCTCCTGACTGGAGTATTTGTGTATTGGTTTCTGTCCATTAAACTTTAATTTGAGCGATTTAAAAAAATCCAAAATTTTTTCATCCATATCAAGCGTATCAAAACGCAAGTTTTTAGAAGAATAAATAATGATGAAAAAGTTTCAAAAAATAAATTTGAAGCAATTGTCCCTTATTTTTTCAAAAGCTGGTAAGCACAATTTAGCAGAAGTGCCAAAAATACCTTTTTTACATAGCTGATGTTAAAGTTCTATTTTATCGACTATTTTCAGAAGATAAAGTAACACTTTAACAGGATAGGTAAAGTAAAATTAGAATATTTTTAACTTTTTTTGAATTCCATTTTCCCACATTTCTGCATCCTCTGGGAAAAAAGTAGGATGATGAAAAACATCAAAAAGAAACTCTGAAATATTGCATTTTGATAATAATTTAATTTAAAATTGGTTTTTTATATTGTTTCTGTAACATCAGCTGTAGAAAAAAATAGAATTTTATAAAATTATATTACTGACTCGAGAAAAATAATTCACTCGCTCCTTTGTCGCTTGTGAATTAACATTTTTCCATCGTCAATAAAATATAATTTTAACGTCTTGTATAAAAAATAACTATTAATGTTTTTATTTATTTATTAAAAGAAATACCAGTTACAATATACTATAATGTACCTACCTATTTGATAATATCATGTACCTATCTATGATTAGAGTAGAAAAGTCCTATACTAGTGTCAGTTTCGACAATAGTAAATAAAGCCATTTTATACCTATAACTATAATAAACTTTATTATATTGCTTCTTTATAGATTTTAGAACAGCCTACGATAGTATAAAAAAGAAAGAGCTATGGACAGTTTTAGAAGAAATGGGAATACCAATCAAACTAGTTAATCTCATCAAACTATCAACTAACAAACAAAATAATAAAATACGATGGCAAGGGGAGTGCTCTCAACCTTTCACAACTAATACTGGACTCAAACAAGGAGATACACTGGCCCCCACACTATTCAATCTGCCTCTTGAAAAAATCGTACGCAATGCTGATATAAACACAGCTGGTACTGTGTTTAATAAAGCCCGATAAAGCCCATCTGACGTTTGCCTATGCTGATGATGTGGTAATAATAAGCAGAGATCTACAAGAATTAAAAGATATGACAATCAAATTCAAAATAGAAGCAGCAAAACTAGGGCTGGTTATTAATGCAAGTAAAACCAAGGCTATGGAAATATCAAGACAACTTAAACGTCTAGAAGAAACTCTTGACATAAATGATCTGAGCATAGAAGTATAGTTGATAGCTTTGAATACTTAGGAGCAACCATAACTAACCACAACCACAACGACCATAGCACAGAAATCAGAAGAAGAATACATATATGGGGACCAAAAGTTACTTTGCTCTACAGTCTACACCATGTAATGAAATCACGAAGCTTTTCCAGATCAATTATTCTTAATATTTACAAAACTCTGATCAGACCTATTGTATTGTACGGATCTGAATCGTGGATCATAAAAAAGAAGACGAAAACAACCTAGTCAGATTCGAAAGAAAATTTTTAAGAAAAGTCTTCGGACCAGTAATCGAAGGAAACACCAGGCGTATTAGAATGAATCATGAACTACAGCAACAATACAACGAACCAAATATAGTAGCGGAAGCTAAAGTACAGAGATTAAGATGGCTGGAACACATGGAACGGATGGATCCAAACAGAAGCACTGAAAGAACATTCGAAGCCCGATTAACAAGAACGAGGCCAAAAGACCGCCCAAAAGCACGCTGGAAAGATGGAGTGATCAATGATTTAAAAATACTAAAACTAGGAGATTGGAAAACCACGGCAAGAAACAGAGAGGCATGGAGACAAACCATTAAGGAAGCCAGTATCCTACTAGGATAGTCGAGCTTGATATATATATATATATATATATATATATATATATATATATATATATATATATATATATATATATATATACCTATGAGTCATCGAAATGCCCGTCGTCGATATCTCCCTTGTCGTTAAAAATACAGCATAAATTTTTTAACAGAATTTTTCGTCTACTCAAGGAGCATAACTTAAAATTATTTTCACATATACAGGGTGTTGCATAACGACTTGGCAATAATTGTTCGTCGTTTTTTAAATGAAACACCCTATATATTTTTATATATTTTGAATTGTATTTTACTTACCTATACGAAAATATAAATTTCATTTTAGTTTTCCTAGGCGTTGCCAAGTTGTTCAATTTTTTCTCTAAATAAAGCCGAATACACGTGTTGTTTTATAAAGGCGTACTGAAGTTATTTTAATAGTAAAAATTATAAATTTTTTTTTCTGTACAACTGTAACTATACTCTTTATTCTGACATAACTTTTTTTTAATGTTATTATACAGGTGTTCAGTACAGAGAATCAAATTTACTCAATTTCAAATGGCTATAACTCGTCATTTTCAAATGGAACACCCTATATTTTATTATTCTGTTGTGTGTATTTTTGCATCTTCTTATGTTATAAAAGGTGTCCTATGCCAAAAACATTAATTTAATTAATTTCGAAATTAATGTTTTTAGGCATAGGACACCTTTTATTACTATTAAAATAACTTCAGTACGCCTTTATAAAGCAATACGTGTATTCGGCTTTTTTTAGAGAAAAAATTGAATAACTTGGCAACGCCGCGGAAAACTAAAATGAAATTTATATGTTCGTATAGGTAAGTAAAATACAATTCAAAATATATAAAAATATATAGGGTGTTTCATTTAAAAAACGACGAACAATTATTGTCAAGTCGTTATGCAACACCCTGTATATGTGAAAATAATTTTAAGTTATGCTCCTTGAGTAGACGAAAAATTCTGTTAAAAAATTTATGCTGTATTTTTAACGACAAGGGAGATATCGACGACGGGCATTTCGATGACTCACCCTGTATATATATATATATATATATATATATATATATATATATATATATATATATATATATATATATATATATATATATATATATATATATATATATATATACACACATATATGTATTTTTTTAAATATATGTAGTTTTGCTATGTAGTTTATTATAGTTTGGGATGCTGAAACACCCCACGATAGTCTTTACGTTAGTGAGATAGCACAATAAATACATTTTTAAGGCTGAAATTGCAAGAGAATTTTGCTTATGGAATATATAATATAAGTAATAGTGAATTACTTAAAATCTAAACAAAAAGTGACTTAAATGACTCAGAAACAGTACATAAACAACATGAGATCAACTCAGAAAAAAAATGTATTGAAGAGCATCAAATATGTAATCTAATCAAGAAATTGAAGACAATGCCATGGAAGAGGTGAAGAGGAGTTACGAGAAGAACTATCAGAGTGTGGAACCACAACCTCAGGAAAATTATTTCTATGGACGAAATAAATACATTTTTCCAAAAAAGTAAATTAAAAAATACACCTTCAATCATGGTTGTCAGTTTTTTTGTGTGTTACAAAACTGAACTTTTTTACAGGGATAAGTACCATGCCTATTTTAAACGTTATTCATAAGAAAACCAAGAAAAATATTTTGTATTTATTTAAAAATATATTTTATATGTAAGTGATTTTAAATACGAATTTCTGCACACAACATTAATTTTATCTTTAAATGTTTATTTTGCCAATCGGGACAGCTGTAGTTATCTTAAACCTGTTCCCATAATATTCGTATACCATCATCGATATATAAAAAAAATTATTATATGCCAAAATCACTTATTTAAAAAAACACGAAAGTACTTAAGGGTTAAGTTATAATATATTACCTACTCAATTAAAATACAACACTACCAGACTAGACCTTGGCCACTAAAAATACATCTGACCATACATAACGCCGCCAGGATTATGATCTAAAACTAAATTGGATCATAATTTTAGAAAATAAGATTGAGAAAATGTTCAATTAAAAATGTTTAGGGGAGAGACAGGTATTTTTTGTTAGTATTTTAAATTAACAAAAATTACAATTTTTAAATTGCCTTAAATTAAATTTTTTAAACCCTCCGTAAAAGTATCAAACTACCCCCCTTATATAGGGCAGTTTGATATAAGCACGAGGCACATTGATACATGATCTAAAAATCTGACGTGGCCATCACACAACCTTCCGCCATATCTACACTTTAAACAGAAATGTATACGTACAATCCGGTGCCCATTTAAAATATACAAATAAGAATCTAAAATATTCAAACACAGAAATTAGTATCACCTGAATCAAAAGATTCATTCACACGAAAACTCTTCTGTGTTGAAGCCATCCTCCGTTCAATTACTACATTTAATATCTGACTTATGACTTATATGGCGCTAGTTATGTCAACTTGTCACCCGTCACACCTGTCAATATTTTTTACGCAGAAACAAAAATCAACCGAACATGGATTACAAGATTTCAACGTTTTATCTGATAAATTTATTTTTTAAATTTTACTGCAGTTCTTTAATGCTACCAGATAAAGACATTTTTTTTATAACGTAAGTTGCAAATAACTTTTCCTCTTATTCTCATTACAAATAAATACTATATTTTTCCAAATTTATATACAATTTTGACAATTAACCTTTTCAATCTTCAAAAAATATCACTTCCGATGAAGATATTTGTACCAAAATCTAGGGAGCTCTTCCAATTTATATACAAATGTTAAATACCAAATATCAAAATTTTCGGGTAATTAGTATTTGAGTTATGCGACTAACAACCCTTGACCACACACACACACACACACACACACACACACACACACACACACACACACATACACACACACACATACACACAGACATCATCGTGAAACTATCAAAAATGAGTTGTAAGGACCCGAATTCGTGCTCATCCACTAAAAATTCACCACCCGATTTTTTGCATGATTCCAATACCTTCCTTTACAGGTAAGCGGAAGGTAAAAATGCACAAAACAAGTTATATGAAAAATGAAACTATATTCTTCACTATTGTTTAATAAATTATATTATATTATTTCTTAGTAATTAATTTAAATCAATCAATATCAACTGAAAATAATATGATGACGTAGCCCGAGTGGTACGTTTTGCAGATGATGGTACTAGAAGCTTCATTGCAATATTTTATATCATAATTAAATATATATATATATATATATATATATATATATATATATATATATATATATATATATATATATATATATATATATATCATCTATTTGTGGAGAGACAAATTTATTTTGTGTTTGTTTTCTAAGAAAATTTAGCTTCCATGCCCCTGTCCAGCGCAATTTCGTCATTACGCCAAACGTAATAAATAATAATTTCTTTTTAGTGTAAAATTTAAAAGTGCAAAGTTTCTTTATTTGAATTTTTCATCATCACATATAATATATTATAATTATACGCTGAATCAATGTGCCCTATGTTACAACTGCATCAATGTGCAATACCGGCTATTTTTTTATTTATGTCAAGTCATAACCTAAGTTTAAACATTTCACATGTAAATATGAAAACACACTATTTTAATACTACATTAAAATATCACAAGGGTGTTTGTGAAATTAAGTTTAATATTATCTATTGAGATATCATGCATGTAAAATATGAAAAATATTACGGACAACGCATAAAAAACACTCACCACGATAACTTCCGATAAACTAATGTAATTGATTTGAATTTTTTATGGGAGGTACATTTTGTTAGTGCCTTTAAGGGGGTTTTATCGCTCAGCGCTGCTAGATCACAAATCCTCGTTATTTCAGGTATCCGCGCTGACAGCCTATGTTTTATGAGCACATGTTGTCTCTATTTATCTAATTGCTATGTTTCGCTCTATTTTTGTTTAGAAAATACTCAATTTAATTGGCTAGCGCGCATACAGTTTTTAAATTTATTTAACAAATTACTCGACTACTATTTGAAAATTTTATATAATAATGTGATATAAACATTTAAATTTACAATGCAATCAAACTTACGAAGAGTTTTTCTGAGAATTATTGTTATTTAATTGTTTATAAATAATAATAATAACAATTTAAAAAATTCGACAACGTAGCTAGATTTTTACTGGCTTTATCTTTATATGGTATTTTTTTAGATTTATAGGATTAATAGGTTGGGAGTAATTTGTTAAATACTTTTTTACTGTGATAAAAGTCCCTTAAGGGACAATTAATAATAATTACTCCAGTGCAAAATTTCAAATCTGTACCAATCTGCCCCGTGTATCAATGTACCTCTCTCTCCCCTACAATGACGTACTCCATCGTTTTCATGAATCAGTTTAATTAGCTTCTTAAGTAAGCAAAGCCTTTAACCAACCAACAAACTTTTCACCCCTTGAAATCTTGCCCTTCCTCTCGCTGTTAGAATGATCGCTTTTCTTTCTGTGTGTAATTCCGTGCGTAGAAGCAATAAAAATAAGAGAACAATACCGGAGAACCTTGCGGCGTGGAAATAACCCCGCGCCGGGCGTACAACTTGATGAATCACAAGAAGTACCACCACGAACAGAATGAATGTTAGAGTTCGAGAACACATGACCCTAGAATAAAATTCTATGGCAATGGCGGCGCCCAGCTGATATACTTTTGTTACTCGTTGAGATAAAGAAAACGTTTAAACTGGGATGGAAAGGGATGAATAATCTGTTGATTTTATACTCAAAGCTATTTGAAGCGGAACAACTAGTCAATAATAATAATAATTGTTTTTGATCATATTAAATTAAGATATCAATATCAGTATCAGTAACAATACCCGCTGCAATTGGATATGAAAACAATATTATTAAGTATGAAAAATATTTCCTGTGGAGTACTCGCCACTAATAACACCATAAGTGCTTCTGTGTCGATGGCTGGTAACAGCACACACGGTCAAACATAATCAATATCAATGACTCCCAAAATTTGAGTGTGCCACACACAAGTTGGGCAAAAGCGTGTAAAAGGCGTGATTGCTGATAGACATTATTTGAATGTATGTATGTAGGTATACCAGCACACCAGCAGTAGTAAGTTACAATTGAGGCTCAGAGTCAGAAGAAAGTGCGTATATCTTAATTTTAAGGCCATGAGGCCGATCCTCACCCGGTACCTACATTGATTTAAATCTTAACAGCTGATATTATATTGAAAAAAAATAATAGAATAAATAAACACAAATTTATTTCATAGTTAATTACTTATGGAGGTTATTATAATTTGATATACCGATTACAGGAAAAAAAAAATTTATCAAAATTTACAAGACTAAGGGTAGTTCCATTGGTTTGTTTGGACGTTCATTTAACTATTTATTTATTATGTTATTTATAAAATAAAATAATAAATAGTATCAGACTATCTACATATAAGTAGTCACTTTTTATGTAATAATTAATTTAAAAAACATTTAAATGGACTTTCAAACCTGTAACTAAAATTTTCACTCGACTTATTTTCAAGAAATTTGAAAAAATAATGTAATAAATATATCAAATTATATAACCTATTAAAGTTGCATGCAGAGGTATAGAAACACCCTGTATATATGTAGTTCGGTTTTGTTCCGGATTCATCTTGGATTGAACCGGTAACCGGTTTTAAAAAAGCGGTTCAACTTCCAGTTTCGGTTCAATGATTTATTAAATAACAATAAACTAATTTAAATATTAGTTCTCCCAGTACCTAAACAAATTTCTAATATCTTGCAAAATTAGACAATTGCCCTAAATATTTTTTTTAGCAATATATCAAACAAAATGCTAAATTTTAATGAATGCTTTAAACCGTTCCGAATTGATTCATAACCATCGATTCGGTTCCGGTTATGGGTAAAAATATTTTTGAACGATTCAGGTTTGGTTCCTGATTCCTTAAAATAGCGGTTCGTTCCGGTTCGGTTCGAGTCTCTGCTTTCGGATATAGTGTCATTTAATTACACATGAAAGTGTACCTAGTCAAGTACATAATGTATCATCTCAAAAACATCACAAATGTAAAGCATACGCCAGGGGAAATCGCGGTCATACGAGTGTAAAAAAATGTAACTGATGTTAAGATATTATTTAGTGATTCCAAAAACTTAACGAATAACACTTTAAGGATACAAAAGGATTGATAATACCCAGTTGTGCGCCAAGTTATGCTCAAAGTTCATCCAGATAATAAAATTTCTTACGTTTTTCAATACTTGGGTGCCCGTCATCGTCACGTTTAATTTAAATTACAATTATTTCTCGTTGAGAAGGTTATGTGCTTCATCAGATTTATGTGTGTATTTTTTGCCTAGTTTGTGTGTTCATTACTTTTCAATTTAAAGATCTCCTGCTGATCTTATCGAAAATAACACGAACAAATTTACATGAAAAATTATATATTAGGACCACTCGCATGTCTCAAAACTGAACATTATTTATAGCGAATTACAAAGTTAGAAAGTGTAAAAGTAGTTCTTAACGCTGAATTGTAATTGAATTAGTGCAGAATATTTTCTTCACTCCGGGTTCTTTCATGTCCGCTTTAGTGAAATAATTTTCATGTTTTTAAATGAGACTAGTAATTAGAAATGTTAATATTTTGAATAATTTTATGGAATTTTTAACCTGCATTATACACGTTTTAAGATCAAAGATGGGATACTGTAATTTAATTACCTACGAAATTGTATGTTTTTAGGTTTTTATACTTTGTGCCAAAAGACTATTTAAAAATACATACCTACGCCATTTTCCTAAAACAGAATTGGCACGAACTTAAAAAATATGAACGTATAATTATATAATAAATTGTGGTTTTTTCCTTTAATGTGTTTAATTTTTAATTACATAGGTTACCTTCATTTTGAAACATATAAAATATCTTCTCCCGCGACCATATAAATACGAAACAAACAGATTTTATACAGTTTGTTACCAATCTACGAAAATAAACAATATCAAATATCAATTCAACCCGTTCGATATGTTGTCGAACAGGTCATATCGCTACAGTTGTTTCACCTTTTAGTAGTCGTGTGTGTCTTTCTGATATTTGATAATTTTTTCCTGTCATTAAGTATTTCCTGATAAATTCCATCAAAATGCGCAAACACGAGAATACAAGTGATTTATTCACATAAATTAAAGTATTACATTTGCTGTATCTGGTATAATTTAAAAATTTAAATAAAATGTATATACTTGTTATTGAAAATCTTGTATCATTATGATCGTGGTATATTTGTTTTTCGTAAAATAAAAATTATAACAGTGACAGTTGACATTAAAATATATTCATTAAAAAAATGTTTAATATTTATGATCATGGGAAAATAGTGTACATGACTCTCCGGAAAGTGTCTATCGAATGCCAGTGAGATTGCCGAAGTCGGCAAGCCTCGTGGGTCAACATTCTCACTCACACAATAACATTAACTTTCCGTGCTCATTAGTTAATATACTATATTTTTCATGTTTTATATTAAAATTGGCTTCAGTACCCACACCTACTTATTAAAGATTAAGAAAAATAGTGCAACATTATTGCTTGCATTGTTTACATTAGTCTTACATTAATAAATTTAATTTATTTGTTCTATAAAGTTAGCAGTTTGTATTGTGTAGTAATATTCTTATATGAACAACACTCTTACTACCTATTTAATGTAAAAAAATCTGGTGTGGTCACCACACGACTTTCTTATACACAACTCGATACAGAATATATTATTACAATTCTATATGTTAGTGTTTATAATTAAAAATATATGTGAACCTGCCATAACTAGGTTGATTAAAAAGGCGTGGTATATATGTATGTATAATTATTGCTAAGATTATTGCATTTGACTCACGTTTGCGAAATACTGATAGTAGATAGACGTTCCAAAATACTCCAAATATTTGAGTCATGTTATCATACTCTAATCGGAGTCTTACTCCACTCTCTGTACACTGGTTTTGGAACACAACCCCTATATATTACGTAACTTACTAAGCTTGTTTGTTTTCACGCAACTACGTCTTATAAAAATGTTAGATATAAGTAATTATAAACAAATAGTTATTATTTTTTATCATAAAAAATCTTGTATCATTTCTGTTTTACTCACTTACCTAATGATGTCACATTTTGATCATTCTTTATTTAGTATATTTATCTAAGACTACTAAATTAACGTATTCATGCCATGCCTGATTCTTTGGTCCAAATGTTATTGATGTATATTTATTAATTTTATGATAAAAACCTATAGAGGTTTTATTTTCAACTAAAGCAAAGTTTTTAACTGAACAAATTTATTTTAGTAATCTGTGTTTGCTTTTATAAAAAAGTAGGTAAAGTGCTCGTTTCGTGAGGTTAATGAAGTATTAAAGCAAATAAAGTTTTTTTGTTTTACTTGAATGGCACCAAAGTTTTTATAAATAATAAAAAAATTAATATTTCAAAGAGAAAATAACAGTATTCTGAGAGTCATTATACGATTCATCAGATATTTAATTAATTGGAACCACTTACTAAAGAAGAAATAGATATTTATACCAGTACCGAACATTATACAATGAAGAATAATTATTACTTTAGCTGATACTATTTTTGCAGGGTGTTTCTATACCTCTGCACGATTCTTTAATAGATTATTATAATGTGATATACAGAATTAGACGAAACAGTTGTTTCGTCACGCCAAGAAAAAGCAACACGAACAACAAGTTGTTACAGTAAAGCAAAATGCATAGCACACTCCAGTTAGGTAGCCAATTCTCCCCTTATATGGACTCAACAAAAATTCTAAAAACATTTTTACTTCGTTCTTTAAGACAAGCGCCAATATACCGGGTGTAGAATTGAAATATGTAACATAGGAAATACAATGGTATTTTTTTATTATGGTGATTGTTTCTTCCCTAATTAAATTAGACTAAAAGTGTAAATTTAAAAAATGTTTAGAATTGAAAACTGCATCTAATGAGTATCTATTTGTTGCTCAATTGTTTTTTATGCAAGAGTAAAGCTGCGTTCACATAGAGCTTAGTGCCGTTGCCTTGTTAGAGCGGTGTTGCATTGGTATTGCATTGGTAAGGACAGCGTTCACATAAAAACTTAGTGACGTTGTTGTAGGTAATACAGTATTCTGTTGTGTTGCATATAAATTGAAATTGCTGTCCTAAGAATATTTTAAGATTTAATTTAATAATAATGTCAGAACAAGAAATAATTATTACCTGTAAATTTAGACTTGAATGCAAGAATTTTACTTTAGTTTTTTATATTTTCTCAGTACAATGAGCATTGTTTGTTCCAAATTGCTGGATATTGTAGCAACAATTCAGCAAATTTACTGTCTACACTCATATTTATCTATAAACATAGGTAAATTCGAAGTCAATGACAATTCCAATGACAGTTTGTCATAACACAAATTTTTTCGCCACCTTTTAAATTCCACATTAAATTTTGATTGGTTGTTGCTTGGCGGTGCGGTGCTTGTGCGTTGCACTGACGCTACAGTATCGTTTACATAAGACTTATTGTAACGGTAGTGCAGCGGTCTTGCAGTTGCACAGGATTTGGCAAACGCAAAGCAATGGAAGCGTTCACAATGACTTAACGCATTGGTAGTGTCAGTGCAATGCGTTGCTATAGTTTGTAAACTCCAAACATTTACAACGCACAAGCACCGCACCGCCAAGCAACAGCCAATCAAAATTTAATGTGGAATTTAAAAGGTGGCGAAAAAATTTGAATTATGACAAATTGTCATTGAAATTGTCATTGACTTCGAATTTACCTATTTTTATAGATAAATATGAGTGTAGACAGTAAATTTGCTGAAT
This sequence comes from Agonum fuliginosum, assembly GCA_947534325.1. Lineage (NCBI taxonomy): Eukaryota > Metazoa > Arthropoda > Insecta > Coleoptera > Carabidae > Agonum > Agonum fuliginosum. The sequence continues at coordinate 15,102,899 of OX384029.1, read as the reverse complement.
TGTTGGTACAATATCCAGCAATTTGGAACAAAAAAAGCTCATTGTACTGAGAAAATTATTTAAAAAAAGTAAAATTCTTGCATTCAAGTTTAAATTTACAGGTAATAATTATTTCTTGTTCTGACATTTTTATCAAATTAAATCTTGAAATATTTTTAGGACAGCAATTTCAATTTCTATGCAACACAACAGAATACTGCATTACCTACAACAACGTCACCAAGTTTTATGTGAACGCTATCCTTACAACGCATATGCAATACACCGCCGCAGCAACACCACGATAGCAAGGCAACGGCACTAAGCTCTATGTAAACGCAGCTTACCAACGCGTTAAGTCATTGTGAACGCTTCCATTGCTTTGCGTTTGCCAAACCCAAGTGCAACTGCAAGACCGCTGCACTACCGTTACAATAAGTCTTATGTAAACGATACTTAAGAAGCAAACGAAAAATGGTTTTTATAAAGAAAATTAGGAATTTAGAGTGCTGTGGAAAACAATGAAACAAAATCATTTTTATTATAAATTTTGACAGTTAGGTACTAAAATATTTACGTCAAATGATTGTTAAATTACACTGACTATTTCCCTCATAAAATTTAAGCCAATCAGAAGTCTGACATTTCTGAATGTCGTCCAATGAACGTAGAATTACACGATAATTTTGCACTAGTAGAGTTCTAAAACAATTTGAAGATACGGGTAGTGTACTAAAACCTTGTAAAAAGTGTAAAGATCAAAATCATAACCGAGATGTTGAAGATAATCAAAATAAATTAAATATATTGCTTTGCATTGAGGAGAATCCAAATAATAGTGTACGAAATATAGCTAGACAATTAAATCTGCATCACACGACTGTCCATAAAATATTAAAAAGTGAACAATTTTATTCTTATAGGTAAGTATTCAAGACATCAAGAAATTTATAAACAAGACAAAGTTAAAAGACATGATTTCTTTGAAGCTATAATTAAAAAATCGTATTTGGATAGAAATTTTTAAAAACTTATTTTATAATTATTATCATCAATAAAAAATATGACAACCACGTGTCTATATAAATCTGTAAAAGTTGTTCTCGCGACCGTTATTGTGAATGTAGAAATTTTCCATGTGCAAAAAATTATTTTCAAAGCATTTGGCAAGCAATCCGTCTACATTTGAAAAAGCAACAGTAATCTAGACCATTGTAGCCAGTAAAGTCATTATGGGAGGACGTATTATTTAAAACATTAGATAATTAAAAATATGATTATTTGCCAATTATTATGAAAACTGATACATACGAGCATATCTCGAGTAAAACCTATTTTGTCACAATTGGAAGTGTGAGTTTTTATTTTAAGGTCAACTCTATATTAGCAAAATGACGTGATTTTACGTATGTATGTATGCATGTATAACATTACTAAATCATTACTAATTAGTAATACATAATTCATAAAAGTACGAAAACATTCCATATGTTCGCATTTTGAAAATGTATTAACAAATACTGTCTAAATAATTTCAATAGTGCTAACATTGCAATTATTTATTTCACAATTTCATTCTAGTTTTAGGTTTGTTTTCAAAATGAAGAGAAATGAAGTATTTATTGGAGAATGTAAAGATTAACTATGTTATATAAGAAGAACAGAATATGCACGGATTTCTCATAAAAGTACATACTAGTTCCAATGATTAATGTTAACATTAAATATACATTTAAATAACAAAAAATAATGATATAAGCCAAGGGGAATCGGGATCAAATAATTTCACAAACTTAACGAAATACTTTACGGATATGAAAGAAGTGATATCACCTAGTTATGCGCCAAGTATATACTTAAAGTTCATCAAAAAATAAAATAATCTTATGTGTTTTTTATTCAAGTTTCTTACTTTATTAATGCATACAATTGAATTTTGTTTGATATAACCGATTGCTTACGATGTTCTGAAGAGTGCCACAAGAAGTTAAAAAAAACTTCAAACAATTAAAGTTAAAATATATTTTAAAATTGACGAAATTGATTGATTTCACCGGTTTTCACTAATTAATTACCAGCAGACTATTAGGTATTTCAAGAAAATCGTCATGTGGCACCCTAAGAACAGTCTTTATAAACTTGCATTTCAAATGAGTTCATAGATTTCAAAATCAAATTCACAATCTTCAATATTGTAGCACCCTATTTTGCTCTGAATTTCATAGCAAGTGTATAGCCTTAAGGGTATATATTACATGAAGTGCTGAGCACTTTTCGAAAAATTCGCAAAAATAATAGTTATTTTTATTTAATTTTATAATAAATGTTAAATAGCAGCTTAATAAAACTACCTTTTAACATTTTAGTTTATAAAACAAACATATTATTTTGTACACATAAATTTATTTGTTACAGTGTAAAATATAAGGAACATTTTGGATGGACTGTTTTAGTATTAAGTAATGAATTAAAATAAATATATGAATGTAGAGTTAGTTTTTGTTTTAATTTTAAGGATTTTGCTCTACCGTTAAACTCGAAATCAGTAATTAGTTTCAACTAGTTAAAACTTGAAGTTATTAAGAGTACTTGCGGAATATAATTTTGACTAAGAGTTAAAATACGAAGTTGCCAAACGCTTTTGTAAAATACCGAATAAAATATTTGTTTGTTTTAATTCAATCCACTTTTGAATTTTAATTGAAAATTATTGTAAGAATTTGTTTTTTAATTGCTTGTTTGACAAAACTAGCGTTTATTTTTAATTTTTTGTTCTAAATTGTGGAACACACTGTATAATGTATATTGTCTCACCAAAAATTGAAATCGTAGTAGGTATATAGTTCCATTTCCCTTTTAGTTTTTCTTAAATTTCTGTATCGAATCAAACCAAAACTAGATGTTAAGGATAAAACTCATTCTTGGATTTTCCTATTCGCGTGCCTTGGTTCTATAATCGTGATTAATACATCATTGCTGAGTCATCAGTGGGTGTTTAGTGCCTTGACTACTCGGTTGGCAGCACGGAGTACGTCCTAAGGGCTGTGGAGTAGTTGCATGTTAACTTCGCTCCCTTCATTCGTTCTTTCAATCGCGCGCCCTTCACTGACTCGCTGGCCCTACCGTAGGGACCGGTTTTAATTTGGTTTTACCGTTTACTGAATACCGTATAATACAATTTAATTAATGAACTTGTATATGGAAAACTCTCGACATCTCGACCCAACCAACTTTTAATATTAAGGAATGGTGGTTTCCTACACCCGAATATACTTGATTTTAATTTATTGCGATGAGTTTTATTTAATGATGGAGGTGTTCAATTCGGATTACTAAATTAATTTAAAGACTAATACTAATATAATTATTCAACGGATTTATGACCATGAGATTGATACTTTGTTACACAAATCACGAAAAAGTGTCAATCATTTATATAATTGAATACAATATTGGACTCTAGTAATCAACTCAATCTGCGAATATACTCGTATTGTAAAATTAATTATTACATTTCATACGGTAAAAGATAAATAGAACTTAATCTCAGCATAAGATTTCCCAGATTGTCATGAATGTCTAAGTTATTTTTGAGAATAATTTCTTATCAACTATTATAAAAACCAAACTATATCTGTTTTGCTCAAAATAATACAACCTACTCAATAATTTTTTATCTTAGAATGTTATTTATATTCTAGCTCTATTATTATTTTTTTTTTATATAATAACGATTTACTTATTTTTCCTTCCCCGGGCTATTAGGGGAAGTAGTATTGTCTGTCGATTAGTGTTTCACGAAAATCAAGAAACAATTCTTGATCTTGATAAAAATCAAGACAAGATGTATAAAAAGTAGATATCTGAACTGTTAATCAAGACAAGAAGATGCAATCAAGAATCAAGTATTCTTGTCAAGATATCTTGATTTCTTGGTTTTAAATAAAAGTTAAGAAAATTATTATTTTTAGTAATTATAAATTCTCATAGATAGTAATAAAACGATCTTTAGATACTGACAGTTTTAATCTTTTGTTTTTATTGACAGAATATGAATCCGACGAATCGGATGAATTGTCACTATTTTTATATGAACTGCTACTGACTTTCACATATTCACATTCGGAATCCATTATTACATCTAATAATTAATATCAACCGGACGAACACAAATACTTCAAACAAACTATTACTTAAAACCACGGTTCTAGATTGTTTTAACTACTACTAAAGAACGACGCGGACAAGGCACCGTTCTTCTAACTAACATGTTCGTACTCTAAAATCAAGAAATATCAATAATCTTGATTTCAAGTCAAGAAATGAATGTTCAAATTTTATTCAAGTCAAGATAAAAATACTTCTTGAATGAAAAAATATTTCAAGACAAGAAATATGTACCAAGACAAGATTTCTTGTCTTGGTGAAACACTACTGTCGATCTGTATGTCCGGAAGCACGATAGCTTGAGAACGCGTACGAATTTGCGACTGAAAGTTCACAATTAAGCTTTTTACGAAAAAGTTGGTTTTAAGTTCGTTAATGAGCTTTATACGATCAGTGGTACCAACTTAATTAATTCTTTTTTTTAAATTCGTACTTGAATAGATGAAAATATTGTAAACGTTTGCGCTTTCAATATTATTACTTAACTTAATTTACATATTGTTCGTATTATGTCTATAACTTATAATAAATTCAAATAAAATTTTTAATTTTAAACGTCAACAGATGTCAGTTTGACTTTGATCGCTGTAACTTTGACATTGATGTTTGTCACTTTGACAACGCCTACTAGTACAAGATCCCGCTTACATCCGACACCCCTCATCCTTTTTCCGGATGAAATATTTTTTTTTTACAATAAAATTTATAGGTAAACAAAATCTGGGGTGATTGACACCCCATATTCTGGCAAGGCTATTTTTAATAAAGAGTTATTTGATTAATTTTTTTTCCAGTTACGGCCATTCTTTTTCTTCATAAATTTAGTATCAATCGAAAGCAAAACACATATAGAAAATGCCGAAGGGTGATTGACTACCTGTTTCCTGGCAAGGATACCGGTCAACCAGGTGTAAACAGGTGAACTGGTATTAGTAATTTACCCGCATTCTTTTTATTAATTAATTAAATATGAAAATGTAGATAATTTTATTGCGGATCCAATGGTATGTGATTGACTTAATATATAAATATAAAATTCGCATGATTCGTATTACGCCTGCTATGATCCCCACTTCTTGTATTAGGTCATGGTGCCGCGTATAGATGGCGCCAAAATCAACATGATAAATTCAAAATAGCAGGCTCGTGTCTCTTCTTCATATCGGCAATCATTAGACTTGCCACGATTTGAAAAGTCAATCACATACCATTGGATCCGCAATAAAATTATCTACATTTACATATTTAATTGATTAGGAAAAAGAATGAGGGTAAATTACTAATACCAGTTCACCTGTTTACACCTGGTTGACCGGTATCCTTGCCAGGAAAAAGGTAGTCAAACACCCTGTGGCATTTTCTATATGTTTTTTGCTTTCGATTGATACTAAATTTATAAAGAAAAATAATGGCCGTAACTGGGGAAAAAAAATTAATCAAATAACTCTTTATTAAAAATAACCTTGCCAGGATATGGGGCGTCAATCACCCCAGATATTGTTTACCTATAAATTTTATTGTAAAAAAAAATATTTCATCAGGAAAAAGGATGAGGGGTGTCGGATGTAAGCGGGATGAAGCAAACAATAAATGTAAAATTGGCACTACCACTTTAACAGTGTTAAAATAGTGATGTGTTTTATTTTCATTCGCGGGATATCCTTAATTTTTTCAATTTAAAATAGGTATTTTTTGTATTATGGCAAATACCGAAATGTTCTCAATTTCAAAAAGAGGTTTTTAATAAATTTCTATTTGTTACATTTTCTACACATTATATCCACCCCGCTATTCGACAATTTCTATATTCTATTACAATAAATCTGCCATGTTCTCGTTCCAGTTGGCTCCCCCTGCTCTTGTCATGGTAGGGAGGGAGTTCCCTTGCATGTGTCCGACAGCTACCTCCCACCACTCCCTCCCCCTTTTCAACCGCGATTCAATCACAGAAAGCTGGGGGGTTAAACTGCAAGGTCATTCACATCAACCAAATGAAAAATTGTTCCTGTGATGAATTAGCTTGTTGGGGAGTTTTGGATTGTAACAGTGACTAGATAAATTTAGAGGTTTATTATTATGTAAAATACTAGTGACAGATTTAGATTGCGTAGTGATAGATTTTGTATTTAATGGAAATAAATAATAAGGGTGTATTACATTATAAAGAAATTGGTTTCGTATGGTACTTGTCAATTTAAAGTATGCACTATCTGATAAAATAAAGAAATGTATCGTAGGTAGTAGAATCAAATGCCTAATATCGAAATATGATATTCTACTTATTATTGGTTCAAAAAATAACATGGTTTAATTATATTATACCAGAAATACTAAATGAGTTAGATCCGCAAAAATAATGTAAGTAGGTACTTGCTTATCTAATAGAGATGTATTCAAAAAATTAAATACAGACGCAGTGATTTAATCAGCTTTTAGGAATGCATTCAAATGAATTGATTTATGTTGTTTTTAAGAATATTTTTTATCAATATTGAAATTATTGCTAAACAAAACCCTTCCAAATTTAAAAAAGAATACAATACTGCAAGGTCAAGGGCAAATACTTTTAAATTGACAAAAAAAGATTCATGTATGACAAACTACATGTTTTTATCATCTTATTACTGCGTCTTCGTATCCACACAAATGGTTTTATAGTAGAAGTAGTAGCTATATTAATATATAATAACAATCTTGAACTTCGAAGACTGCTATTCGCTATATGAATGGTCAGTCCATCAGTCACATAGAACTGTTGCACAATCGAAATTCACAGTTCTGTAAACGTGTACAAAACAATAATTTGATAAATCGACTATTTGATAATTCGATATATCGAATATTTGATAATTCGATATATCTAGTACTTACCTACTCGATAATTCGATATATCGAAATAGTCGATTAGTTTTACTTGTGTCGTATATTTTGTAATAGGTTGTAATGATATTCGATAATTCGATAAATCGACAATTTAATACACCGATGATAAAATTATACTCGTATTATTATAAATATTGTGTATAGATTATGAAGATTTATAACAATTATTATGATAAACCGTAGTTTGTAGACAATTTCTTGTAGGTATTACAGCATGTCTGCAGTATTATGTGTACTTTAGTGACCCAATGATAAATTTAACTTTGTTGGATATTTCGGTAATCGATATTTCGATAATTTAATGAAGATCGATAATTCGATATATCGATAATTCCGAGGATAATTCGATTAGTCGATATAGGTATCGTTAATCCATCCATAAATCGATATATGATAGGTATATCGATAAATCGATATACTGGTAGTTATGATAAATCGTGATAAATAATATAGGTACAGGAGTGATTGAAAAAAAATTAGTATTGACTTGATTACTTTATAAAACCTATATTAATATTATGACATCATATTTATTACATAGAAAGCTGATTAAATTAATTTTCGACTATTGACTTGACAAGTGAAAAGTATCCAAATAACTAGAGATTAACGAAAATTTTATTTAAAAAAAATTATTCTAATTATTTATTTTAAAAACTTCAATAGAAACATAATGAATAAAAATTGATTAATAGACGTGAAAAATGTTTGGTAGTGCGATGAAATATTTTAAGTTGTTAATAAGTTTAATTGTCTTAAATATTTTAGGATAAATTAAGAATCAAAATAAAAAAATGACTTATTAAGTACTTAACATCTTAAGTTCTATAACTTTTTTTAGAATTTGGCAGAAATAATTACTAATTTCTATACCTTCCTAATAAAAATTGTAATAACCCTCTGGTTAGTCGGTACGTACAAGTTGGAACATAAATCAGTAACACAGTTTCCTTTCCCAGCTCAAATATGTATCCCTTACATTAATATTCACACATCCTCGAGTTCAAGAGTTCATAATCAATTAACCCCCACTTAAATACAAAGAACACATCGCGGTATGCAAAACACGTAACTACCCCTAGCCGAGCCACTTATATCTCTGATAATATCTACTCTTATTACCAGCAAGATGTTCAAGTGCTCTTCAGGACCGCAAAAAATCACTAATTGTTTCATACCATCGATTAGGGGTTGTTAGAGAGGCACTAATAGTGTAATAGTGTCGCAGTGAGATGAAAATGTGCAGGGAATGGTGGAGAACAGATGTAGAAACGACTGATTGGGGAATGGGGAGTAGAGCATTATGACCGCATTGTGTTGCTGTTGTTGCACATTTTACATTTCAAAGAGCAATAATATAAATGGAATAGGGTAAACTACTTGATGAAAGAATTAATTAAATACATACTAACTTGGTGATGTTTTTAAGTTTCAGTTTATTCGACTTTACTCATAAATAAATACAAATTAAAACAGCTAAATATGTGTTTCAGCTAAAATAAAATTATAGTCCATAATATAGAAAATGCCTACAAAATGTATTCAACAAGCATTTAACGATGGGAGTTAATCAATAGAATTACAGTTTTCTACATAAGAAGCTGGCGAATAACAATACAACTTGTTAAGACAAGACGAGACACGAGACGAGATGGAGATGATTGCTATTTCTCGTTCTCGTTTCGTTAAGACTATTCTTTTGTTTTATACAAAAGGTCCTTGAAGCTTTTTTGGGTTTTGCTTTTACATAAGTAATGTCTTAACTTAATAATACTCATCTGATACAAAAGCTAAATATTAAATGTTGATATTTTATAAATTTACAAACATATATTTCTTCAAAACAGAGACGTGTAATTTCGATCTCGACCATCTTGACTCGACAATTGTTACCTGTATCTCGTCTGTGTGTTCTCTAAAATCCAGAAAATAGATTGTGGTGACGAGATAAAAGTATGGCGTGACATAACACGATACTTATACAATTATTTATCTCGTCTCGCAGCAATTATTGAAGAATAATATTCTTTATCTGCGACTATTTAATAATTTATTGATCTTATAACAAAAATTTCAAATAGTAATGATTGCTGCCATTGACTTTTTTATTATTAAAATTTATGTACAATGGACAAAAAAATATAAAGATAAATTGGATTCATATTATGTCAAATAAATATAACTTTCATTATAAATATATTATACGTGGTACGTGGTCTTTACTAATCGACTACATAATTTCGTTGGAATAATAGAAACCTATAAATATATTATATTACAAAAAAAGGTTTTCCAAGCTATTATTGAAACCTGTAACGAATAGCTATAAAAAATTTCAGTTCAAGTTAAAAATTCTGATAATTGAAAGCATTGATTACAAGAGCGATTTCCTTTCTGCTTTTTCCAGAGCTTTTTTCGCACCTTTGGATGATTAACGCAACAAAAAGATAATAAAATCCGCTTTCGGTCGCTTGGGCACTTGAGCGCAATGTATCAGCTTGAAATCGAATAAAAATGATCACCGGTACTTGTAGATAAATCGTCAGCGATAAGGCTATTAATTACGTAGCGGATTGGCACGTTTTAATCTCCCCCTTCAACTCCCGCCCCTTATACATCTGCTGGAAATTACACAATGACTGAATGAAAATCAGGAGCGATTTTTACACATGACGGAATTGGAGGAAATTAACCGACCATGGAATACTCTATTACTTACAGGAATTTTAAATGAAAATTTATAGTATATTACATTACTTGCAAGGTAAAACAGATTTTACTGCTGAAAGAAGGAAATGACCGGCGAGCCGATCAGACGAGCCTATCACCTTCTTGAAGCAATAAAACAGTTACCTTGCGTGTATTATACAACATTTTACTTATTACTCATTTGTAAATAAAAATAAAAATTTAAAAATTATAACCAAATTTTGACATTCACATACAACTAACTGTACTGTCAAAAATTGTCTTACTTATATGATCTATCATAAGCCTTGGAAGTATTACTGTGTTAACGTGAACCATTTATTATGAATATAGGTAGTACCTATAACTAGCTACTAACTTGTTACATTTTAACAAGTGAGTAACAAGTAAAATACCTTATTGGATAATTTGGATTACACATATTCATTCTCAGTAAACTGAACAATGGGATAATAACATAACCCACATTTTATTTTAATTAAAATAGAGTATTTTATACAAGGTTTTGCACATGGTAACATAAACAAAAATATACTTTTTCTGCGGATGTGCGAAATCACATGAGTTTCCTACGTTAATTTTTCTTGAAGTGGTTACTTTTTTATGTTTAAAAAACTCTGAATACTTCACATTTCCGTGCACGATCAGTCGTGCTTCAATTTTCATATATATTTTTTATGTACCCTTTTCTTCATTTTTATTACAATGAATTATATTATAACCTGAATTTTACTCAAACGCTTCGACAGCTGACAGCTTATGATATTTATGTATTAACACAACATAGGTTTTTTTTTAAAGAGAAACTGCCAACAGGATTTTGCATCTCCATTATAGATGTTATGTGCATATGTGTTAATATTAATAAATCTAACCAGTGGCATTATTGTCGTTCGCTAAATTTGATGTACAAAAACTTAAATACATGAAACGTCAGTGTCCATCCTTCGTTATAAGATCCTACAATCTCTAGAAGATATAAATAACATATGAGAAAAATTCGGCCTATCTCTGAAATTGATTTACGTGATCTAATATCCCGAGACGTGTGTCTTTGATTAATCCTCTAGATGAGTAATATCAGCTTATCTCCCTTCCCCCTTGTGGTCTGCCGCAAGTGAAATATTCAAGCCGATCATTGAATTCTCTAAATGGATCGCCAGATCGACTCAGACTCCCTGACTCTTATGGATTTACGAGTAACAGACCGGGGGCTTATCACAAACAATGCAATTACTGCATTGATCTGATTGCAAGAATGGTGAGACAGAGGGTGGGGGTTAGTGTTGCATTATGGAACAGTGGAGCTGGAGCACATTGATGAAAGATGAAATTAAGGAGGAGACTTTACCTAAATGAAATACTAAACAGGATTATTTGATTGACTTATATATTTAAGTAGCTGTGTAGTATCTTTATTGTATTTAATATTTTTGTAGAAGTAAACTACTATTTTGAACAGGTCACTGTTAAGAAAAGAAGGTTGTGTATGCTTATTATTGTACCGCATTTATTGTACTAAATTTTATGAAAAGTTCCACTCATAAAAAAAAACTGGAAAAAGTACCCCAAGCAGTCAAATTTTGTATCAATGATTCCAGATCAACGAAAGTTCTTTCCAGACTTTGCTATAAACTGAAAAAGTGTGACGTCACGTTTCGGCGTCGTGTAGGCAACGCATATGCAACCCGCATTAATATTTCCAAACAAATTATACTTACCTATTAGTCCAGTCAGTGGAGAATTTTGCCTTACAAAAGGTGGGGTAGTAATGCCTAGTGCACACGGAGAAACTTTTTGACATGTTTCCTGGAAAAAGTTTCCGGAAACTTCAAAGTTTTAACGGCGCCTATAAAAATGAGGCGTTTTCAGGAAACAAGTGCAACTAACTTCTTATTTGTCAAATCGTCAAATGTGACATGTGATCATAAACATATTTATTGTTTTAAAAAAAAATCTCCATTTTCTGGAAACTTTTTTCAGGAAACTTTGTGAAAAGGCATAATGATTTTTAAATATGTTGTTTGAGTATTGACTCTGATGAAAAATACAAGTTTTCGACCTTGAGGAGGATAAGCGCGAGCCGCCATCTTGAATGAAAAGTGCAAAAAACAAGTTTTCACAGAATAACTCGGTAACGGTTCGTTATATGAAAAAACTGTTCAAATATAGTGGTAAAGGGTAAAATTTCGAAACTTTTTTGTATTTAAACTTTTCTTCTAAGTTTAACAGGGACTGAGATACAGTCGAGGAAAGATGTAGAGAGAGAGAATTGTTTCCGTATTTCACATACCTACTATGATTCATACTTTAACACATTGTTCGATCCAATGTACCCCAGTAGTGGGGAACAGTGAAACAATTTGCATTTGCTTTGAAATATTTTTTTAACGCACACAGTTTTTTTCCCACAAATTTAAAATCTTTTATTATGTAAGACTCAATTTCGTGATTTGCGCCCATATTTACTAATCCCTATTTACCACCGTCCCTTTTTTACTACCGTAATTCTTTTACCAATCCATTTTTTACCAACATTATACTTTTACCAATCCATTTTTTACCACCGTCCCTTTTTACCACTAATTCTTTTTTACCACCAACGTATTCTTTTACCAATCCATTTTTACCACTAATTCTTTTTACCACCATCATATTTACCAACGTGTTTTTTTACCAATCCTTTTTTAACAAAGCGAACATAACCGTACTAAAGCCCCACAAACTCGGTTTTGGTATTTACTACACTAACAAAGCTAACAAAACCGTACTAGAGCCCCACAAACTCGGTTTTGGTATTTACTACACTAACAAAGCTAACAAAACCGTACTAGAGCCCCACAAACTCGGTTTTGGTATTTGCTACACTAACAAAGCTAACCAAACCGTACTAGAGCCCCACAAACTCGGTTTTAGTATTTACTACACTAACAAAACCGTACTATAGCCCCACAAACTATTAATGGTAAAACGGCATGGCGGTAAAAAAGTATGGTGATAAAAGTTGTAATGGTAAAAACGGAGTGGTAAAAATGTATTAGTGGTAAAACGAAATAGCGGTAAAAAGTATAGTGGTACAAATGCAGAGGTAAAAGTTGGAGTGGTAAAAATTGAGTGGTAAAAAATGGGTTAACGGTAAAACAGGATTGCGGTAAAAAAGAATGGTGGTAAAAATGCTGTGGTAAAAGTTGGAGTGGTAAAAATAGAATGGTAAATATGTAGCATAACGCAATTTCGTATCGGGCGCCCAATACTGCGTACTGCGTATATACACATAGTTACAGAAGGCGATCAAAAAGATTCGAATTACATTGCTAAAAAATCCAGCACACAGCACACAACCTTTCGCCTTATCCAGGAAACTGAATTTTTAACATAAATAAGTACAATCACTACGACATTTGATTTATATTGTTTAGGCCCGATTGTACAATTATTCGAGTTTAGCTTAATCATAAACTCAAGCTTAGTAGAACTGAGTTTTCCCAGCCAATCTTCAGCAAATAAAACACTGATCCAATGAGATTCCGCAACACAATACAAAAACTTCGTAATCATGGTTATTATATTAATATTGTATACCTACCTATAGTGTATACCGAAATTACGGGCGAAATATGATTTTTTTATATGGCATATTGTGACAGTTATTAGATTTAATTTTTTTTACTGTATATGACACCATGACAAGCGGGTTGCAATGTGCCCACTCTCTCAGTATAAAGGCTCTCTAGTTTATAGTGGAATTCTGTGAAAATCTATAGTTGCTACAGATCTATAATATTGTAAATATTAAACAAAATCGCTATGAAATTCATAACCTTTTTTATATCTATCAACAAACATTGATTTTGTTCAATATTTGAAGATTTACTGCAAAACTTATAGATTTACACAGAATCCCTCCATTTAGCTAAGATTAAACAACGGGTTCTTAATGTCACCGGTGAATATGTTTTACTCAGAAACAAATATCAGCCGATCATGGATTACGTTTAATCAATACAAAGTTATCTGTTGAGTGTTGCAAGAGTATGTCGAAACGTCGGTTTTTTTTATTAATAAATATCTTTTGATTGCATTCCCGAATAATTACATCCTTATTACAATACCCAGTCGATTATTCCATTTCTTAGTACTTAATAATTATAATCAAGGGATCATTATTTTGCTGGAAAACTTTATTTCAAAAGATTGTTGCTTGGTAACATTTTGAGACAAATGACATTATCAACATCCCGAGCTGAAGGCGAGGAATTTTATCATTCAATTTGTCGAGGAATGTTAGGTAGGTACTTTATAAGCAACCATCTTAAGAAATAATTTTACCTGCAAAATAATGAGACCAATATATATTTTATCAGACTATTTCCCACATATTAAGTAAACTAATCATTTTTCCTATTTTATAAAAATTCTGACTAATGACGTACATGATATAACGGCAAAAAATGCGCTAGAGATTATTCAAATGACCATTTTTCCGTCACAATCCTATGACTACCATGGCTGACAATTTGTTTGATTTTTTATTGTTTTCAAAATTGCCTTGATTTAAAAACACGAAATACCACGAATAATTATTCCAATCGGTCTGCAGCAGTGTCAAATTTTGCTTATTCCGGCATTAGAAATCTTTTAATAATAAAAATATTAGGACACTCCTATTATACTGGAGTTTGTCTGTTTATTTGGAAAATAGTCTGATAAATTGAATTTTTAAATTTTATTACAATTCTGTAATCTAATATAAGATTCTATTTTACGCCTTCAAAGAAATAAATATTTAATTAGTAAACTAGTGTGCCTTAAAACAAAACAATAATATTAAATGAAATTTAATGTCGTATTGTAAAAAATATCGAATTTTAATTATGTAGGTATATGTGTTTTGGAAGAATTTCTAAATAACATTAATAGATATTTATGTAACAAGTGCATAATCTAGGACTTTATTGAAGAGCCGTTGTTTATGGCAGAGTGAGCGCAGCGAACGAGGCTAATAAATAAGGCGAGTCTATAAAGTCCGATTATGTACGAGTTACATACAATATTTTATGTTCATTATAATCAATTTTTATATTGCCTAGAATGACATTTGTATTTGACATAATCGCGTTGACAAAAAAATTTGATAGTATTAGTGCATTTTTTATATTGTTATGGTTACAAAGTTGTTTATTGATTATTTGTTTGAGAAAAATATTGAAGCACACAAACTGACATTTATTAAAAACATTCTTATTTTTGGTCTAGAAATAAAAGAAATTATTGAAATTGCATTAAAAGCAAAAGAAACACTTCTCCTGATTATGTCAAATAAAGGAAAATGCCGAAAATACAATATTGTAAGTACTTCAATACTGATCTCGTCGTATAAGATATCCAGATGGGCCAAGTATTTGATGTTGTGTGCTACAATATTAATATAAATAAACGAAGGAATAGATAACTAAATTAGCTAGTTTTATCCCTAAACAATTAAATAAGGTTTGTACTTAGTTATTTTACATGAAAATTATTAATATTATTTATATTATTTTGTAGGTAATTTAATTTCAGTTTGTCAGGAGCCTGTAAAATGTACCTATTTCTTATTGTAATTTATAAAATTTTCATTTAATTGAATTTTTGTTCATAAATAAAAAAATGTTTTAATTTTAATTGTTGTTTTACTTTATCATTATGCACTAGTGCATAAACTGGTAGTTTATGCACGCTAACAACGTCAAAAACAATTGATTATAATGAAGTCGTACATAAATTAAATTAATGTATCAATAATACAAAGTCATTTTACTTATAAAACGAATACAACTTAAACATGTATTGAGCAAATTTGTTGTCAACAATAATTTTACAATTTGTCTGAATACATCAAAATAAATATATTTCTTGTTCCTTTTATTCCGGGCCATAGGGAGATATATCGTTTTTATCAAAACGCCTTCCCCTCGTGAATGTGAATACGTCAATGAAAGTACCGTGTATAACATTTTCTATTAACTACATCAAATATCACAATTTTATTTCGTGTTGTAACCCTGGCAGATATAAATATCAAAGGGCAATAGTAAACACATCTCGCAACCCTTGTCGTCATATTATTAATCCCCTAGCGTTTCTTATATTTCTCTCATAACACGCAACTTATAACAAAAACCACAAAAACAAACAGACATAGAACACAGCACACTTGTGACTTCTGACGAAGAAATGAATTTCCAGAGAGAAACACGTTCCAAAGAATACGCAGAACGCAGAATAAAATTGCTTTGCGAAATACTCGAAAAGATATTCGTAGCTATGTTTTGTGATAGGTATACTAACACACTAATATGATTTTTGATAAAACAGGGTTAAGGCGCTACACTTTTTGACTGCAATATCGCTGCAATAGAATCAGAATTCACTATTCTGGCTATATTGCTCAAAATAAAAATCTGAAATTTTACATGAGTAATGATAAAATATTGTTTAATTGAAAAATTCATACAATAATTATTGCAACAACAATTAGAGAAAATAAAAATTCATTTTTGCTTTTTATTATTATAAATCGTGGCTTTATTAATGCATTTTAATTAGTTTTTTATACGTCTGCTTCTGAAAGTTCATGTCTCTACATTGTTTTTTATGTGGAAAGTAGCTTTTTGTCGCAAGTGCGTTGCAAAGTACTTTGTCGCACAGTGTTGGGCACATTGTAACACAGTTTTGCTTTTCGTGAATTTTTTTCTCAACATTGATATTTCACAAAAATTTAACGATAAATGTCAAAATATTAATGGTCATTTTTGCATTTTTCAACTTCCTTGTTTTGCAGGAGTAGAAAAAATAGTGTCGGGCTGCAATTTTCGTTCGCATTCGACAAAACCATATTTTCAAAACTTGTTATACAAATAACGAACAAATAACTATTGTATAAATAGTCGATTCCATACATCGTATGATAAGATTTTTTGTAAAAAATATAACATAACTGGTTACAAAAATTGGCATATTAGACTGTTTTTACTAATTTATTACCAAGAGACTATTATGTATTTCAAAAATATAGCTTCATAGCATTTTCTAGAGTCATCATTTAACTAACCACATAAAATAGAAAAGTGTAGGTGTTATAGCAGGGACCCAATTTGTAATATAGCGAGATCACTTTTACACTAAGTAGCTATATTTTTGTCACAAGTGTATCGCCTTAAACATATAATATACTGAGGGAAAAAAATTAAACACTTGAAATTCGTGAAATTTGGATGCATCTTGTCGGGCAAAAAACTTTGAAGTGTCTACTTTAAAGTCATGCATGCGAATTTAAGCGCAACCCCTTCCGCCCCCCTCTAGCGCCCCTGTGAAAAAAATGTTTTTAATGGAAAAAATGTCCAACTTTGACGATGTGTATGGAGTTCAAATTTTTTCCCCACAAAAAGAGCACTAAAATTTGTTCAATTCCCTGTACAAGACTCAAAGAACGAAGATCCTACGATGATTAAATATATATATATAAATATAAAATTGGATATTTCGTGTGAATAACTCAAATTGCCTAAAAAATTAGAAATTTTGAAAGAAAATTTCATTCGTGAAAAACGAACAAACGTCGAAAAACTTCCGACTTTTTTTCAAACACCCATAACTTTATTCCAAATCGTCGTAGGAACTTCGTTTTTTGAGTTCTGCACAGGTAATTGAACAAATTTCAATTCCCTTTGGTTAATCGAGTCGACAAATTTTTTCCAAGTCGGTACACATCGCCAAAGTTGGACGTTTTTTGGCCCAAAAATGTGTTTTTTGTTTCGGTTTTGAAGGGTACGAAAAGAGATCATCCTAATCTGAGTTTAGAGCCACAATGGGGTTTTCCCCGAAAGAATTGTCTAATTTGGTTGAAAAGTCGCTGAGTTATCTGCGAAAAACCAAAAAATGCAACTTTTAAAAACACTCATAATTTTGTACCAAATCATCGTAAGAACTTCGTTTTTTGACACTTGCACAGGGAATTGAACAAATTTTAGTGCCCTTTTGGTGGATCAAGTAAAAAAAATTTGCAACTCCGTACACATCATCAAAGTTGGACATTTTTAAAATTTAAAACATTTTTTTTCACATGGGTGCTGGAGAGGGGCGAAAGGGGTTGTGCTTAAGTTCGCATGCATGACTTTAAGTAGACACTTCAAAGATTTCGCCCGACAAGATTCATCGAAATCGATTGATAATACGCCAAGTTATGGCAGTTTGCAAATGGTCGGTCTTTTTACGAATTTCAAGTGTTTCAATTTTTCCACTAGTGTATTTATCATAAAGGTAAGTTATAATTTTAAATATAAACTCGAAATTTTAATACATTTTCTTCTACTATAATATGTTTATTAGTGCCATAGCATAGATAATTTATTTGACAGGCAAAATATTATTCTAAAGTTACACTCAATCGCAATCGTAATAAAGCTGTGTACAAACTATGTTTTGCAGGTTTATTTGAAACTTAGAAAATGCTCTGCGCCAAAGTACACTGGTCAAAACAAAAAACGAGACACTTGAGATTTATAAAAATTTAGGTGATTTTCAAACCGATTTGGAAGTTCTGATGATGCCAGGTAAGCTTGAAGTGTCATCTTTAAGAGGGTGTATGCGAACTTTAATGTCCATCATTTTCACTCCCCTCCACCCCTCTCTGAAGAAAACAAAACTTTTTGTGAAAAAAAAGTCCAACTTTGGAAGTGTGTACGGAGCTGGACATTTTTTTTCGAGTCGATCAACCATCAAGGCGATTAAATTCAATCAATTTCCGTAGATGTCACCAAAAATGAAGTGTCTACGATTTTTGTAACCAAAGTTATGCGGGTTTAAAGAAAAAATGCATTTTGGGGTTTTTCCCACATAACTTGGATTCTTTTTAACGAAATGGGACAATTTTTTTTGCGCAAAGAAGCACTTTTCTGCGCGTGTAAGAGGGAACATGCTGGGTTAGGAATATCTCTATTTTTACCTTAATTTTCAATCCATGAAAATAACGTTTTTGGCCTAAAAACGTCGTACTTCGAGTATTGTTAAAACGGCCGCAAAAACATGGACGGGTTGATTCAATAAAATGTAAAAACAATTCACACCTTTTCCTGTAAATGACACAAAAAACGAAGTTCCTACGATGATTAGGCGCAAAGTTATGAAAGATTTATGAAGACTATGCATTTTGGCTTGGTACCACCGACATTAGCGTTACCCGACGTGCACGGTGCACCACGAGGCGGTTGCCGGTTGTATTTTAAGAATCAAGTCATTTCATACACTTTCCATAGTAATATTGCATTGTAATGTCATATATACCCCCTTTTAAGAATCAATTCATTTCATACACTTTTCCTAGTAAAATTGCATTGTAAGTTATACCTACCCCCTTTTTAGAATCAATTCATTTCATACACTTTCCAAAGTAAAATTGCATTGTAATGTCATATCTACTCCCTTTTAAGAATCAATTCATTTCATACACTTTCCCTAGTAAAATTGCATTGTAAAGCCATATCTACCCCCTTTTAAGAATCTTGTCATTTCATTCAGTTTCCATAGTAAATTGCATTGCAAAGACATACCTACCCCCTTTTAAGAATCAATTCATTTCATACACTTTTCCTAGTAAAATTGCATTGTAATGTTATACCTATCCCCTTTTTAGAATCAATTTATTTCATACACTTTCCATAGTAAAATTGCATTGTAATGTCATACCTACCCCCTTTTAAGAATAATCTCTATTTCCACCCTAATTTTCAACCCATGAAAAAATCCAACCGGCAACCTCCTCGTGGTGCACGTCGGGTAACGCTAATGTCGGTGGTACCAAGCCAAAATGCATAGTCTTCTTAAATCTTTCATAACTTTGCGCCTAATCAACGTAGGAACTTCGTTTTTTGTGTCATTTACAGGAAAAGGTGTGAATTGTTTTTACATTTTATTGAATCAACCCGTCCATGTTTTTGCGGACGTTTTAACAATAGTCGAAGTACGACGTTTTTAGGCCAAAAAACGTCATTTTCATGGATTGAAAATTAAGGTAAAAATAGAGATATTCCTAACCCAGCTTACACGCGCAGAAAAGAGCTTCTCTGCGCAAAAAATTGTCCCATTTCGTTAAAAAGAATCCAAGTTATGTGGAAAAAACCCCAAAATGCACTTTTTTTTCAAACGCGCATAACTTTGGTTACAAAAATCGTAGACACTTCATTTTTGGTGACATCTACGGAAATTGATTGAATTTAATCGCCTTGATGGTTTATCGACTCGAAAAAAATTTTCCAGCTCCGTAAACACTTCCAAAGTTGGACTTTTTTTCACAAAAAGTTTTGTGTTCTTCAGAGAGGGGTGTAGAGAATTGAAAATGATGGACATTAAAGTTCGCATACACCCTCTTAAAGAGGACACTTCAAGCTTACCTGGCATCATTAGAACTTCCAAATCAATCGCATAGAAGCCAAGTTAAGGCGGTTTGAAAATCACCTAAATTTTAACAAATCTCAAGTGTCTCGTTTTTTGTTTTGACCAGTGTAGATTCATTAACTTTATGTTCTTATATAAATATCTCGGTAACTAAATTGTATTTATAAAACAAGTGCAATTTGTCTAAATTGACAACAATGGAGAGTGAATTAAGAATTTACTAAGAAAGGTAACTTGCTACTATATACACTAAGATAGGAAGTTGGAAATTGCTAAGTAAAATATTTTTTGCAGGTTACATAATTTGAAATTTAGGAAATGCACTAACACAGATGTCTTTTAACTTACCGGTACTCTATATTATTATTAATTATCTAAATTTATAACTATGGATGAGAGTTATTTAACCAATAAAAATATATTATTTCCCGAAAATGTTGCTTAAATCAGACAATTCAGGTGTCCTCAAATTATCAATGTTTTTAATATCGAGCTCATTTTGATGTGACCTTATACATTCCAACCTAATTCACAAAAATAGTTTATAAGAAATGTTTGATAAGCCAAAAATGGAAGTTTGGAATGGAAATTTAAAACAAATTCCTTGTTCACTATGTATAACATTACTGACTTCATTGTAGTGTTTTATTTATTCATGCGAAGCGACGTTTCGACCAATGTCAATATCCTGGCCATTCTCAACTCTCAAGCAGTTAGTTACATTGAAAATACCTACATTAAATATTATGCCTAGTTATGAAATCCAAGTTATAATTCTGTTTTAATAACCATGATATTTAATGTATTTTCAATGTAACTAACTGATTGACAGTTGAGAATGGCCAGGACATGGTCGAAATGTCTTATTTACTGCTTGCCAGGACATGTGTGTAATTCTAACTACTACTCTTAATTGTGTTATTGATACTGATACCTATCAGAGTGTAACAGACCTTTGACAAATCAGTTTTTGGCACCCATATTTGTAAAAAAACTGCAATGTTTGTAAAACAGAGGGTTTTTGTCCGACACTGTACAACTTTTATTTATAAGTGAATTTACTTCAAATTTTAATATGTTGTCAACAACGCTTGGATCTGCAAAATAACCGATCGAATTTTTTAAATACGTTGTAAAATAAAAGATATTTGTGTTCAAAATATAACAACAATTTTATCTTCAACAATATTTTTAGAATATTATATTTAATAAAACAATAAACGCACGGTAGAGGATCGTCTTAACTGCGTATCAATACTATGATTGTGATATTGTCAATTGCCAGATGTAGTTCAAAATTATAAATTTAATTTTTAATCAGTTAACGAAATGCAATTAAAGGCAAATTTTAATTTCAACGCTATATGTTATTCTATATCACATGTAAAATTTTCCACCCTCCATAGTGGCTTAAGTTCTCCTCTCGGCACCCCTGAAAAGTAATAACATTGAATTGTTTCTGTAAACATCCGCATGAGGGTCGTGGTGAGGGTACCAGGGCAAGGGAGGGGGTAAGTTTACATAAGGGGTTTGCGGCTGTTGGTCTCCTGCTGCTCAATGTGCAATCCAATTAAAAATTACGATTGGGGCCGAAGCACAGGGTTTAGCGAGATTTGTTTGTGAAAACTTCATAACTGATTCCGAAGTGAAGATACTAATTCTTTTTATTAAAAATTACTAGAACTTTAAGGCGGTACACTTGTGACAAAAATCTGTGAAAAACTGACCTCGCTATTGCAAATTGTGCTTTTGCTATTATACGTACACTGTTCTACTATTCATATTTTATATTAAGATAGTAGTTAAAAGTTTACTCAAGATTGATATGAAAATATATTTTTGAAATTATTAATTAATAGTCTTGTGGTAAAAAAATGGTAAAAATAGTGCGGTTAATTTTTTACTATATTTTTGGCCAGCTGTATAATTCTTTCGAAAAAAACATTTTCATAGTACTTTTACGAACAATGCAAGGAATCGCCTACCTAAGTATTTAAAACAAAATTAATTAATATGCAATGATAAAGTAATAATTTGTAATATTGAAATTCAAATATTAACTCTTATTTCTTTAATTATTTTAATGAAGTTGATAGGTTGGCGTAAGTATCTTATCGTAGACATATGAAGAATTCTTATTAGGACGTTTCGGGACCCATGTGCTCCATCATCAACTACAATTTACATTTAAAAACTCATCAGATACATTATTATTTAAAGTTAACTTACCAAAATTGTTTTCTTTGTTTGTAAATTACATAACAAAGCTTTTAATGGTTTTACAAGGTTTTATTACCAAAAAAATGATATAAACGTAGAGTAGTACAGGTAGTACCTACATAGAAATTGACCATACTGAATAAAATACAACGTAGTGAGCTCACTACGTACTGCATTGCACATCACTATAAAGAATGTTTTGCAGCCTACCATATAAGATACATTTTGTAATTATTGTTAAGAAAACTTATGAGTATTAATAACTAAAAACTATTAAATCCAAATTAAAACGTTTTATTATTAATTTACGTCTAGCCTAAAGTTATTACAAAAATTTTCAATAATGTGCGAGTCAGATCGCTTAACGCTACTGTCCTTCTAGAAGGTCACCGATTTTTGATAAAACTACAGTATTTAAAACCTTGTATTCTAAATTTCTAGTTTTTATCATTTGCAACATATTTTATGATGAAATTGTAGTTAATTCGAAAAACATGTATTTCGGCCTTAGGTGGGTTAAATAAAAGTGCGAATGTCACTTTAACACATTAGATAACTTTTTAAATACATGTTTAAGGTATTTTAATAAATAAATTTATTAGAGTGAAAAATCACCATTTTTGCCTATTTTGATGTTTTCTTGTCACCATTTTAAAGCAGCCATCTTGACACCATAAAACCTTTTTTACTAGATATCATGAAAATTTACCTCGTGAATAAATTCCTATAAAGCATCAAACAGACTTTTGACGCCATTTTGAACAAAATGATTCCCTGGCTGTCTGCACAACATTCCAGAGTGTCTCCCTTTCCTAAACAGTTTGTATAGACCTAAAGTACATATGTGCAAAATTGTTTCATTTTATCATAAAGTGCAGGGTTCTTTATAATATTGTCCTGTACCGGTTGTACAGTATAAAAATTTGCATGTATCATAAACATTTTCCTGTGGGGGCCTGAGCCCCGAACATGAGTTGTCACAACCACGATTGATCACATGGCGCACTCGGCTATACACTCTAATGTAATCGTTAACTTCTCATTGAATAATATACATATAAATCAGCTTAAAGTATGTACCTAATAATAGTATCTGTATAAAATTTCAGTGTACAATTCCCAATAATACAGAGTCGTTTATCTACCTGCCTCTAGGTAGTTTCAGGCAAAAGGAATTAGATTCCTCATGTAACAAATGATGTTGGTTTTCCATTATTTTGTATAATCCGTCGTAACTAGTATATTGATCATGAACGTTACTTAACGTTGTATGTAAGTGGTGCAGAGTTAGAAAACCGAAAACTAATTACCGCGTTTATCTTCTCTATTAAATTTTCACGGTGTGGCGAACGAAAGAGCGAATTTCGTAAGCTCTGGACTTTACTCACTCAAGAGGAACAGAGAAATGCGAGGAGGACTATTAAATATTTACTAGCATTCATTGTTCCCTCTAACTAGATTAGGTTACTAGGATTTTTTTCATTTTTGATACAGATTTACATAAGTTTAACTTTTGAAAAACTGTTTACATTCAATAAACAGAATATAATATATATATATATATATATATATATATATATATATATATATATATATATATATATATATATATATATATATATATATATATATATATATATATATATATATCGTTCTCGAAAACAAAATTAACAATAATTTGACACTTTGTGGCAAAATTTTATTCGTGGTTTATTAGTTTATAATAAATAACTAGTACCTACTTGGATATAGTTTAAATTTAAGATTAATGCATCCTGACATTTGGTTTCGTAACAATATTTAAATAAAAAATATAACTTTAATTTGTCGCACGCACACGTGCTAGGTTTGATACATTTTTAAAATTGGCATTTTTTGTTTACAACATTTTGAAATTTTGCCTTTTCTTAAAAAGTATGCAAAAAACTAAATACACACTTTTGGTACTTACTAACCTCTTCAAACATGTACCTATAATAATATCGAAAATGCTACTAATGCAGCGTGTGATCGTGCGTAATTTACCTATCTGTTGCTTCAATAAATTATACGTCAAAAATATAAATATGCCATAGTGAAATGTTGCAAAGTTTATGTTTATGTCAGTAAACGTAGAATTGTACAGAAAGTATAGTTTGCAATGCACATGTCGAAAAATGCTTTTCAACACTTGCTCATGTTTATTATACACTCGTTAGGAATATACTATTTTCGGGGGTAATATAACTAGTGCTATGATTATCATCGGTGATAGCACGGGTTATTTGATGAAATTGAAAATTGAAGAATTGTAATTAATGACTCCAAAATGTGTGGTAAGAGTTTTTCAATATAAATAATTATTTTTATTTAAAAAAACAAATATACCACGATCTAATTCTATTTAAATTTTTAAATTATGCCAGATACCTACAGCAAAAGACAACACACACCTACTAAAAGGTGAAACAAAAATTTAAACTGTGGCGATTCGCTGTACGAATGGTCAGTCCGTCAGTTACATAGAACACTGTTTTTCACTGCACAAGAGAATTTCACACTACATAATATTCCAAAATATTATTCAAACTAAATATTTACTGAATAAATTAAATTAATGAATATAATTCGAAATTCCACTCCTTGTGAGCGCTACTGCTGCACTCACTTAATTTTTTGAATAAGGCATACCTACTTACTTTATAAAGCTTGGCCGCGAATACTAAAAAAATGTGTGAACCCATCTATCTTATACTGTCTAGATACCGCATGTGGCGTATGTTTGTGATCGCAACATATCCGAGTGAGAAGACATGCGGCGTCGGATCTTGACGTGTATTTCGGGTTGCCTTTACTACAAAACCATGAAGATGTTTTGATAGTTTTGACATAAATTGGAATTTGGTAAACCTGTCATGTCAGTGGTGTCTAACGTTTAGTTAATAACAAATTATTTTGTTATTAGACTTCAAGTTTTGAAGTTTGACTAATTAAACCCGTAATACACTTTAAGATCCGACCTCTTATGCCCTCTTTCACTCTTGTCTTATATGTTGCGATCACTTTACAACAATGCTATGGACGGACATGCCTCATACGGTATCTAGACAGTAAATGCTCAAAGTGTGGACTTGCAGACACCAACATAGTACAATACCTAGGTACTTGTATGAGTGAAAGGTCACCATGGCAATGAAACTAACACTACAGTCAATGAATTGGCCAAGCAGGACTCGCTCTCTTCATAGTTAAAAACAACTTTCTAGAAAAGTTTAATATCCTTTTGACTACAAAATCACACTGCAAACATGCAAAAATATTTATAGCCAAGTTAACTATTAAGTTGGTCAATCAGCTAATTTAATTATCTTATAGAAATAATAATATTTCTTTACAACATCACAACGTTGTCGGTATTTTGAAGAGACACTGTGGTTTAAAAGGCACATGCATCCCAAACTTGTTAACAGCCCCCTATGCAGAGGCTGTGAAGAACAAGAAGAAGAAGAAGGAAATTATAGAGCATATTCTATGCGAATGTCTTGCACTATATTCAAAAAGGTTATCCATGCTAAGGAAGTTCTGACCACGTTCTGGCACAGCATGGACAGGCTCAACATAACTTCCTCTGCGGACTTTCTTGCCTTCTTCCTTAGTGTAGAATAGATCCAGGATCTGCAGAGTTTCAGTGTGCTTAACGGAGGATCCAATAGGGCAACCAGATCCAGATACTAACACTACATTCCTAGTACTAGAACATAAATGTAAAATTCAGCTACGCGGTGACGGTATTACCATTCCATCATCCAATCACAGTTTGCTATAGTATAGTGATTTAGATTTATGTAGCAAATGGAGTACAGTTGAAGCTTTTGTATCAATGAATATAGAAATCATAAAATGAATATGATTTGATAACTAAACAGTTGATGATAAAATATATTGACAGGAGGCAAATTGTTATTTCAAATTGTGACATTTTACGTAATAAACATAAACGGCAGATATGTCTGTTCGGGACATATGATTTGCACACCAATTATTCAACTGTTTCAAATTGTAATGCATGTCTCTCTTTGTTACCCGATTGGGTATCAGAACACAACTGATAATTGATTTCAATTGTATTTGACAAGAATCAGAGGAAAGTCAATTTCGTTTAACATCGCATACGAAATACGAAACTAGCAAAAATACAATAAGAAATATTAAATAAAGACCTCCACCATAGCAGCAAATTACAAATCCCGTCAATAATATTGAAAGGAGACCTAAAAAAATTATTATTGCTATGAATTTTTTTTTTTAAACGTTGCTAGTTCTTTTAATATTATATATCACAATATTGCGAACTCTTTTTGACTCTCTCTCTCTCTCTCTATCGCACATCTATCTTATTCAGAATACTTTCTACGTGTATGACGTCTAACTGCCATAATATGTCAAGCTAACACAAAACAATAGGTTCATTACTGGAATCCTCTTTGCTAAATCAAAATTCTATTTTCAATAATATTAAGAATTAAAACAAAAAAACATAATCGAAATGACAAGAACCCAAAAAATGTATACTTTACTTATGTGAGGTTATATTGGTATAAAATAGAGAATTGAAAGATATGTTGAATGACATAGGTCTGTCAATCACACGAGTTGTACTAAAACGCCAAAACCATTTATATTTCCAATAAATTTGCCAAAAATGTAGTCTTACATAATGTTGTAAGGAAAATACCAAATTGTATTTTATATCAAAATCAAAAAATTAAAAATAGTTGAATTTACCTGATTTAATTTCAACACTTACCCCTTTGTTTGAGAAGATTTTAAAAATTAATAATTACAGCTTTACTAAAAATAATTAAGACTTTAAAACAACATCTAGTTTCATAAAAGAAGTAAAAAAATGGTGGATGTCCCTATTGCTTATAGACATAAATAATATAAGTAGAGGGAAGCGCAGTAAACGAGCCAATTACACTCTTTTGCCTTGGATTAGTATAATAGTGAAGTAACTAGGTAAGTATTAGGGAATAGGATATGAGCGTTTTCACAGAGAAAAATAATCGTTACAAAAGCGTTTTTAATCTTATTACAAAGGGTCTTTGTGTTCAGAAAAACATCAAATATTAACTTTAATCCTTTTTAAAATACGGCCGTAATACTAAAAAACTGCTTTTATGTACTTTTCAGTTTTGCATGGTTATTTTTAAGCTATAAAATAGATATAAATTATATTAGAACCAGGTTCTCAAACCGAACCGGAACAGGAACGAAAATCGGAACGCACCGCGAACCAAACCGAACAGTTAAAAATAATTTGACAAACCTATAACCACAGCCGAACCGATGGTTGTAAACCGGTTCGGAACGATTTAAAGAATTAATTGAATTGAACGTTTTTTCGTCAATTATAAAACTTTTATGAAAATTGTTGTAATAGTTTGAGGAAGTAGAAATTTATTATATTTTAATCGAAAACTGGAACAAGTTTTTTTTAATTAATTAATTGTTATTTTATAAATCATTGAACCGGAACTAGAACTTTATCCGATTGTTTAGTAATGTTAATGTAGGCTCAGTAAATTACCGCGGTAATTTGTAAGTTACCGGTAATATGACGTTGGTGACCGTATAAATGACCGATTTATATTTCGCGCTATATTTATTTATTTTAACCTCTAGCACCGTGGTCTGCAACGTAATATTGAAATTGTGTATTAAAATTGATCATAATAGTGTTTAGAATTGTTTAAAATGTCGAAACGTCCTGAATGTATGAGGTAATTTTTCAGTGCGGAATATGATGGTGGAAATAATTGTGAAAAATGTAAATTTTAAATTCGTACTATGTTTTTGGTATCAAAGGAAGATCTAAATCTGCAGAACAAAACAATTAAAGTTTTTATTTTTAATAATGGCTACCTATACATTATCGGTAAGTTACCCGTGGTATTACCGGTTATATAACTAAAAATAAATTACCGACCATTTCAACATCAGTACGATTTTTTGAAAACCGATAACCAGTTGATTTCAAAAAGAAAATTGAAATCCGGAACAAAATCGAACCATATATAGCAGAGTGAACCACGAACCGAACCTGAACCGATATTCTTTGCGGTTCGAGTCCTTGATTTTTGAATAACTTGTTTATGGTCATAATGATCAATAATTTCTTGTTACTAGATACTAGAACAGTTCACGATAAAATAGTGAAAATATATTTAAACATATAAAAAATTGCCTAGTTATTTCATGACTATTTAAATAAATCATAACTTTAAATTATTTCCACCATCTGTGTAAATGACACCTTACAGGTGTTCTGGTAACTAAGTAAATGGGTTATTAATGGTTTAGACCTGTAATACATTACAATGCTCATAGAAATGACATTACATGTCTATTTTCTCAATTGTTCTACCAACAACCAACAACCTTTGATTACAATATATAACGTATTTCTTTTTATAATTATAAAGTTTTATCACAAGAACGTTGTGAAGGCGGTAATAAAATTTTGTACGCGGTTCGGTTGTAAATAATCTTTATATATATTTTATATATATATATAATATATAAAATAAGTAAATAATAGCTATAGACACTGTTTTTTTTGTTTAAATGTGTTTTTCTAAATCAATAAAAACGTTTTATACGAATAAAATAGTTTTAAATAAAAACGAAGTTTTTTTGTTTAAAATAAAAAAAAACATGTTTTTTGCCAATCCTGGTCCTGACAAATTTACATAGGGACCCCTTCCACTGATTTTATGTCTGCTCAATAGGTCACAGTTCGCGTTTTTACCGAAAGGCGACTTTTAGCGGAATTATATACTTCAGGCGAACTAGCATCTATCGGTGACAAAATTCAAAGGGATTTTTTTTTTCATAGGAATGATGTAATTGACTTCCTAAATAACATACATAACAAAAAGTCCCCATCGATCCGCTTTGTGCTAAGTCCACCATCTTGGAAAAATGATGGAACAAAGAATGTTTTAAATATAAAAATTTTACCAAAAATATACAGAATAAAGATCGTTAAATGCATTTTTATCTATGAGTCTATCACATCGTTTTATCCAACTTAGTCGTACCAGACTCACATAAATTGTTAATAATTATTAAACATTAAAATTACGATTAATTTATATGTTATGTATGGAGTTGTGTATAAGAAAGGCGTGTGGTGACTACACCAGATTTTTCTAATATGATTTTCAAAGGTATAGAAGAAAAGTATGTACGTGTCTACGGGTAGACGATCCTCATAAAGTATTGACTTCAACTTGACAATCTCCTCTAGTTGATTTTTGTTCTTTGTCGAATATTTTATATCAATTGTCGGTAAAAAATAAAAAAACGTCTTTCTCCTTTTTGTCCGTAGCTCCGAGCTAAACGTCGGGCATTTGTCGCTCGCAGATCACACGTACTACGTACTGAGATTTTACGTCCGCCATTATGCAAAGCACGTTCCATCGTGGTGCACTTCATCATTTTTATGTTGCTCAAACTGAAACTGAAGTTTATGTGTGTACACTAAAACTGAGATATCATTGTTGAAATGTCTCTCGAGAGCGTCACACTAAACATACGATTAGCGGAAGGAAGATTAACAACAAAGCTCATATATTTATATTATGATAAACATAGTTATTTCATTACAAATTTAATCATCCATCCACATTAATATAATTTAAACATTAAATTTAAATGTTTAGAAACTGTAGTATTCAGTATAATAGTCACTGAACTTTAAATAAATAATTGGAATAAAATAAACTAATTTCAATAGGCACATTATATAATGTAAAACTGATAAAAACGATAAAAACCAAATTCGTTCAGAATGTTGAGAGGCCCGTCGACATCCTAAAGTCCAGCATAAAATGTACTAACGTAGCGAATGTTTTGGGCCAATACAAGAATAATTTTATTTCAACAAGGATTTAATAGAGAAAGAATGGATCTACAGATGTGCTTTTTTAAAATTTTGATCCATTCTTTCTCTATTAATTGTTTTTAAAAACGTTATCCTGAAATCAATAATAATCTGACAGTTTACTCGCAACGAAAACAGTTGTACAGTATTTTTCAAATTCAAAAAGACATTGCATAACTAGGATGCGGCAAGTACGAGTTTCAGACTGGTTTCAGGCAGCCGTAGTAGTGAGGAAGAGTGGAAAAAAGTAAAATCGAGAGTATTTTAGAAATTATATAAAACAAATAATAATTTTTTTCTACGTCAATGATATAATAGTCATATTATTTTCATTTGAGTGAGGTAATTAGTTATGTGAACTCACTAGCAAAGTAATATTATGTGCTTTTGTCTATTACCTGTCGCATTTATTGTACTTCACTCGTTCGTAGCCATGGATACTATTAATAAAAATAAGATTTTTGTCAATATTTTACAACAGTGTTGAGGTTATAATATACCTGTCTTCTGTCTACCTATTTATTCCTTAAATATTCTTGGAATTTTTTTTTTACTGTCCCATAATAAATAATTTATAAACGAATAATTAATAAATATCACGTATAAACTTCCAAATTAAATTTTTTTATGAAAATAAAACTGACACGATGTCCTGCTTTCAAACAAATTTTATGTACCAGGTACCCAGTTGCTTTGATTTTAAATCAAAATTATAGAAGCTGACAACACTATCAATTGTCAAAATATATAATTTTTAAAATTTCAAATCTGACTTTTAAACAAAAATATAAATTTTTAATAATTTTGAGCAGTGCTGAATAAAATTTTGTATACCTTATAACACGTGGGCAAAGCATATTACAGCACTCATGTGATTACACATCTCGGTCTACGATGCTGTAATAATGCTCTTATCCCACTTGTAATATAAATAACTATTACTCATTGACACATCAGACATTTATATTAAAATGGTGAACAAATTGGCTATATTGGATTATTCACTTCACGTTGAATATTCAGAATAATATTACAAGAATTTTGGAATAGGTATACCTATCCCTTAGTCTCATTTTCACTATACTGCAGTACCTATTTATAACAGCTATTTACGTAACAAGTGCATAATATCGGACTTTCTTGGACTAGCCGAAGTATATGGCAGAGCGAGCGCAGCGAGCGAAGCTGATAATTATGGCGACAAGGCGAGTCTGATTATGCACGAGTTGCATACAAAGCTTTATGTTTCACTTCCAAGATGAGACTTTCATTTACAATATGTTAATATATTTGAAAAATTTGCATCCCATAGTGTGTGGTGTTGTTGTTTTGTTTAACAATTAACAATTATAATAAAGACAGGAAATGACACTCGATTGTTCACCATGTCATATTTTTACTTCACGAGCAATACAACTAAATTGGAGAGATGAGAAGGCCACATAGTCTGAAGTTAGAGGCATATGAATGAAAATTGAAATTTTGTATTTTATTATAAGTTTCTTTATTCAATATTGTAGGCCAGTCAATTCGTACATGAAAAATGACTAAAATCGCAAAGCGTGATGTAGTTCTGATTTTTACTTCCCCGACCTATGTAATAGAGGGAAGTATTAATTGTAATCGTGATTTTTTGACAGTTCGAGATTTTGGTGAATCTTCACGTTTTAGACCCTACTGAACCCAAAAAACATAATTTAAAAAAAGTCGGTCTGTCGGTCTGTAGGTCTGTCGGTCTGTTAGTCTGTCTGGATGTTGCATAACTTAAAAACGCGTTGGAATTTTGGACTGAAATTTTATATTTAAGATCTTGAGCCAAAATCTGACTTCATGTTCGCTAATGAGCTTTATTCAACCAGTGGTACCAACTTTATAAACATAACTTTTTTATTTTTATTAAAATACTATCGTGTGTGGTATCAAATTAAAGCTCTTGGTAAAAGAATTCTAGTAGAAACACAAAAATAATATTTAAATGATTGTCAATTGTTTTTTTAAATAAATTATTCAAATTATACCGAGTTTAATGTGAATTTAAATCACTCGGGGAGATAAGTTTAGTAAAAATGTAAAAAATGACATTAATGCGATTTCCAATTGTTTCTCAAAAAATGATTCATTTTTTTTTCAACCAGTGGTACCAACTTTATAAACATCCCTAACTTATTTTATTTTTATTAAAATATTTTCATGTGTGGTATCAAATTAAAGCTTTCGGGAAAATAATTATTCTAGTAGAAAAATAAAAATAACATTTAATTGATCGTCAATTTTTTTATTATACATTATTCAAATTATACAGAGTTTGGTGTCAATTTAAAGGTCTCGGGGAGATAAGTTTAGTAAAAATGTAAAAAATGACATTTATGCTCGCATTTATGCGATATTCAATAATTATTGTCTCTCTCAAAAAAATATTCAATTTTTTTCCTGTGTATTATCATATTAAAGTTCTCTGGGGGAAAAAATAGTCGAATCAATAACAACATTTAAACACTGGTCAGTTGTTTTTACTTCACGCATTATATTCTATAAGGGTAGGTATAAGGTATTGTGACGGGTTAAAATTTTCGAGTGAGAGTTTTTAGTGAATAAGTATTAGATTTTTTTACATGGTATTTAAATTATGCCGAAGTTGGTATCAACTTAAATAGTTTGGGAAAAAAAGATAAATTTATTTTAAATTAATATTTATTCACTTGTTGACTAGATAGTTTTAAAATTACTTATTTTTTCTACACCTGCTTCTGAAAGGTCATGTTTCTACATTGTTTTTAATTTTGAAAGCAGCTGTTTGTCGCAAAAGTGTGTTGCAAATTACCTAAGTATGCGAGAATTTACAAAGTACTTTGTCGCACACTATTGGGCACTTTGCCACATATTTTTGCTTTTTCTTGAATGTCCATTGTTTTCGCAACAACATTGATATTTCATAATAATTTAAAAATTTCCTTGTCTTGCAGGAGTGGAAAAATACTGTTTATAACACGTATTGAAAATATTTTGGCGAACTTAAACAATTTTCGTTCGCTTTCGACAAAACTATATTTTCAATAATTGTTATACAAATAACTATTGATGTTTCAGACTCGCAAAGATAAATTCATAACATGTAATTGTTATGTAAAAACTAAATAAAATATAACACCAATAAACTATGTAAATAAAGTTTATAAATACCTTATAATAGAGATAATGGAGGTAATATCAATTTAAATTTTAAACTGGCAGAGTAATGGAAATATAGTGAGTTTGTAAACAAATCATAAATTTTAGCGTGTATATCGTGTAGGAACACATCTTTGTTCATGTTTTGTTAGTTTGGTAAAATTAACTGACGCAGTCCCTGAAAACCCCGTTATAAAACCTAGTTCAGAATCCCTTTCGAAACAACGACATCCCTCTCTCTCTCATTTCATATTTTACAGAACTGTAAACAGTATCATAAAAAAGTGTAATATGATGCAGTCGAACTAACTAATTTTTATTTTAGTTTTATAGCACAGCACAGCATTTTATTATTTAAAAAAAATGCAATATCTTTCTGCTGCCACATAATAATAGTTAGGTGGGTATATATAAAAATATCACAACTTTACAATAAGTACAGGAAAAGAACATTAAAATATTTAAGCTCATATTATGCTTTGTAAAAAGTAACTATACTTGACTATTTCTGTATGTTATTTAAAAAGCATTTCAATTTACTTCTTCCGCAATTCTAATTACACCGAGCAGTATTCAAGTCGAGTACGACTAGGTCCGCAATGTCAGTAAAAAACAGACCGCTAGTGTCACAGCCAACTGTCGCAAAATCGCAGCTATTTCATTAAAATTGAAAGAAAGAAGCTAAAAAGCTTCAGGATCTGTCAACCTCAGGCCGCCTATTCACTTTTCCATTAATTGGATTCTGATGATTGCATTAGTTAATATCCTAGGAAGACTTGATTTTTTATTCTGGTTGAGGATTGAGGTTCCCTATTACTTTAGTACTGCAGATAGGTGAAATATTTAATAATTTAATAAGAATTGCGCTATTAATGATAGAAGCATGCAACTTGGGGTACATTATACTACCTATAAGCTATAAACGTTTAATTTTGGATGGGAGGCCATCTCAGATTTCCTCTATTACAACAATGACGACCATTCAAAATGGCGGCTAAGGAATTTTTTTGATCTGCTCCTTCGTATTGTTATTTGATGATTTTATGCTTTATACAAGTTGGTGGAGGTGAAATGCTAACATAGGGAAATATATGACAATGGAGTTATCATGCTAGGCATCTTGATATACGTGGAATAAGTACTGTCAATGTCAAAGTAGCTGTCATATTATTGAAATTTTTATTTTCTTTAAAATATTCTCTTTGCATAATAATGTATGTGTACGAGCAGAACGAGAAATGCACTTTTAGATTTTATTATTATTTCTGTTATTGATTACTCTTTTTGCTACACAAATTCATATTACTTCGTTTTGTGACACTACTACAAAATATATCAAGATACCTGGCATGAAAGTTCGATTGTCATGTATGTTCCCTATGTTCGCATTTCACCTCCACCAACCTGTATATGATTTTGTATTAAATAGATGTGAAAAATATGTGTACCTACATGTCGGCATTGCAAATTCGAGGGCATTATATTATTATTATCGGTGATAGTCCGACAATTTATCGAACATCGACTGAAATATAGATATATTATAAATAAATTCAAAAAAGTTTTGGACACTGAATACTTACGTAATTTTATTTTGGTGTGCCGAAATTATTGTGCTTCGCCGATTAATCAATTACTTATAGCACTTCGAGTATTTTCGACTTGTGGATATTTGACAAGTACCTACAGCAGATTTTGCAGGAGTCCTGGAGTCCATATCTCAACAGTATCAAGAATCGTGCGAAAAGTTGCAGAAACAATTACTGAGTTAAGCCCTGTTCGCACGAGGATTCTTTGAAGATTCTACCAAGATTCTGAATCCTGGAAAAGAAGAAGTTTTTTTCTGTCTAGTGAGAATTATCTGTTAAATTGCGGTGTCGCTAAATTGAATCTTCAATGAGTCTTGGAAATTATAATTTATTGATTCCTTCAAAACCACGTAATTATCACTAAAGAAGAAAACTTCTTCTTTTCCAGGATTCTGATTCTGAATTTAAGACTAACTTCTAGCCAGCTAACCATCAGTTTTAACCCGAAGTCGTGCAAGTGGCCATAAGAGTAGATACGGACAAATAGTCCAAAATGGTTTAGCTTTTGTTTTCAGTTGTAACTGTATTTCTGATGTATATAAATATACAGCTCTGTCAAGATGACATAAAAAATTAAAAATCTATTCCTAAGACGGTTTAAACTTAAAAATATTGATAGAAAATATATCTACATAGATCTAAATAATTAATTATGATTACCCTACCCTAACGCAATTATTTAGTTCCATAGGTAAAATATTATACCGTAATTTTTGACAGCGTCAATCATTCAAAACAATTTTCTCGAATATTTGTAAGAGAATTTAATCTGTTTTTATACATAGAGTTATTCCTTTCTTTTGAGATTTTGTCAATAAAATTATTGAAGAATAAATTTGATCGTTTAGTTCACTGTTAAAATGTAAAATGAATGCATATTGCCCAGCTCAATTTGAGACTAATAAAATTGAGCAACAATGAAATAACATTCACATTTCACATATTGACTTCTATATTAATTATTTAAAACAAAATATGAGTTTTTAGGTTTGTATAACGTAATATAAATTATAATTGCGGATAGAGAAAATGGAAAATATATTTCTCCTTGCAGAAATAGATAAATAATCAGTTTTTTTTATAACCTTAGAAATTATGACATTTCATACCTGCTGTCAGTTGCTGAAACATCATATTTCAGAAATACTTCTACCCCTGAGAAATTAACAGTTATTGTTTTGTCACTTTTGTCACCAATCAATGCTTGACGCAAATGCTATAACATTAGATCAACTAACGACCTACTATTCTACAGTTCATTTGAAAAATACGTCATGATTTGCACATTTTACTTAATTTTTCAAATATTTCAGTGGTTATAGATAAAAACATTGTATTATACACGGGATAAAAAACAGATTTTAGCGCTCAGTGTGTGATTGTAACCCTCCGCTGCGCGTCGGGAAACACAGATCACAATTTGCGCTAAAATATGTTACTTCTTTCACTTATATAATAATTAATAACTATTTTTTAAATAAATTAGTCATAGAAAAATGGAAAAACAAAAATGTCCCAAAGTCTCCAGAAGATGCGTGCATTACGAGTAACGCATCTGTGCACTGCGGTTTCGTGCATCTTCTGAAATGTCGCGTTAATAAAAAAAATAAAAACTAGACTCTAATTTAATTAGTTCGCGGCTTGAAGGGAGGAGGGAAGGTTCACCACCAAACCGGAGCAGGCCACGGCGTATAAAATCACGACGTCGACACATAGACCACGGCGTCTATAATCATGGCGTATCGTATAATTAATTTCTATCCTTACAG
The DNA here is from genome assembly GCA_947534325.1 of Agonum fuliginosum. Lineage (NCBI taxonomy): Eukaryota > Metazoa > Arthropoda > Insecta > Coleoptera > Carabidae > Agonum > Agonum fuliginosum. The sequence goes on along the minus strand of OX384029.1, from coordinate 15,066,054 downwards.
GATTCACGACGTATTATACACTCACCGGCACGGAAAACGGGTCACTTTTTATTTTGTAATTTTTTTTGTTATCCCTTTATTATTTTTTTATAACTATGATATATTTTATTAAAGGGTATTATAGTCAAGCATTTCGTATTATGAAATTAATGTTTTGAATATTAACTAATTTTTTATTATCAAAAGAAAAAATTATGGACATAAAAACAATAAAAAAATAAGTTGAAAAAAAATTACAATCACATAAATAAACACAATTCGTTTATATTTATAACGCGTGTGTCCTCTGCGTACTTTATGACCTGGGTCAATCGTACAGGCCTACTCAAAATGAGGTTCCTGATGCCATCTTGAGGGATATTATTATATGCTTCTAACAGTGCATTTCGGAATTATTCCTGCGTACTAAGCTTACTGGGACCGGGTACACGACTTCGAATCTTTATTCGAGCATATACTACCCAAATTAAATTGGATTCAGATCTGTACTCCGCGCTGGACACATCATACGATTGATGTTAACAACATTTATGAAACCGTTCAAGATTGCAGCAGCATGAGGGCGCGCATTATCGTGCATCAAGATAAATTTATCATCTTAAAATGGTGCATAAGGGACAACATTGTCGGTCAGAATATCTTTTATGTACCTATCGGCATTGAATATTACCATAGAAACAAAGAATAAATCTATCCGCAAAATCACTGATATCCCAGTTCACACCATTACTGATCTTCCCAGGAATCTTACAGTATTGCTGAATGCACAAGTTTCTCAATTGGTCGTCACACTTTTACATATCCATATGGTGACATTAAAAAATATCGGGATTCGATAGTGACTAAAACACGAGTCTAATCACCTTAATCCAAATTTACACGCCTTCCAAAAAATTACAAGCGAGCTACTCGGTAATGTTGGAGGAGGTGTGGTCGCATGGCGGGCCTTCGTGCCAGAAAATCTACTTCTATTACTCTTCTTCGTTCAATACGTTCACTATGATTCACAGTAAGCAATTGAAGTAATGATTTGTGGGCCTTCACGACAATTGTAGTGTGATTTCGACGCGATGTCAAAACAAAAAATCGAGCATTTCTGTTGCTTTTGCGTCTTCTCAGGCCTATTTCAGGTCTTCTGGTGTACAAATCTGTCACCAGAAAACGTGTATAAACGCGTTAAATAGTACTAAGTGATACATTGTACCGTTTAGCTACGAAATGTTGACTTCTTCTGTCTTCAATTAAAGTGATGGTGGCAACTACAATTTCAGCATTCTATGCCATTTTGAAAACATAGACCACATCACACCACATCAAAATGACAAATAAACAATAAAACAAATGATGAAAATAAATAATACCCGCATAATCAATAACTATGCATTTTATAAATTTCGTTATTTCGGTATGATGCGAATATAAAAGGAATATTTAAGTAAATTGTTAATGTTTGTAAGAGTTGGTAATGGAAGCGACTTCGAGTATGTCTAGTTAACATATAGTAATAGTAATATTTCGGCATTCGTCCTCAACATAAATGTTATTAGCATTTATTTTTTTCTTTAAAAAAATAAGTGACCCGTTATCCGTGCCGGTGAGTGTATTACCACGTTTAAAAGCAGTGAGGGTAACGGTATTTAAAATCACGTTCACGACGTATACACGTGGGTTCACGGTGTCGACACATGAGTCTACGGGCTACAGCGTATAATAACATGTTTACTAGTATTGTCACTTCAGCCCAGTAAAATAAGACAAAATTCCACAAAAATTGAGGGCGAAAATTTTATTGTTTTAAAAGATAGGTATTGACATCTTCTTCAAGAATAGCCAACATCCCGAGCTCTACCCCCAGTGCTTCGCCCCCACTGCCCCCTTTTAGTGGATGTAAATCACATTTTTTAAATTAACCCTTTTCCTTTCAGATTTAATTTAAAAATCAAAAGACCAATTTGTAGAGCGGCAAATTCTCTTTAAGACAGGTCATAAGCGATTTTCATGAAAACGCATAGGTAGTATTCGAGAAAATCATTAAAATATATTTGGACAATTTCCAATTGTTTTAAAAATACAGTAAAATTTTATCTTATCACTCAAAAATAGCTAGGTACCATTCATTAACGGATTACATTATCGACTTATAGATTTCAGCATTCGATTTCTAGAGCATTTTTTAATCAGAAACATTTATTTTAAAACAATTTGGATCTCCAGTTTAAGAACTGTTAAAAAATTCTTCGATAGAATATTTTAAATGTTTCTAAATTTTGTGTTTAACCAACTATATCTGCTAAACGGATAGATATATCGACTTCCGGTTTTAAAAATCAAACTTTTCAGACATTTTCCTAAAGGAAACATTATTTTTAAAATTTTGGAAGCTGTGGGTTAGCCAAAATTTGAAGATTTCCTCCGAGAAAAATATAGAAATTATAGTACTTTTTTCCAAATTTTGTATCAACTGTAACTTCTTAACGAATTAAGATATTTTCTTCCGGTTTTCAGCATTAGATTCCTCAAACAATTATGTATTTGATACATATTTCATAAAATTAAAAAATCTTTGGTTGAGGTTGATTACACACAAGAATTATAATAAATAACTTACTATAATGTCTACATTTCTCTCGAAGAAGATCTTCAAATTTTGGCTAACCTACAGCTTTCAAAACTATAAAAATAATGTATCTTATAGAAAAGTGTCTAAAAAATTGAATTTTTAAAACCGGAAGTCAATATCTCTATCCGTTTAGCAGATACAGTTGTTTAAATACAAAATTTAGAAAATTGTACAAATATTCTATCGCAGAATTTTTTAACAGTGCTTAAACTTGAGATCCAAATTGTTTTAAAATAAATGTTTCTTATTAAAAAATGGCCTACAAACTGAATGCTGAAATCCGGAAGTCGATATTATAATACGTTAATGAATGGCAGCTATTTGTGTGTGTGGAGAAAATTTAAAACAATTGGTAAAGATAATTTTCCGCTCCACAAATTGGTATTTTTATTTCTTAATTAAATCTTAATAGGTGAGCGGTTTACCCCTAAAATTCGGCCTAAAACACGGGTGAGGTACTAACCTCATTGCTCCTGGATGAAACCAATTTTTATTGGTGTATTGGTGTGAATAATGTATTTCCGTAACAATTTTTTGCCAAAGCGAGTGCACATTAATTTGTTATTAACAATTTAAATAAACAATTGCTTGTAACTCGAAAAGTAAACATTTTTTCGAAAAACTTTTCAGACAAAACTTGTTGCATTTTTTATTCTGAACAACTTTGTAACAAGGCATTTTTCACGAAAACTCGATATTTTTCAAGATATTTGCAAAAACTTATTAGAATGCCTTTTCCGCAATTTCTACGGGGATATCGGCACTTATTCCCCTTCGGTCACGGACAAAACCATTTTCTATTAGTGTATTTATGTTATTGGTACATTCCCGTAACAATTTTTTACAAAAGCGACTGCACAATAATTTGTTATTAACAATTTAAATAAACAATTGCTCGTAACTCGAGAACTAAATATTTTTTCGAAAAACTATTTTTTCTTTATTTTACTAGGCTACTTGTAATGTGGTTCTATAGGTCCTACCAAGCAATATGTGGAATTCAAGGGTATTGCGGGTTCTTTATTGAGTTTAGTCCAATCCGAGTTTCTACCAAAACCGAGTATGTGGGACTCAAGAAGGGTATATCTTGTATTTAGTTCAGTTCATTCATAGTTTCTACCACAAGGCTGATGAACATGTTATAAGTGTATAGTAGGCCACGGCGTATACACTGTATACGCCGTTAATTTAAATTATTCGAATTTTATTAATGAAACGTATTTTAAAACAGTATTTTTCTCGAGAAAATATTATTTACTCGAATGAATATAATAATAAACTCGTCCGTGGCTCTTGCGTCTGTAATAAACTTTTTATCGTTTAACTCTTGTTTAAAGTTTCGTTGAATAATATAGTATTTTGTTCTGCTTGCGTTTAAGATAAATTGGGGCATGTCGCTCGTCGGCATAAATCTTATTACAATATTAGAATGATCACCGTTCACTGCTACCTTTTCATAAATAAATACTCGAGCATAGGGTCGCTTCTAACACATTACCCTCCCAAAATCACATCATACCGTGTCAAAAGCCCTCATCTTTCTCTCTGTGTGCCTCTGTTGCCTCTTTCTTTCCTCCGACACCTAATTTCATTCTTCTAGCGCGTGGCGTGGCGCGTGCATATTTCCCGCTTATCTGCTACGTGCTTCGTGTCATTTCGCCCGCGATGCTTGTTTTGATCTCTTTTTAAGCCCGCTTTACGCCCCGGCTGTGCGTACTGACTACTAAGTTGAAATATTGCGACACTGTGTTTTAGTTTGAACCATCAAAACACACATAACGCCCTGGAAGAATGAGATGAGATCAAGTTTTCGCACCAAATTAGACAAATCATTGAATAACTAAATCTAAAGAAAATTTCTTACCGTTTTGTAGTTGCAATTGCACTCATTTTGATGGTTAGATAACAATCTAATATTTATAATCCTAAAATTGTTTAAATTTTAAATTATAATACATTACATATCTTTTAAATTTCATGTCCCCTCTAGATTGTATCATAATAGAAAATGTCAATTCTATACGAGATGGAACGAATTCTTGATAGTTATTTAAAATATAATCTGAACATCGAAAAATTTGTGTTACGGCATTTCATAAAGGGTCTATTCTGTATGCTTCTATAAGCGCTATAAGCTCTATAGCTGTCGTTAGTTATTGAATGTAAGCAAATTGCGATTCTGTATGTTTATAGAATTTCTATAAGTTTTATGGACAGGAATTTAGCCGCATCCAATAAACAAAGTTACCGCTGCGCCATATCGCCACTTATGAACAGCAGTAAATAATAGAAATTTAGTGACTTCGTCACAACATTACTAAACTTAAAATTAATCAAGTTAAACAAAAGGTGGACTAATGGGGGTTTTCAAGCCTACGACTTTTAAAGAAATACTTATTGGATATCAATTTTCAGCATGTATAAGTTATAGGAAAGTGATAATTATTGTTAATTTTGATAGATTTATTACCTCTTTATCGAAATGAAAATGTAAGTCTTTTGAATCGTTCATTGAAATGCGCCATGTGTGACGTAGCCAACATTGATATCAAACCAGGAGCTGGTTCGTGTAAGTTCGTTTTTTGTCGTTTGGACGACAGACCACCTGTTGATTTTTCGATTTTTGACACATTCACGGGTTCACGTTGTCGAGTTTGGTTAGGTTCAAACACGATTACTTACAGTTTATTGAAGAATTTTTGTGTTGGTTTTAATCGAAATGAAACGGCATGAAATAGTTTGGTTATGTTTTTTCTGTTCAAGTTGACAAGATGTTGACTGTGTAAGGTAAGACCTACGTATCGGTTCTTGTCAGCGCGTTGAACGTATGTTCTAGGTGTTGGTGACGTCACACTGTTACACGCGGCATTGATTTTCGCGGCACTTATTTTTTTAAACTTTATGAATTATTTTCTGGCTTATTAGCAACTTTTAAGCAAAAAGAAAAAATACGGGTCTTATATTTTAATGTATAGATTAACATATAAAAAAACAAAAAAATCGTGAAAACCCCCATTGGGTGCGGAAAATCATAACTCAGACGTACCCACATATTATTTTAAAATAGTGTTAATTTTACATGCAACCAATCAAAAAAGGTATAAACAATACAAAATCATACATACTTTATAATAGACAAATAAAGTTAAACAAATACTGATGGATCAATTTGGTGTAAAAAATGATACCTTAGCCGCACTTATATAATTTGAAAATTATATAGAACCGGAGGATTAGTTTCATTTTCTTTTTATTTGACCATTGAGAAAAGCATACCTAGAAAAATATTTTGTATACCTGTTGCAAGTTATTTCAATTTATTAGAGAATTCAGACACTACCTAAATTAATAATATTTTCCACTACTTATCCGGTGCTTTTAAGCGGATCGTCTACATTTTTACCGAATTCCTAGAATACACTCGATTTTCCTTTTTTTCCATTCCACTCTTTACCTCACTACTAGGACTGTCTGAAACCAGCCCGAAACTCGTACTTTGCCGCATCCTAGCTATGCAATGTCATTTTGAAATTAAAAAATACAGTAAAACTGTTTTCGTGGCGAGTAAACTGTCAGATTATTATTGACTTCATCAGGATAATGTTTTTATAAACATTTAATAGAGATAGAATGGATCTACAGGTGTCTTTTTAAAATTTTAAAAATTAATTTGTGTCATGAGATATAACCGTGTAAAGTTTGCATAAAATAGGAATTTTTTTAGAATTATTCGGAATTTTTATATTCATGTACAATTTTTAATCAAAATTTTAAAAAGGCACTTCTGTAGATTCATTCTTTTACCATTCTTGTACTGGTCACAAAACACTCTTAAGCTAATGAGCCTCAGAACAATTCTCATTGTACTACTTATTTAAAGCTTAGTTTTTTGCTGAACCAATAAATTATGATATCACAACTTTTGGTTTTGGAGCCTCAACCACCAACCACCAGTTACAGTCTTCAATAGAAGTTAAATAATGTAGTCTCCACTCAAAATTTAATAAAATCTATATATCTAGCAATAATTCTAGTGATCTGGTAATAAATATCTAATAAACCCTTTTGCATACCTATATTAGATGTTTAGCTGTAGAATATTATATATTTTTGTACTTATGTAACTCTTATAGTTTTAAGTAGTTGGTGACTTAATATAATAAAAATTTAAGGTAAATCTTTTTCATGTAATAGATTTGTATTTTTTAAAATGTACTATATTTTTTTGTAATTTCGTAACTCGTTGGTCACTATCTTTTTTCTTTCGTTTGTCTCACTGCTGCCGTCCGTTCTACATAGTATAAAGTCTGGACAGTCTGATGAAAAAGGTGATCACCTGAAACAAGTTGAAGAATTTGTTTTTCGTATACTAAAAAAATATCGTAAATACGATTTACACTCAAAAGGGTATATCTGCTTGAATAATAATGGTCGTTTAAACCTAGTTTGATATTCAATCAATCAGTATAATGTTGCTGTAAATCTAAGTTTTACTTTTCTTCCTAAATCCAATTATTTTTTCCACTCGCTCTTATACAAACCAAATCAAGCTAATTTTACGCTTTCCTTATCGGTGTAAAAATTCCGTTTTAATTCGCCGACCTTTGCATTGCAACCAGCGCGTTTTGTCTCCCCACAAACGACAAAGTAATGTGGCAGATATTCGCTCGGCTAATGCGATATTTATGACGTCTTTATCGCGGTGTGCGGCGACAACAGCAGTCGAGAATCACAAATAAACAAGTGTCCTTAACTACCGGTGTCACTGCTGGAGAAAATTACTTGTCGTTACAGGTAACGATGGTAACGGGATCGTGAAAATTGCAGGAACAACGAGATTTATTGTTTATTCATTTGATGCTTTACCTCGAAATTTTTGACAAATTTAATTTGTACTTTTCTTCTTTCTTGCTTGGTTCTTTCAACTTTTAAGATAAATATTTAAAATCTCAAACTCAGTAGGTATTACGAAAGTAGGGTCAGAATGTTTTTGTTTTTGCTGTGTTATTAACTGAATTTACATGCCTGTTAATATACAATGGATGATGAAACAATAATCGGAATTATTATATATCTGCAATAATTCTTGTTGCATTAAATATATCAATTTTTTTCATTTTCATTTTTCTGTCGTGGATTTTTGATAGTATACTGTTATAATTTATAAACAAAAAATCTGACGTGGACACCACATGACTTCCTTGTACGCCTTGTTTGTTCATAATTTTCTTAATAACTAAAATGTAGAATAATATAAAAAATTCTTTAACTTATTATACTAGTATACTCACAAATATATTTTAGTCATTTTATTTAAACTGCAGAAGAAGATATAAACGATATTTTACTATTGTCACTGCTACTGTCACTGTCATGTCATAATCATTTAAATTTTACCTAGTAACAAATGTTAATCGATCATGGACTACAAGATACCGAAATATTAAATTATAAGTAGGTATATACTTTAATTATTCTTAAATGATAGAAGATACAGAACGTGAAAGAGGGGCTTTCTACGTCTAACCGTATTTGAGTTATGCGACACACATACGTCCGTACGTACGTACGCACGTACGTACAGACGTCACGACGAAACTAGTCATAATGGATTCAGAAAAGGTCAAAACGGATATTTCCGTCAAAATCTGAGAACCGAAATTTTTCGCGATTACAATACTTCCTTACTCCGTACAAGGAAGTAAAAATCGGAATAATTTTTTTTTTACAATAATTTTATTTGTTTTAAATCCATTGATGTTTTCTTTTTAAAATGTCATAGTTTTACTTCCTTGTACGGAGTAATAAGGAAGTATTGTAATCCCGAAAAATTTCGGTTTTCAGATTTTGATGGAAATATCCGTTTTGAACTTTTCTGAATCCATTATGACTAGTTTCGTCGTGACGTCTGTACGTATGTATGTACGTACGTACGGACGTATGTGTGTCGCATAACTCAAATACGGTTAGACGTAGAAAGCTGAAATTTTGTATTTAGGACTGTTATAGCATCTAGTTGTGCACCTACTATTTTTGGTTTCAATCTATAAACCGGAAGTAGTACTTTAAAAAAATATTTTGATAAATAATTAATTAATAATAATAATAATAATAATAAATAATAATTAATTAATCAATTGTTATACAATGTAAACAAATGTTTTTGTATATAGCTTATAGCTAAATTGAATAAATTATTATTATTATTATTATTAATTTTAGACAATTTTTTTTATTTTAAATGAAAGATTATGTGATTATTATCTTCAATCGGTATTTTATAATGTTTTCTGTATCTTCTATCATTTAAGAATAAATAAAGTATATACTTATAATTTAGTATTTCGGTATCTTGTAGTCCATGATCGATTAACATTTGTTACTATGTAAAACTTAAATGATTATGACATGACAGTGACAATAGTAAAATATGCTTTATATCTTCTTCTGCAGTTTAAATAAAATGACTAAAATATATTTGTGAGTACCTATACTAGTATAATAAGTTAAAAGAATTTTTTATATTATTCTACATTTTAGTTATTAAGAAAAGTATGAACAAACGCCGTACAGGGAAGTCATGTGGTGTCCACGTCAGATTTTTTTTAGTAGTAACTATACTGTTATATTTTTTAGAGGTTAGTAAATTTGACTCTGCCGTCGGATCGTCGACATGCAATAACGATGATGAATATCACAACTTAACATATTAATTAATACTAATAAAATTTTATATGTACCTGTAATGAGTATAAAACTTTATTATTTATAAATATGAATTTCGATTTATGATTTGAAAAATTTGAAGATACGTTTGTCTAACACCTTATGTAAAAATCACTACCTTCTTAAATTGAAATATATGTCTATAGCCCCAAGTCAAAATCGACAATAAATTCGCAAAGCATGACGTATCTCTGATTTTTTAGTATGTTGTTTGGACCCATTAGGGCTATGTATAACCAAGTTTCCAACTCTCAAAAAGTTGTGGAAAAATTTTTATACACGAAAAACCGCGAAATTTTCGGACTTTTTTCAGCTTGTGCTCTATATCTCCTAATCCATGCATTTTTCGTTGAAAGCTATTCTATACATTTTTAAGACCATTAAATTTGTGACAAAATAAGCCCAACCGGAGCTCTATACGTCTAATAGTTTCCGAGATATGGCACTTTGAAAATAGACCAATTTTTCCAAATATTGCTAATTTTAGTTTTAGACCTTCTTTGGACCGAAATTTCGTCGAAACGATTGATCTTACGTCGTACGAGTAAAACTTGTAAATGTAATTTGTAGACAATTTAATTAGCTTTAAATTAAGCGCAGAGTGGGATCTGTAAGCCTCGTAGTTCTCTCAAAATCTCGAAAAACCCCATATAAGGTAAAATCGCATTTTCCCAGAATTGTACCTAACCACTTTTTTGTTGCATGAAGTGAGATTTCATAATATAGTAGGTATGTAAATTGAATAATATAGATAGGTACCCTTCTTCCAACCCTCTCATGGATCTTCACCCCCTCTTTCACGTTACACTATCCGGTTTCTTATCTTATTTGATATTTTGGCTTAATTAACACCCTAAAAAGTTTTTAAAATAATGTATTTTATAGACAAATGTTCGTAGAATGTAATAAAAGAAACCGGAAGTCGATAATTTTATCCCTTCAGAAATTACAGCACATTAAACACAATTGTTAAAAATTTTAAAAATTTTTAATTTTCTTTTGAAGAAACATTTAATATTTTGGCTTAATAAATACCCAAAAAAAATTTTTTTCTACAAACACTATTAAAAATTAAACTTTTAACACGGCCTACTGTTGTTAAAAATGCAATATTATAAGACGCCGTGTTAAAAGTGAACTGTCAATCACTTTTAACGTGCGTTAAAAGTAAACTGCCAATCACTTTTAACGCACGTTAAAAGTAAATTTCATCTCTTAATAAACAACTCTCAATTTTTATTGAATTCATAGACTACGTGTTTCATTATATTACTATATAAATATCTTTTGTTACTGAACTGTCAAAAATAATTAAATAAATTATTTCTTATATTAAAATATAAAACGATGTTTGTAGAAAAAATGGTGTATGATATACGTGTTAAAAGTGCTTTTATTTTGTTCGAAGGGTTACGCCACTCCGCTTCGCGTCGTGTCCTAAACTTCCCGTCTCACAAAATAAAATGTCACTTTTAACACTTATATCATAAATAACTATTAAATACTGCATCTTATGGAGAAATGTTCGTAGAGTTTAATGCAAGACACCGAAATTCGATAACTTTGTCCGTTCAGAAGTTACAGTACATTAAACACAGCAATTATTAAAAATTTAAAAATTTATTTACTTTCTCTCGGAAAAACATTTGAAATTTAGGTTTAATAAACTACCTAAAAAGTCTTTAAAATAATGTATCTTATGGATATACGTTCGTAGAATTTAATAAAAGCAACCGGAAGTCGATATTTTTATCCGTTCAGAAGTTACAGCTCATTAAACACAATAAATATTACAGATTAAAAAATTTCTCAATTTTCTCTTGAAAAAACATTTGATATTTTGGCTTCATAAATACAAAAAAAAAATAAATACTGAATTTTATGGATAAATGTTTGTAGAATTTAATGTGATAAACCGGAAGTCGATAACTTTATCCGTTTAGAAGTTACAGCACATTAAACACAATAAATTCAAAATATTTGAAAACTTAAAAAAAAAACAAAATTGATATTTTGGCTTCATGAATGCCCTAAAAAGTTTTTAAAATAACATATTTTATAGAGAAATGTTCTTAGAATTTAATAAAAGAAACCGGAAGTCAATATCTTTATCCGTTCAGAAGTTATACCTCAAAATTACGAAAAAAGCAAAAATTTCTCAACTTTAAATTTTTGGAAAAACTGGTCTATTTTCAAAATGCTATATTAGACGTTTAGAGCTGTTGGGCTTATTTTGTCACAAATTTAATGGTCTTAAAAATTTATAGAATAGCTTTCGACGAAAAATGCATGGATTAGGAGATATAGAGCAGAATCTGAAAAAAGTCCAAAAATTTCGCGGTTTTTCGCGTATAAAAATTTTTCCACAACTTTTTGAGAGTTGGAAACTTGGGTATACATAGCCCTAATGGGTCCAAACAACATACTAAAAAATCAGAGATACATCATGCTTTGCGAATTTAGCGATTTTTTGTGTCGATTTTGACTGGGGTACTATTAGACTTTGTATAAAGTTAGATTTTAAGTATACATTATACCATACATCCAAAAATCACAAAATCGAAAAAGTGGAAGTTACGACCTTTTGGCTTACGAAGACATATTGTTGTAAATTAGTATAGGTACGTCACCAGTAAATATCGACTTGAAATTTCCAGCATTTAATAGAAAAACTTTCAATCTACCGAATGCTGGAAGTTTCAACTCAATATTTTGATCCGTTCAGAAACTGCAGCTGTTCAAACTCAAAAAATAAAATTAATACTAAAATTTTCATTTTTTTCTCCAGAAAAAACTCATTACGTATCGGTTTAAATAAGAAGGCATTAAAACATTTTCAATATAGAATTTTTTGATGAATTTAATGCAGGAAACCGCAAGTCAATATTTAAATTCGTTCAGAAATGACAGCTCAAAAAACACAAAAAATACTAAAATTTCACTATTGTCTCAAAGAGACATATTTAAATTGGGCCCGAACTAGTACTCTCGAAATGTTGAAAATTATGTATGTAGGTACCAAAAAATTATCTAAGAAATCGAATGCTGAAGACCGGAAATCGATATCTTATTTTATTATTATTATTTTTAAAATACTATCGAGTATGGTATCAAATTAATTAGTAAAGCTCTCTGGACAAAAATTCTAGTAGAACAGTAGAAGAATAAATAATTTGTTATATTTGCTGTATGTAGCATAAAATTTATTTAAACTTATAGATGCGGAAGTACTTGCGGTGGCCAAAGCAAATTTTTAAAGTGTATTATTCTATTTTTATTGTAATATATAATGCAGATGTTATAACTTCAGTTTAAAAGTGCAACATAATCAAGTATACTTTTCCTTAAAGTAGCAGATAAAAAATCATATTACAGAATGTGCTTCAAGGAAAAATAATGTAATTAATTGAATTTAAAATGACATGACATTTTACGCATGTATATAGATTGGTATTAATTTCTCAGATTTTACAAGATTATACAAAATATTGTAATATTTTAATGAAACATTTGCTTTAAATTAAAGTGTACTAAGTAGTTTACCACTTGCTGTATTAGATACGAGTCGAGTATAACGTTTGTCGTATGCGTCAAAAATATTTTCGGTTAAATTTTAATCGGAATTCCAGGAACCCAGTTCAATAATAATTCACATCTAATCTATAACATTTGTTCATGGTATGCAGAAGAACAATGACAACAAAATAAAATAATGAAGACGACCATCACAGTAAAGTAAAAGAAGATAACGACTCGCGTTTAATTATTCATGAATGAGAACATCTGGTCACATACACGTCGTGTCCTGCTTGTGTTCCTGGAACAGCGATGGCGTCTCGACGGCGACGCCAGGATGTCGGACGCCATTTTACAGACGCCGCATGCAACTGCACGGGGATATTTTAATGTTTTATTACAAATTCTTGGAAATTCGATTTATAATCGCACTGACCCAGTCGATGTATTATTTATTGGTTTAGAACTAAACTAGACTAACTGTGTACACTGTAAAACATTTACTCTTCGGAGAAATCTGCCAATGTATACGAGAATTCTTATGTGGCTTTTATTCAAATAAAAGGTACACTTAAAATTGTATTGTTTGTTCTTTATTTACTACTAAATGATTGTAGCAATTACATTATCATATTAAATACTACTTTGTGTAGGTTCTTGCAATTACAACAAAAAATACTTCAAATTTTTCATCGCGCTTTGTATTCTATAAGGTTGTATTGTAATTTTCAAGTGCGAATTTTTCGGGCAGATAAGCAATTCTTAAGGTATTAAGAATAAGATTTAGAAATTTTTTCGATTATGTACGTGTGTGCGTATGCTGCGACATTTTATATTTTTAATCTAAAGAACCCAGTTACTCTTGGTTGCAATTCATATAGTTAAAAGTGTAATAACACATTACTGGTCGACATGCACAGAAAAAAGTATATTAACTACGGTTATATTTACTAATTTAAGAATAAAATAATCCAATATAGCACACTTATTCTTTGTTACATAAATACCTACGTATATTTACTAAATGAAAAACTATGTATTTCTAAATGTGTTTAATCTAATTTAGAAAATAAATTTAACTGAAAAACAAACCAGTTTGCAATTATAATGGACTACATAATATTATTAATAAAAACAGAAATAATAATATGTAGACCCTTTTAATGAATTATATATACTACATAAGTTATAGGCTACAGTTTGTTACTAATACAGGGCATTATTTTCTACTTAAGATAATAAAATTGATCCTATATATTTGGCAGTGTACGAACACGTTTTGTTTAGCATCAATACGTAGTTGGTCTTTGGCATCGTGTGATATAATAAATGTTGTTTTTCTATAGAAACTAATTTGCTGTGCAGAAACGTTGTTTCTTGAGGTAAAGTAAATTCATCATTAAACGTTTCTAATTTATGTGGCTAATTTTTACCTCTCGCCTCATATTCTATAAGAGAGGTATTGTAATAGGTCAAAATTTTCGAGTATGAGTTTTTGGTGGATAAGCACGTTTCAGGGTCTCTAGAATACGAATTTAATATTTTCACGATGATGTCTGTGTGTGTGTGTGCGTATGTATGTATGGACGTATGTGACGATTTTTCGTCCACGATAACTTAAAAAGTATCAAACCGTTTATAACCAAATTTCATATTTAAGGTTTTAATAAGTATCTTAATACCGGATATCATATTGGTAGAAATCTGCAAACCGGAAGTAGTACTTTTTGAAGCTTGATAAAGTTTTCCTTAAATGTATTGGTACATTATTTATTTATGAAAATTTTTGCAATTAAAAATAAAATAAAAGAAAATATAATTATCTATGGGTGTAGTTAATTATAAATACAATTTTCTGAATCTGGTAGTATTTAACAATAAAATAAAGTTAAAGTTGTTTCTACATAAAATTTGAATGATTATGACAGTGACAGTACAGTTAACATCTTTTGCTTGAATCTTGGTTTACATTATCGTTTACATATTACATGAACATGAAACTATTAAAATTTAAGTAAAACTATTTATTAGATTAGTAGAATAAGCAGAAAACAAATCCTGAACTTCAGTTTCTGATTAGTATTTATGCAAAATGTTTAACAACTTTACTCATCATGCAATCATACCTTACTTATAAAAAGAGACTATTTGTAGATAGTCTGATACTATTTATAATTTTATTTTATAAATAATATAATATAAATATACAGTTAAATGGACGTTCAAACCAATGCAACTAATACTACCCTTATTTTTGCGAATTTTGAAAAAAATCTTTCTTTTCTGTAATCAGTATATCAAATTATATAATCTATTAAAGTTGTATGGCGAGGTATAGAAACACCCTGTATAATTTAAAATTGATGAACAGTTACAGAAAATATAAAATTTGTTTCAGAGAATAAACATATTTGTCTCTAAACCTTTAAGAACTTAGCTACCATACCGCAAAGTATTATTTACACAGAAGGTGGAAATAAAACGATTTGAAACTCAGATAATGGAGTCCATTAAAGTTATCACGTACAATTTAATTTATTCTACCAGTGACAGTTGACTAGAATTATTGACATCGTCATCATCTTTTTTAAATAAAACGTGTAAACTATTCTAAACAAGGTATACATATTTATGTATATTTTCATATACTTACCTACCTACTTATACAAACTTTTCAAAGATAAATAAACTTACCAAAAAAGAAGAAAATTTTTGAAAATTTATTAGTGTTGATTTATAGCGTAAAATTTTGTTGATTTAAAAACTTCGTTAATAACAACGAAAAATTAAATGGTACCTACTAAAGAATTTTTGATGAGCAATATTTATAATAATTTGCATATGCCAAAAAAATCTATATTATAGGAAAGATATATCAAAAGTCAAAAGTAATTTACCATTTATTTTTTAACATACCCTAACTAAAAATTGAATAACAATGTTCAAATTTTAATACAACGATTGTACACATACGCCACCTTATAATTTTCTAGTAATATGATTTTCTACGTGTTTTCAAAAACTAATTAAGTACGTGAAATTTTGTTGTGAAAATTGTTGCACGTTCCTCAGGACAAAAGACATTATTACTTCCTTGGATGAATAAAGGCCCCCGCAAGCGTCGGGCCTCAAACTTCGTCCGCAGGCGTAGTCTTTTCTTTAGGTCCTCCATAGTCTATAACGTTAATTTTTAGGTTTGCCTTAAATTGACATCTTATCACTATTACGTAATTCCTACCCAGATTTATACAAGAAATGTTAAAACAAAAATAAAATAATAGACCTCGTAATGAAATGAAGTATTTTTTTCTTGACCTAAAGAACAACGTTGGAGCCTCGCTGAGCCCAATATAAAGCCATCGGCAATGTTAATATTAGCTAGTATGTGTATAATGATTTGATTATGTCGCGCTAACGATTGTGTAAACCTCATGTACTCGACCAAAATACGTGACAATTTGCTACAAAATTAACTTGATCTCTATCTCGTACCGCAACAATTTCAATCTAAACAACTAACTAAATTATCCTACTAATAAAATATAATCACCAAACATTGCGCATAGAATCAACCCCGAATTCGGGTAGGGTATGGTATCTATATTGTTGCAAATAGGAATACCCTAGGGCTTAAGAAGGTCCTCTACAAGAACTATAATTTCTGGTTTTAATATACTTCCCAAATATTAAAAACAATAAATATGTTGCATTTCACATGAGATTAGTGTTGCGGCGAGACGAGACATTCGAGACGTATCGTCTCGTCTCGTCTCGAAAACCGAGATAAGGTCGAGAGAATTAAGTGGATATTATATATCCGCATGTATTTGGACGTGTTAGATCTATATTATATATGTGATTTATTACGTACTGGAACTAGATCAGGCAAGCAAAAGTATAGGTACTTACATATTTGTGCAACTTTCTTGGTTTATCTTATTATAAAAAATGTTAGTGAAGTTGAGAAGTGAAGCGAATTGACATTTGCTTGAAGTGGAATGCAGAAATATATATGTTTTATATTTAAATTATGATTTTAAAATTAAGTTATCGTTATGTTATAATCTTATAATAGGTAATATTCATTTCAAATTTATGTTAAAAATCAACTCTTTTCACTTTCACATTATCTCTCTCTCATTTTGAGAGGAATTGTAAAGGCTGTTTCACCATCATATAGATATATAATAATAAGTTGAGTTTTTTTACGAGTACATGTATAATTCATTTTTCTTGTGGTAGAACGAACGTCATCATTATCTATGACACTAAAAAGAAACAAGTATTAGTATTTATAACCCCTGTCAATGTCTTACATGTGTTTGCATAGGTAACTGATTTTTGTTTAACTATACATTATATTTCTAACTAAAGTAGTAAAAAAAGAACTATACCAACTTAAAATCTTAACTCATACAGCAAAACGAGACGACTCGAGATAAACAAAAGTCTCGTCTCGTCTCGATAAGGTTTTGTCTAGGTATTTCGAGACATGTGTTTATTTCGTCTCATCTCATCTCGCGGCAACACTACAAGGCATATGATTTTTAATAACATTGTACTTGTACTTGATTTAAGAAATAATATTTATCGAAAATTACATTATGAGAGAAAATTAGGTAGTCGTTATAAAGTATAACAAATTTTGATATTATACTCGAGTAGAATTCAGTACCTATACCTACTTTACCTAAGAATATTTCATCATTTTAATTAGGGCTTATTTATTTATTTATTTGTGCATTTAAAGTGGTTAAAAGTCATATATAAGTTAAAATGTTTTCTACGTTTACCGATAGTTTTGTTCTTGATATAAGTTGAATAGCAACAATTTTTTGATAAAATAGTCATACTATCATGTTAATGAAATAATAGTTATTTGCATTATAATTGTGGTAGGTTAAATTTTACAACGCGAGGTTCTATATTAAAGTATGACGCAATAATATGTATTTAAAAAAAGAGATATGCCAATCGACAAAAGAGTTATTGGTAAACTGCAATTTTTGATGATTTTATGGACTTTCCATTATTTAAAACAAGTGCAGAAAATTAGAAAAATCGATACTAGCTAGTATACTGTAACAAAAATTTGGTTGATAAAGCACTCGAAATGCAGGAATAATTAATTAAAAAGTAACTACACTACTACTACACTGTAAGTATACTGGCACCTTAACTAACTACTGTCTAGCCGATTACACACAACTCTATTTAAATCGGTCGATGCAGGGTTTAATCTTTTTCAATTTCGGTATTGCAAATTCATACAGATGAGTATTTCCAAAGAAAAAGCAGTTATAAAACATAGTATGAGATTTTTTTTTAAATCACCTTACCTACCTTAAATAAAAATGAATTTTTAGAGATGAATAACATGTGCAGAACTAAATAAAAATGAAGGTAATTTACGAATTTCAGAATCACCATCTAAAAGTTGTACATTTTTATGATAAATTTTAATAATAACAATTGAATATCTTACACAAGCTAGTGTGTGAATTTATTAGTGATCAAGGTTAGATTTCTCGGGTCTCGGAAATCATGCGGATCTAAGTAAGGTCATGCGGTCCTTACGTGTACGTCTAGGTGTACGTTACTGCACCATGTTTTGGGTGTGAGACCATGCGGATCTCGGAGATCTTGCGAATCTCAATAAGGTCATGCGGCCTTACGTTTACGTTACTGAAACACGTTTTGTGTGTGAAACCATGCGGGTCTCGGGAATCTTGCGAATCTCAATAAGGTCATGCGGACCTTACGTTTACGTTACTGAACCATGTTATGAGTGTGAGACCATGCGGGTCTCGGAGATCTTTGCAAATCTCAATAAGGTCATACGGACCTTACGTTTACGTTACTGAACCACGTTATGAGTGTGAGACCATGCGGGTCTCGGAGATCTTGCGAATCTTAATAAGGTCATGCGGATCTTACGTTTACGTTACTGAACCATGTTTTGGGTGTGAGACCATGCGGGTCTCTTTGATCGTGCGAATCTCAATAAGGTCATGCGGATCTTACGTTTACGTTACTGAACCACGTTTTGGGTGTGAAACCATGCGGGTCTCGGAGATCTTGCGAATCTCAATAAGGTCATGCGGATCTTACGTTTACGTTACTGAACCATGTTTTGGGTGTGAGACCATGCGGGTCTCTTTGATCGTGCGAATCTCAATAAGGTCATGCGGATCTTACGTTTACGTTACTGAACCACGTTTTGGGTGTGAAACCATGCGGGTCTCGGAGATCTTGCGAATCTCAATAAGGTCATGTGGACTTTACGTTTACGTTAATGAACCACGTTATGAGTGTGAGACCATGCGGGTCTCGGAGATCTTGCAAATCTCAATTAAGGTCATACGGACCTTACGTTTACGTTACTGAACCACGTTATGAGTGTGAGACCATGCGAATCTCGAAGGTTACGTGAACCTAACGTTTATGTTACTGCCCTATGTTTTTAAATACGGTTCTCAAAGAGGTAATGCGAACCTCCAACGCTCGCACAAATGCACTATATTGTGTAACGTGTAAGTAAGGAACAATATTAGTTTTGCTATTCGGAATTCCGACACGGTAATAATTGATTTAGTTTATTATACTATTAACTATTATATAACTATGCATGTACTTGGGTGCCAAGTTGAAACAAGATGGCTACAGTTGAATTTGACAGTTATTTGTTATTTTTGTGTAACATATCGAACAGCTGATTGTTATGTCAAGAAGATAACGCGTGCCATAAGATCATGCCCTCTACTGTAATTATAAGGTAAATTTATATATCAGCTGTCAGATTACTACTGTCTTAAATTCCCGCGATTAATGTTTGGAGATAGTACAGAAAGTTTTATTGGCCTAAAACCATAGTACGTAACCTACAAGAAGTTTAATTGGGCTGTTTACAAATAGAAATACGCATGGCGCATGCGTATTCAACGAGTTTTCAAATTTCGTAATTTTACTTAATGAAAACGATATGCCTAATATTTTGTTAATAATAAAAAGCTTGAATTTTACATAAATTAGAAATCACACTGATAAAACAATATAATTATTGTAATTCTTACTTATTTCTCTAAAATATATGCGAAATTTGGATACGGCGAAATCTATATATGATTTATTATTATAATAGTGTATATTTGGGCCGTATATTTCAAGTTATTATATGTAAGTTTAAGACAATATATTTGTAATGTTACAAGCAATATTGTATTTTCCCTGAAAATATGCAATAAATTTCATGTAGTCTTTAATATATTTATATGAAATATATGCATATTATTTCTAAATTAAGTCTCACTTTTCATGGAATTATGATATATTAATTTTAAAAATTACTATATTTAATTGAAATACACTATATTATTTAATTTATTGTGCAATAATTGCTAAAATTATATTCTAAGCGGAAAGGTACTGTCCACGTATGGGAGTACAAATATATATATATATATATATATATATATATATATATATATGTATTTATATTAAATAATATTATACAACGATAATAAAAATAACTTTTTATAAAGTAAACATATATGTTATAGGAGATTTTCAAAATTTCAGAATTTTTCTACACAAAATATTAAATATGAAAAAATTAATAAGTAGGTATTTTCATTCCTTAAAATGTCATCAATAAAAATTTAAAAACGCACAAATTTCTTGTAATGTTGTAATTATAAGTTATATTATAATAATTTATAACCTCTAAATAAACCATTATATTTTTTTAACCATAGTCCGCTGGGCGCTGGCCAATTTTTGGAATAAGCTCTTCTAACATTTTATCCGTTAAATCTTGAAGAATACTGGGCGTCACTTCATTTTCTGCAGAGATGTAGAAATATTAAAAATAATTAAATTCGCACGCAAGATATTTTTAGTACCTACTAATATAAATCACGAACTAAAATCATATATTCCACTAAACAATAATATTATTTCTAAACAACGAACCCTCAAATGTTGGTACGAAGTCAGGCAAGTTCCATTCAATTAATAAATCCATCATAGTAATCATGTACCGTACGTAGGTACTTAATAAATTTTAAGAAATAACGCTTATTTAACAAACTAGACACTTAAAAGTAACCAAGGAAAGTAACTACAATGGTTGAACTACAGACTAATCGAAACAAATAAAGACACGTCTTCAATAAGCACAGACCAAACAAGAACTAACACGTTATTTGTAAAATTCTTACGTTTAGTATATCATATTCTTCGCAAATATACCTTGCTTTCAATAAAACTTAACAGTTTTCTGATAAACTTTCATATATTTGTCAGAAATATATCTGTTTTAATGCAAAAAATACGAATATTTATTTGAAAATTAAAACACGTTTCTACAAAATATTAGTATAATCATTAGTAATTGATAAAATTTAAACTAAATATATATTACATTAATACAAAACATATTTATTTTCCCTTCAAATCAAATACAAATATATTATAAGGAAATTAGTAACGTGCAAATATACCGTACATTTAAAAGAAATTTATTCTCATATTTAAGAGTGCAGGATGAAATTTACATTAAATATATTATATTTACTGTTAATACAACACCCCCAAATATATAAATGTAATTCTGATAATCATACTGTTTTTTCAGTGCATGCAGCGATAATTTTAATTTTAGTAGAATAAAAATATGTATATTTTTAAAGATTAGAAAATAAGTTTTTTTCCTACAGAATTCAAAAATGAATAAATTGAGACTTGAAATTCTTACGAATATTGAAGGTGGAAAATACTTGAAAGATATGTAATTAAATGAGATAATGAGAAATATATCAAATATTTAACTGTAAATATTATAAATATTGTTTCAATTTTGAACCGTGGTTTGCAGTGCAGTGCAATCATGTTATATCAGTTTTTTTACGAAAATTTGAATTTCTCGCCGCAACCCGAAAACATATTGATCGAAAGTGCAAAAACCGAATGCAAAAAACGAAAATGCATTACCCGAAAGTGCATTTTTGGGAAATGTATGCGCACCGTCTAAAACAGTCAACTTATTCATCGCATGTGCACAATTGGCTTCTTTCGCTGTTAAGCTAATGCATTATCAGTTGATGCATAGTTCGGTTCATGCATTTTCGGTCAATGCATTTTCGGAATTTGCATCATTCGGATTTTGCACTTTCGGTCAATGCACTCTCGGGAAATGCACTTTCGATCAGCATTTTCGGAAAATGCATTTTTGAGATTTGCATATGTACCCAATTTTTCTACATAACTTTACTCGTTGAAATCAATTAGGTATCTAATTAACATATTCTATAATTGAAGATAAAATAGTTAAGATAAGTTTTTTATAAAACCTGTGGTGGCATAATGAATCAAAAACAATATAATCTAGATTTAAATCAACCAGACTCTTTCTAGTTATGGCTGTGGGGTTGTGCGTAACCAACAATAATGATTCCAGGGCGGTTCTTTGTAAACTTGCGGTGTAATAAGTTAGGATATGTAATTAATATCTAACCCACGAAGTCAGCTCTTGTGAGGCGCTTGGAAAATCTGGCAAGGTTATGTTGGGATAGACGGGTGCGGCAGGATTGAGACGTAAAGGGGGGTAATCTGACGCAGAACAACTTAATTAACAACCGACGTGCCAGTCACCTGCTTATACAAACCCTCATTAAACTATTCATGCTGAAATATCCCCCAAGATACAACGAAACGGAGTAAATACCCACCAAGACGAAAATCTTTCGTTTGGGAATTGATCATCGCCAATCATAGCAATTTAAATGTTTTATAAATATTTCATATTTTAATTACCTTAACATTTGAAAAATATTATGAAAAATTTCAGGACACATTGAAAAAAGTTCAGATATTTGTTACAATATCCAGTACCTATTCGAGTTTCGAGACACTAATCTAATAATGAGGGAAATCTACTGACAATTTTAATTTTGGCAGAAAATATGCACAGAAATATTAATTGCAAACTTTTTTTTACTTTATTATTGAATATTTGTGTTAATAATAATATTTGTGTTAATAAAACTTAATTTATGTTTATATTTATTAATTAGGTATAGGTAGGTATACCTACTTACAGTGGCGGCGCTAGATTTTTAAATTTGGGGGATCAGCAGGGATCAGGAAAAATATAGAGGAGCACATTAGCACATATAATTTTAATTAAATTTTGTACAATATTTTAATATTATTTAAAAGTAAAAAAAATATAATAATATTTCCCGAGCGCTTCATATTTGCGACATACTACCTATTCCGTCTTCAAAACTCAAATACAAAATGAAAATGAACACTCAACTTTTAATAAATATCGCCCTATTACAGCATGTATACGAACAACGAACTTGCGAGCACTTTAGCCTCATTTTCATTCGCTAAAGTTTGAAAGATCTAAACTTTATGTTTACCACTTACTAAAGCTATTTTTAATTTATTATTAAATACTATGTTTCTTAAACTTAGATATAAATGTAAACCTGCAAACAAAATGCGTATGTGAATGAGGCTTAAACTTTCGTAAATGTTAACATAAATGTAAACCTTAAAACTAAATGCTTATGTGAATGCAGCTTTAATGCATTTAGTAATTACGAGTTCGTAGCCTCGTTCGTAGCGGCAGCGTCATATCGGACCACCGGCCGCTTGCGTAGGCCCAATACTTATTGTGTAGCGTTTTATTTATAATTTTTGTATTTACGTTGAAATATAAATGTAATAAATGTTTTTTTATTTGAAAAATTTACGTCCCCCCCACAGGTGCCGCCACTGTATACTTGGCCCCGCTTTCAAGTGGTATTTGGGGTTGATTACTTTTAGTTAGAAAACTTAAATTTTTAATTTTAACATAAATGTATAAATAAGAAACATAATATACGAGTACACGAAAAACGCATATAGAGTGTGCTTCTGCTAAATAGGTAGGTATTGGAATAATTTCTAAATTATTATTACGTATATAAGTAAAAAATAAAACTTAGGTAGGTATATTATTTGATGTAAATTTGAAATCGTATTTTCAAAATCTAAGCGTAAATGGTCAAGCTTACAGATTTATGATAATTTTCGGGTGGTCCAAAATAATATTACCTATACTCTCTATATACTAAAAACAATAAGAGATACTGCGTTCATCATTTTACCATTAAATTTTGTAGTCAAATTTAATGCAAATAATTTCGACAGACAGGTACTTAAGTTGTTATTATTTTGCATTAATTTGTTTGTTAGCATTTTCCGAGACTTATAAATATTTAATAGATACATACTTACCCATTATTTCTTATATGGATATTGTATACTCGGTGCTATATTGAAAATAATTAATTTTTGGACATCCAAAAATATTCTGAATTCCTAAAAATTTGGTTATAAGTAAATTAAATGCCGTAAACCGCAATTCAATTTGAAAAGTATAACCTACAGATTTGTCTTGTGTTCAAGCAATCAATATAAAGGAAATACTCAGACAAGTTAAACTTCTTGTAATATTATTTAAGATAATTGTAATATTTTTAAATATCCATATTTAAGGACAGTTGGAGTTAAGTTGGTACTTAAGTCGAGAATATATTGAGAAATATAAAACTCCCGTTTGTAAACCCTCGAACAAGCAAACCAGAAACAATAAATTCTCCGGGTCCGTTTGTTCGTATATCCAGCGGCAGCAGGGGTTGTAGATGGCGACAACATCGCCTCACCCTCGCCGGGGGTAAAAAGAAAGAAAACCCCGGACGCCGGGCGTCGCCGACGTCCATTTATCATATTCCGGCATCGGGATAACGCGCGCGACAACTCCACAAGAAACAACCACTCATAGTTAAATGTCAGCCGGGGATAGAAAAATGTAAGGGTTCCATTTTGTTTAAAGTGCAACTTCAGATGTCCATCGAGAGGAAAAGTTTCTACAGGCAGACAGAAAGATGTTGAGATGCTCAGACAGAGTTTATATGTTTTATTCTTTTATTAGAAGTGTCCTGTGTTGACGAATTGTTTATTGTTTCCCACAATCATGTTAAATTTTTCTTAATGTTCTTTTTTTGTTATGAATTATTTTGTTTTATATGCTATGCAAATGTCATTTTATAGATTTTCATTTTGTATTATTTAACAATTTTTAACCATACAACGATTTATTAATTGATAATAATTTGTATTGAGTATTTTATTTGTTCAGTATGTACATATATTCCATTAGAACTAGTGAAATAAATATTGCAATGAGCAATATTTATGTATATCTCTGATTTTTATTTCTTGATGCTTGAAATTACTTGAGTTAGTAAATTTATTATCCAACTTGTTATTTACCAATAAAACTTGTATTATTGTTTTTGCTCAATACTTTTTTAAGAAGTATGCTAAATTTAATTACTTATAAGCAGGGCAAGCAATCGGTTTAAAAAACCGGTTAACTGTATTTTTTTTAAATGTGATATTTAAAACCCATTAAAGCCCATAAATCAACCCATGTACAATTATGATGAACTTCACACTGTACACTGATTTTTGCTATAAGCATTAAAAACTTTTGTGCCACAGTGCACTTAGATGTATAAAATAAAAATAACGAAAACCAGAAAAAAATTCGTTTCTATATCATAGGATAATGGGCTAGTTGCATGGACTGAAAATTCGATTTTTAACACTATGAACTAATATTAGGTCTAAAACATTAATAAAAATACAAATTTTATTTTTAAAAAATTATGTTTCTTTCTTCTAAATTGAGAAAGGAATTTTTGCTGTGGCGTCATTATTTTGTATTGGACATAGGTATGGCAGTTTTATACGTTACACCACATATGATTATATTATAAAATCTTTTGGAAAATCAGGACAATCTTAGTAAGTATCTAAAATATTTTAAATCACTCAAAAATCGTAAATAAAATCTTAAAATCCTCGAAAAATCTTCAAAATTATGTAAAATCCTACCAGCCAGAGCACTAATAGTCTAGCTACTGAAGTGCTCTATAAATATATACTAAATAAAAAAAATCCTACCAATCTAGAAAAAATCATTAAAAACCATACAATTTTTGTAAAATTATTACAATTCGATCATAAATCCGTAAAATCTATAAAACCTCTATTGAAGTAAAATTGTTGTACACTAAATATCAAAGTGATTTACCCCTCGGGCATTATTAAATATAGGTATTTCTTCTGTAAACTAATGTAAAAATATTAGGCCACTGGGTGGGCGAAGATTTTGCAGGGTGGGTCCTGGACCACTCTTAGTTACGTCTTTGTGTAGACCTTCTTCTCGTCCAGTAAATTTTGATTCTCATATTAATCTTTCGTCGCATAAAATACTATTTTCAAATAGACAATTTACGTAGCTAAAAGAAATATAGGTCATTATCTGAAGTGCATTTAATCTCTCTAATGATCAACTGGTAATATTTTCTACAATTTCTGCATTTTAATCTTCATTTCTACATTCGAGAGCCCAAAGCGGAAATTGCACCCAAACGAAATTTTTATCTCCGCCATCAGAGTTTGTAATAACTTCTATGTAATGAAAGAAACCCTGCCGTAACATTTCCAGTTAAAAAGTTGCAAAAGTTAATTGTAAGTATTGTCACATAATAATTACACCAGTGTAAACGTAGCTTCATTCCCTCATTTTTACTAGCTAGTTATAAAGTTTCATATTACACAGAATAAGAGCAAATAATAGAAACCAGAAAATATCAACATAACTTCAACAACTGTCGTGTTGAGTTAGTGTGCCGAGTATGAAACGTATTTGCATATCCATTATCCGTGTGAGTGTGTGTATGTGTGTGCGTATGTCGACTCCTCAATTTGCATGTAAAAATAAGGAGGCCTTTGTTACACAACTCAATTTTTACCCTCCTATTGCTTTTATATTATCAATCAATTTCAACAAGAAGCATACGATGAATTCGAATATATGCGAACAATAAAAGTAAACTCGTTTCAGAAGCTAATAAAATGCTTCTTATTTTTCAGATAGATTGAACAAGGATGTCTGGAAGACAATTCTAAGATAACTAAAGGCTATTTAGATCGTTATTATTAAAAACATTAACTTATAACTTCGCTGTGATGACAATCAAACAAAAATTGTTGAGCATCTCAACCGAACAATCTATAGACCTGGGTGTAAGCTTCCCAGCTGAAAAATATTTTTTTATGATAGCAAAGACTTTTCTAATACCTCCTATAGGGTCATGGAGGTAAGAAAACAATGTAAGGAGCATTAGTCAAAAAGTGAAACCGTTTCCCCTTCCAAAGTATGTGCCAAATTGTCACTTGCTAATCACGTGGTACTTTTCTACTTAGTAATTTTTACATTTAAAATAAATCATATGAAAATATGGTTTAATATAATATAAAGGTGTTATTTATTTAATCGTATCATCAACTGTTATTAACTTTTAATATGCAACATTTATTGATAATTATAAACAACATAATACGTTAGTTACTTATAATACGTTAGATACATATAATTCATTAGTTACAACGATAATAACATCAAAACCTTCCATAATATGCGAACTGTCAACTAATTGACAGATAAAATTGTTGATTTGTTTTAACATAGCTGTCGTTGATGATATGATTAAGCTTTGAATATAAGGCGAATATATGCGTTTTAAGCCCCTTGGATGTTCAAAGAGACTCGGTTTCACCTCGTCGCTGAGCAACATCCTCGGTATTATAAATCGCATAATATTCTTGTTATATTATAAAAATATGGTTGTGCGTGTGTAAAACTGGAGCATATTTTTAGGTTAAAAAAATTATTCCTTCATTGAACAAGTACATTATATTATTAAAATTATATATTTTACATTAAATTCTATCATACCAATTATGAATGTAACACTCAGTGGCGTAACTACCATCTGAGGCCCGTGGCAAATTTATTGAATGGGCCCCCTTCCCCCCAGTAAAAATCGTCACGTTGTAATTAAATTTTTATAAATCAGTTACCCAACAGTATTACTAATATTATGTGCATTATTGTTAAATATCAAATACATTTTATTTTCAAAAACAAAGGTATTACATATTTATTATGAAATAAAAATTTAATCTTTACAAGATGTTTATTAATAAAATTCTTTCCTCCGAGCTTTCTGTTCCCCAAAAGTATCGATAACGTCATCAAAGTTCAAAGATCGGGCATTAAAATTTTCAATAGACAGAATACCCAAGTTACGTAGTCTGTCTTGTCCCATTGAGTTTCTTAAATAGGTTTTTATTAATTTTAGTTTCGAAAATGATCTTTTTGTCATAGCAAACTAACGAAGAATGCGTAGTAGAGAGTAGAGCCCTCCGTACTTAAATATAAAATAAAATATAAATCCGGGATTCCCCTAACACCATGCGTCGATAGTCCGCCAGCGCCACGAAAAAGTACTTTCTTGCTTAACAAAATGCGGGAATTCCCCCGAGCGTCACTAGCTCGCCCGCGCCACCAAAGTACCGCGACAAAAAATTAAGTAAACAATGGACGCGTTCTTAAAATGATCGACATCCTTTTCTCATGAATGCGTTTAAATCTTAATAATTTATTTCAATTTGTACATGGTCTCTAATTGTGTCTCACTCCAATTAATTTTAAGTACTTATATAAAATTGATAATTTTTACAAAGTTTTGTTAAAAATGTTAGGTTACTTCTGAGCTCGGGCCGGGGCCCCAGCCCCCGCAGGGCCCGTGGCATTTTGCCAGCCCTGCCACCCTATAGTTACGTCACTGGTAACACTCCATGCAATCGTATGTGTAAATTCATTAATGAATTAAATTTTGATTTTGATATTTTCATGGAGAGTTGTAACAAATTTAAAATAATGTTAATGAATGAATTTTGTAATTAGAATAAGTTTATTATAATCAATGAATACTGTTTCTTACTTATCCCTCAACTATATTGTACTTCTTTGTATATTCTTGGCATCTTCTTTTTTTCAGTATTTAATTATATACGAGTACACTCCTTAATTGGAACTTTGTCCTCTCGAGTGGTAAATAAATAAATAAATATTGGTACCTATGTTATTCGGCTTGAGTTCAGTAGGTCGAAAGGTTATAATAGAAATACCCTAGATAATTTTCATCGTTTTTATTTTAAACAATAAAGCCAGAATTGATAAAATTTTGATGCTACTACCGTGGCAAGCCTAGCGATTAATAACATGCTTTATTTAAATTTGCTACAGAAATTTAATAAGTTTCTTCTCATTTTTAAGTACAAACTCTTAATATTGCTTAAATATATATGAAACCCATTACAGTCAAAATATTTGTAGGTAGGTATACATCGTGAAACTCCAGTGACTATTGAGAAATAAATTAGTTGTTTAACGCAGGACGGTAAAAAAACTTGAATAAGTACGTTTGTTATGGATTTTTTTGGTTTATGCCCAGTTCACACGAGGAAAGTTTTGCCTAAAAAGTTTTCTTAAAAGAAAAGAAAAAAAGCAAGTGTTATTGAAAACTGTAAGTTTTCTATGCTGTTAACTCGGGGAAACTAATTATTTTATAAAATATATTAAAGCTAGTAACCCAAAATTAAATAATAAATATTTATTTCCCCGTGTTTCTTTTTTAAAGAAAATGTTTTAGGTAAAACTTTCTCCATGTGAATAGGGCATTATTTTACTTTATTTTAATAGAATTTTTATATATTGCTATAAAATTTCTGATATAAAAATACAATTTTTAATTCAAATCCGGACACCACCCTTTAGTAATTCCTGACTATATGCCACTGTCATGTTTACCTACTAACTACTTTTTGTCGTTTTATGAAACATTTTATATTATTGTATAATATTATTTGATTCGAATATTTATATTTAAATTCAGCTTAAAATAATTGTAGTATTGCTCAAAATAATAGTGTATTCATCGTTACAAATAGGGATTTGAAAATGGTGTCGTCTTTTAAAATTTCAGTAGCAGTAACAATAGTGTTGCATTTGCGTTGGTATTATGACCGCTTCGGTAAATTGCAATTGTTCCATGCTGTAAATGTAACCGCAAAACAGTAGAATGGTTATACATAAAACTGAAGTTTGCGGTAACATGGATGAAATCTTATTAGAAGTTAAGATTTTAATTTGTATAGCTCGTATTAAAATAATTACACTAGTCTCTCGTCTCGCAATCAAACATAAATGAAACCATTTCCCGGGAAACTTCTAACTCTTCTACGTTTCCTCGCTATTCTCTACTCGTTCAAGACTTTCCATGCAAAGTGAGGACTTAAAAATAAGCGCACCAATCTATCTCAAGTAATTCCCTAGCGTAACAAACTGAAATAAAACACTGCGGAGGAAGAGTGGGGCGGAGAGAAAGGGGTATGAGACGCCCAGCAGCGAGAAGAGCTAGGAACAGGGCTAGATTGTAGAACAGAGGGTAATGAATATCAATGTGGTGCTCCTGCAACACTCTGCTGACATATAACCGGCCAATCAGTGCCCAAAATGAGAAAATTCGTGGTATGATTGGGATATTAGAAAAGGTATCATTTTTATCAGGAATTTAACATTTTATTAAAAGTGCGTCTCAACACGAATATGTATTTAAACAAAAAATATGGAAAGTTAACTTTAAATGGAAGATTGATTTTTCGGCTGGATGTTCAATAAAATGTAAAATTTCTTGGAGAAGCAGTCATTTTATTAAAATCCAATAAACACCAACTTTTCTACTGCAATTCAGTCTTCATCAGAGTGATAATTGGTTATTAAAAATAACTTAACTTTAAAGGTTTGAGTAAGTAAGATATATTTTATTTATCTTTACATTCTACCACATGGCGTAGGTAAAGGACAGGGGGTATACGCATACGTGTATCAAGTTGAACTGCACACATTTTTATATTTATGATATTTATTGCTCCATTCTCCATACCTATCGTTAGTGTTCCGTTAATTCTGCTTACTCACCATTTTTCATCGTTAGTGCGGCATAAAAACACTCAGACTCACTTGTTTTTACAGTGACATAAACAGGGGCGGATGGGCTAATATGAACTGACCTGGGAGAGTAATTTTTGTGGCCCAAGACTTATTTGCTAGAATCAGTGGTGTAGTCCTATTAAAATAGTAACCGCGATGCTGTTGCGTAGAAAAAACGAAAAAAGCACACAGGCAAAAAAATTTGGGTTCAAGGTCAAAGGGTGTTTGTTTAAAAGTTAAGTATCTTCATACATAATATTTTACCCTCTTTCATGTATAAAAAATTAAAATAAATAATAAATTTTTAAAATTTAATAAAATAAATGATTTACATATTTTAGCATTTAGATAACAGCTGGGAAGAGTTTAACCTCCAACTACCGCCCTTCACCCCACTGGCTTTCGCCTATGATTATTTGTAGATCATAAACATCAAATAAATATATAAATATTTAATTAACTGAAAAACAAAAGGAAAATACATTAAGCTATTATGAAATTATAAAAAAATATACTTTGGAGTTGGGTGAAAAATTGTTTCGTTCGCGGGACAATTGTAAAATCTGAAGTGAAGACCGTAGCAAAATTTTCAGTTCAATTCAAGATCATAAAGAGGGTAATTTTACCGCCATTAGCATTACATTACACTACAGACGAAATAAAAATATTGAAACATACAATATTGACATATTTTTAAATATTTAAACTTGAAACATGTAAGACTACCTAAATTTAAAAAATATTAGATTAATTTTAGAATAGTTCTAGCAAGAATGGAATTAGCGGGCAACATAAAAAATTGTTACAATGTTGCATTTACAGATTCGTTCTTAATTTATTCTGAAGAAATGCATTAGAATATCCGCAGTACTTGTCTTTTATATCAACATTATAAATATAAAAATTAAGTTATTTGAAAATTAAGTTTTTAGGTTTATAATAATTATCAAATTTAATAAATGGATCATCAGTCAATCGTTACCGGCCCACATCCAGCTGGCCCACCGGGAAATTTACTGGCATCCCGGTGGGCCTTTTGGCCCCTGGACATAAATATTACTTTAAATTAGTTATCATTGTATTAATAGGTATAATGTGACTTTAACTAATTAAAATAAATTATCTCCTGATTAATATTAACAACAAAAATTATATTTCCTCACTTTCGTGGTAGTATTAAATTTTCTTTGACTACTAATTTAACCTGATTTACCATGATAAAGACACAAGATTGTGTCGAAACGTCGGTTTCTTAGTAAATAAATATCTTTTATCTACAACTATTAAATAATAGCTTCATTTTATATCTAACTCCAAATACAAAATGTGCCTCATATTACACAGCGTGTAATATTAAATTTCATATTTCACGCTTGATTCAACCAATAGCAAACAAGTATTTTCTTAGAGTTACAAGCATTTGTCTGAAGTTTGTTGGTCGTAGACAGATAATAAGTAAGGTTATGTGTGGTTGATTGATACAACAAACCATTTAACTGCAACAAATAGTATCGTATTGTCGTAATGAAGGTAAATTATGGATATTGTAAGTAGTAAAAATGATATGTTCACCTCTAGAGATACGAGAAGCAGCAAAAGCGGTGTCATTAGATTTGTTACTCATTTGTGTGTTTCTATCATTGCTAAAAACAGTAAATTTTGATATTTTTATGAATTTCACAAATTGTAGTAATTGTACATTAATTTTGTAAGTAAATAAATTATTCTAGCAACCATTTTCTAATGATTGTTGGTTGTTAATCGATGACAGATGTAAGTAGGTAAAATTATACAACACCAAGTTCATTTACAAGTAGTATAGTATTTGACTCGCATATAATGGTTATATTGCACTCAGATGATTAGAACACTCGCCTATGGCTCGTGTTTTAATTTTCATCTTAGTGTAATATAACCTACATTATATGCTCGTTAAATAATATACTATTAACTGCATTTCCGATTATTTACATCCTTCATTATTACACTACCCAGTAGACTATTCCAATTATTATTTCTATATGAAATCGTACAGTAATAAAATCGTAGTAAAAAATTTGAACCGGCTATGTTAGATAATCTTTTAATGCTTTATTCGAAATTATTTTTCAATTTAGCAAAAATATTTTCTTTTATTTTATGTTTCATATAAATTATTTTAAATAAATTAGTGCAATTGAACTTAAAAACCTAAAATAAAACTATTATTTTATTTGGGATCACATCTGTATTATTTTATTTAATATGCAATATGCATGTTTTTACAAAAGCATGTTATTATACTTTATATTATTTATGATACAAGATTGCAACTATGTTCTAAAAATATAAAAATTGAGACCGAACTCAAGTCAAATATAATAGTTTATTTATAATTATTATGAGTTCTTAAAATTTCTATCCATTTAAAAAAAAATCTTAGCTGCACAATATCTCTCATTTTATGTGGCAGTCGTTATATTCTTAAATTCTTCTGACGAAATTTAACCATCAGTAAAATGAAAGAAAAATAACAAAATTCATATTCGAATCGCTCCAAATCAAATTTCCCTAAGGGTAGCAAGGATTAAAGAAAATTAAAAATGAATTAGAGCGTAATCCACAGGAACAGACGTAAACATTCTTGTTTAACACGATACGCACTACGTGGGTACTCGTGTACTCGTGATGTTATTAAACAAAGATCTTCCTCTGGATTTTACAATGTTTGCGTTTTCCCTCAGGTGGAATTTTTGTTTTTTTGTTTCCGTTTCACTGGCCAATGGAAGAGAAATTAGTATTGCTCGCCAAACTCATTTCTCTGATGGAGTATGAGTGCAGTTAATCGACGAAATTTACAGAGAAATTAAAAAATACATATTCATCAAGCTTTTTATTAACATCTCCGAGTCTTAAGCATTTTACCTATAACATTTTGTACTACGAATTAATATCTTTTTACCCCCTGCTTCATGTTCTACAAGAGAGGTGTAGGTATTTGTAATTTTCGAGTGTTTTTTATTTTTTATTGTTTTTAAGTACCTACGTAGGTTATACGGTTATACTATTTTAATATAAAATCGAAATTTTACATATGTACATTATTGTGGTGTGTCTAATAAAATAATGTAATTTCTAGTAAAACACGTAAGTAGTATGCTCTACATTATAAGGGAAAGTAATTTTTAATGTTTAGAAAAATTACAAAGCTTTAAAATAATCCGCACAAGGTTAACATTTTTACCTCCCGCCTTATATTCTATAAGGGAGGTATTGTGTTGGGTCAAAATTTTCGATCAAGCACGTTTTAGGATCCATAGAATACGAATAAAGTATTTTCGAGATGATGCCTGAGTGAATGTGTGTACGTTAGGTCGTATGTAACATTTTTTCCGGCTTCTATAACTCAAAAGGTTAGAAACATTTAACAACCAAATTTTGTATATAACGTCGTAATACAAATCTTAAGAACCCAGTTATTTTTTGAAGCAATCTCCAACCGGAAGTAGTACTTTTCTTAAATATTTTGATAAATAATTAATTTATCGCAATATTTTATATTTCAAATGAAAGATTACCTATATATTATTATCTACAATTTTTAGCATTTTGTAAATTATTCTGTCATAGTACTCTGGGATATTTCCTTTAATTCTAAAATAGGTAATGATTTATACACATTTTATTAACATTTTAAAATGAATGCAAACTTTAAACTTCAAATTACTCAAAATAATCATTTTTGACTTAGTGCCTTTTTCTTGTAAGCCCACGATAAGTACATAGTTTTATTAACAAATCCAGTACAATTGGATTTTAGACTACAAACACTAATAATTTTGTCCACGAAAATGGAAAATGTGTAACACAGCCGATTAATTTATTATCACATCTCCAGGTCGTGTCCCAGTTTCAAACTATTCTATTTCCTATTTGCTGTTTTCTATTTACTCTCTTGTTTTGTTTTGTTATGATATGAACATTTTCGTTTTCACATTGTTTGGTGTTCCGTGTTGCGGTAGTTTTATGAAGTGTTGTACAGATAACAAAATACATTGTTATATAGCTGACAGTAAAATTGAAGCTTTTTCATGCATGCAACTTTGCTTTATTGAGAGTACACAATCTGTGGATTATACGTCACACGTTATCATGCCACAATGCAAAACGTTTAACGTTATAAAATGCTTTACAAGGGGAATAGTCTTTAAACAGTTTGTCAATTATTTTTTAAGCCCGGAACCGGGCAGATTCTGTACGTTAAGCCTTTGACAGACGATGAGTTTCTTCATTAAAGCTTCAATATTTCAATCAACCTTACTAAACAAACTTACCATATGTACTATGTATGTAATTACAATGTTTAATCAAACAGGTCAATTGCGAAATTCAATAAATATCTACATATCTAATATATTTGTGTTGTGCTTTGGGCAATTCCACCCGAGAAGTTCCTAGCCATTTCTAGTATAATGTAAATCAGAAATTCCCTTCCGAGTTCCTTTCGATTTCCATACTTTTTCTAGTATAGAAATATACGCCTGCACAGTAAAAAATCTGTAAAATTACCATAATAAATTATTGTTACTGGAATCTAGATTGCCTAGGTGAAATATAGTAAATTTACATTAACAATGTAATTTTGTCTTACTACGTAAAATTTTATATTTTTAGTACATAATTTAATTAAAAACTAGTAAATTTACTTAAATTATTAGTCCAGGCAACGAATGCTCAAAAAAAGGTATAGAGGGAAATGCTTGGAACACAATTTTTGACTTCATAACTTTGATTGGACTAGTTAGAGGGTGAACATATCAAAAGTCCCCGCCCGTAGCCCTTAAGCCGAGGTGTGGCGGAGGGTTTGAAAGTCTAATTTTTCGGTTTTTTGTTTATATCTCGGAAGCTATGCGTCCTACCGACATTGCTTTCATTTTGTATAGAGTGGTCATGTCGGTAGGACGCATAGCTTCCGAAATATAAACAAAAAACCGAAAAATGAGACTTTAAAACCCTCCGCCACACCTCGGCTTAAGGGCTACGGGCGGGGACTTTTGATAAGTTCACCTCCTAACTAGTCCAAACAAAGTTACGAAGTCAAAAATTGTCTTCCAAGCATTTCCCTCTATACCTTTTCGTTGACTGGACTATATATACTAAATTTAATATGAAAATTATGAGTACCTACCTATGTAATTTTATATAGTTAGACAAAATTACATTTTTTAGGTAGGTAGATACCTAAATTTATTATATTTCACCTAGGCAATTTGGATTCCAGTAACAATTAGGTATAGTAATTTTACAGAATTTTTGTTTACAGTCTATTTTCCTATTCGAGATACGTACTAGATTTGTCTAGGCATGCTTTGTTCAGTGTGCAGTCAGTTTAACCAACCTTAAAAAATTTTGGTATGGAAAAAATCGAAGATTTCTGCTTGAATACAAATAGTTCGGAAATAAAGTATGAAACTCGAACGAATCTCGGATGGAAATCGAACTAGATATCTAGCATGAGTCTAGACAAAAAAGGAAAATATAATTCAGCCTTAAGGTAACAAAACAAAACCAAAGTTACGCCAGTAGTCTGGGAGCTTCAGGAAGTAATTTTTGGCAAGCATTAGCCAGTGTAATAATTATCCTTTGACTTGTGGTAGATTTACTGACAACTTATGGGAAACGGCAAGTACCAACAACAACAACAACAAGTACCAATAAATTCAGTCCCAGACTACTGGTCATTGTCGATATGATTTGTGAATTCTTGCCAATGTTTGGCCAGTAGTGTGGGATCGTCTTAAGGTTTCCACATGTATTACTGGAATATACAAAATATTAGTAAATGTTACAATAAATAAATAAATAAAAAATAACCCGTGCTAATATCTGTTGTATTCTCTCCTACACCCAAATTTACTATAAATATTGACATTATCATACTAGCTTATCTTAACAGGAGGCATAATTTTATCATAAAACAATTAATTTAAGTGATGAATTTTCAAAATATTTGCGTTTGGTAATTACAAAGTTATTTGTATATCATTATCGTTTGGATACAGCCTTGATTATTGTATGAAGTGAAATTGATATCGTACTTATATCTTACGGCAAACTCCAACCTACCATTATGTATGTGGCACATATTGAGTAATAATTTCTTGGTTATTTAACAATGTTCCCGACCTCTCTCTAGCGTTCAGGTCATCACCGTCAGGTCTGTGAAGCATGAAATTGCACGAGGTGCGTGTTCCGAGCGCTGGGTGTACAGCTCCTGCTACACGGGAATTACTCCTGCAAATCTGTTTTCTGCTCACATAACGCGCTTAAATATTCACTCCCTTATATTTACCTCTTTTAACTACCAACGAGAAACGTTTACACGACTTTACAGCGCCAGAAGTAGCACGGTAAAGGTTGTACAACTTTGTACATGGAAAGATATTAAAAATCATCCCAACGGGGCAATTTACACTACTATCCGACAGAATAAAAGAATGAGAATAAGAGGAAGTATTTTTATTTGTAATACGGTTATTCTATTCTTGATTGTAATATAATTTATGTTAACAATTTGATAAAGGCTGGTACATATACTGTTGTCTCGTATTACATTGCTGTGAAATTAAAAGCAAAATAGATTGTCATTATATTTATTATTATTGTGACTGTGTTTATAAAATCCATGTAAACTCATATAAGTATTAATAAACTAGTTTACCAAGGGTAAAAGTAAACAATATTTTCTTGTTATGTTGAAATTTGAAATATCCTCTTCTAGGTATATTAATTAAATAGGTAGGGGAACGTGTTATACCTCTAGACAAAAATTACGTTTTTGTTTTATTTTTTTGTGATGAGTTTTTAGCAGAGACTCGAACCGCACATAATATCATTTCAGGTTCGGTTCGCAGTTCACTGTACTTTATCGGGTTCGGTTTTGTTCCGGTTTTCAGATTGCTTTCTGAAAGAATCCGGTTACCGGTTTTCAATAAAGCGGCTCAAGCTCTGGTTTCGATTCAATGATTTATTAAATGACAAGAATTGATTTACAAAATTCGTTCCAATTTTAGACTAAAATATAATAAATTTCTAAAAAAAATAAAAACGAAAAACACGAAATTTAAATTAATGTTTAAAACCATCGGTTCGGCTTCAGTTATGGGTTTACCAAATTATTTTTTTAACGGTTTGGTCTGGTTCGCAGTTGGCTAAAATAGCTGCGGTTGGTTCCGGTTCGGTTGGAGTCGCTTGGTTTTAGAAAAATAATTGTACATTAAAGAACAACTAACTTATCTTAATTGCTATAATATACAACAAATAAAAATGGCAAACTCTCGAGGTACAATGCGGTATTGTGGACCAGTGCTGGTTGTATTTTGGGACAAATAAAATATAAGGAAAAAATCTCATGTGGTCAGCACAAGACCTCCCGCTATACCCTACCCGTTTAGTTAATTCAAATAGATTAAATTTTTAAGCAATTCTACACACTACATCGATATAAAAGACCATTCTAAGACGAGGATAAGGGCTTAAGAAATGTGCGAGATAGTTCATTGAGCTTTTAAAAAAATATAACCAAAGCAGTTCTATATAAATTATTTGGCATTTAAATAAGCTTTAGTACATTTTTCTCTTGCTCATAAATAAATTCTTCTGAAATATGTCTGTAAATGTCAAGGCCGGTCCTGAGTATCAATAGACTCTTCCACTCTTTAGTTGCCTCCGTCGTCTCGTCTGCAATTTCTCGCGAGAATTTCAAACAAAAATCATCCGCCTGTAAATGAAATGTCACCGCTCAATATGACATCCTTGTCCAACGTATAGAATCCTTCAGTGAAAAAGAGACAGACTGTGTCGATTTTCAGTAGAATTGCTAGTCACGCAGCTACTGTGTAAATATCACAATATATAAACTACTACTTGAAAATCATGCCACCCTTTACAATTTCGGTATTTTTAGACATTTGCCTTGAAGGAATTGTAGTATTACCACAAAAATCAAGTAAACAGACAGACGCCAGAGGGGTGCATCTGCAAAACTCGAAAATGCGTTGACCGAAAGTGCAAAAACCGAATGTATAGCAAATTCCGAAAATATTTCGATCGAAAATGCAAAACCCGAAAGTGCATTTCTCAAAAATGCGTTGATAGAAAGTACAAAAACTTAATGATGCAAATTCCGAAAATATTTCCCGAAAATGCATTGACATCATCTGGCAACTACTGCCTAAAACAGCCAACTTATTCATTGCGTGCTCACACAAGGCATCTTTCGCTTTCGACTAAAGTATTATCGGGTGATGCATAGTTCGGTTTATCAGTGGGTTTATGCATTTTCTGCCAAAACATTTTCGGAATTTTTCGGTCAATGCATTTTCGGGCAATGCACTTTCGGTCAATGCATTTTTGGGCAATGCAACCTTTTCCCGTCAGAGAAATAAGTACAATGCCTAAAGGTTAAAACAAAATATTTTTAACACATACCGCCTATCCCATTCTGAAATAATAATTGTTGTAATTAAAAAATCAAGATTAACAAACAGGCGTATAGCCTAGTGCGTTTTGTTACTAAATGGGAATGACAAGTTTGAATCCAGTCATGTATCACACATTTCAGTTTAACTGCACAAAAGATTCCCCAGTTGTGTACTCTCCACTAACAATAATGAGCAATGAATTAATAACTAATAACCACGCATAAGGTAAAATATTATATTTATATCGACGACTAATCTAATAATATGTGACAATGTGATTGCCCTCTCCAGTTGGAAGTTGGATAAAAGCTGTGGTAGATCAATCAACAACAACAACATATTTTCTATTTTTTAATGAAAAAATTAAGAGCCTTCCACAAAAAAATTATTTTTGCCGGAAAAGAACTGCAAATTATTATATTAAAAATAAAGTAAAATACTGTGCACCAAACTTTGTCATGGAAGTAATAATAAGTAATAATAATAATAATAACACAAGCCTTTATACTTATTCAACTTGTTCAAAATT
The DNA here is from genome assembly GCA_947534325.1 of Agonum fuliginosum. NCBI lineage: Eukaryota > Metazoa > Arthropoda > Insecta > Coleoptera > Carabidae > Agonum > Agonum fuliginosum. The sequence goes on along the minus strand of OX384029.1, from coordinate 15,026,236 downwards.
CGTTTTTAAGTTATTCTAATAATCAGACTACCAAAGGTGCTAGTTTTAATGCACAGCACACAAATTTTTGATTTAGCATTGCTTTATAGTAACTTACTTGTACTTTTAAAAATAAATTCTCATATTATTATACTGTTTGTATTTTTGTACAAGCTTTTTAACAAGATTGTCGGGATTTTTATGAAAAGATAAAAGTGTTTTACACTTTTGTAAGTTTTAATAATGGTAGTAAACTTGCAGATGTGTTTTTATGATTCCATTCTTGTAGTATATTTTATCATTTAAAAGATAGGTACTTTACCATTGAAGTATTGTAATATGAACATAATGAGTTAATAAACAAGTCGCTACTTTTTTATTTAACGTATTTTGCAATTTTGAATATAATGTCTAAACCAGATTAGTAAATTAAAGTTAGACATAAGCAGATTTTAAGAGCAGGGTTATAAATCCAATTTAAAGTGAATAATTAGCTAAATGAAGTCTGCTAATGGAGGTGGAACGTTGAAACTGAAAGATCGATTTACTGTCGTAGTAAATCAGGTTCGAATGTTGAAAGTACCAGTGACGTTTGCGTTTAAGAATAGGGCTAATGCTACTGTTGAAGACTAATTTACACTAGCAATACACGATATAAGATATAAAATAGTTTAGAAGAGTTTACAACTTTCACTCGCGTTGAGTGCGTTAGGTAACCAACTGTGGTTCTGAGTTTTACTGCACGAAAATGTGCCTAGTGGTGCACTCTTCAATAACAAGCATCAGTACTCGTGACTCATTTTTGGAAAGTCTTATAAATTACCTATAATACAGAGAATTCGATGTAGAGTAGTATATTATATTTGAACTATATACCGGGCGACTACATGAAATTTGTTTTATAGGAAAAACAATGTTATATTTACCTCCCGCTTACCTCTGTAAGGGAAGTATTGAAATCATGCTAAAATTGGGTTGAGTTTTAAGTGGATTAGCACGAATTAGGATCCATAGAACTCATTTTTGATAGTTTCACGATGATGTCTGTGTGTGTGTGTGTGTGTGTGTGTGTGTGTGTGTGTGTGTGTGTGTGTGTGTGTGTGTGTGTGTGTGTGTGTGTGTGTGTGTGTGTGTGTGTGTGTGCGTGTGTGTGTGTGTGTGTGTGTGTGTGTGTGTGTGTGTGTGCATGTGTGCGCGTGTGTGTCGGATAACTCAAATACGAATTACCCAAAAATTTTGATATTTGATATTTTACATTTGTATACTAATTGAAAGAGATGCTTAGATTTTGGTACAAATAGCTTGACTGAGAAGTGGTATTTTCTTGAAAAATTCTAACATTTTTTGTAAAAATATAGTATAGGTAATTTTGCAATAGTTACAATTTGCCATAAGACATTTGGAAGAACAAATTACGTCTTATAATATTTATTTAATATCTTTTCGATATCTCTTACCAGTAAAGGAAAACTATTTTTTTTTAAATATGTAATTTTACTTAACACGATTTGTAAATTATAATATGTTTGTGGCGCGATTTTTAAAGAAATGTATAAATATTATTAACTGGACATAATATAATAAGGTAATAATATAAAGTAAATTTTTGGTCAATTTAAGAACTATAAACATTTTTTGCAATATGTTTGTGAATTATGGAATTTATTTCAAAATTTAATTTGTGAAAAAGCTTCACTAAAACTAAATTCACATATTACAGTGTCAAAGCGGTAGGTTATGTGCTGGCCACATCAGATATTTTAAATTTTCTATAAGTTATTTACCCATTGATTTAAGATGAAAGTTGTAAAAACAAAACTATGTAGTTCAAAATTTAAGTCTATTTAAGTTCGTATGAAAAACGCAAAAGAAAATAGTAGCCATTTATAATATTATTTAGCATTATTAGTAAGTATTAAGGAGTACCATATGGAACTAGCGATATTTTCTTTTTGTTTTTTAATACTTCTCTGTCTGTGTTTAGTTTCACTTTTAATAATATTGCAAAATTAATTCTAAAAAAATAAAAATGTAAGATTTGTCAAAACAGCCCTTATTCCATGACACTGAAATTATGCTATAACTGGTAATTTTCTTATGCGCTTTTCTCCAGAACTAACAAAATACTATGATCGACTGTGGTCTCATATTGTGTAGTGTTTAATACAAAAAAATCTTTATTTTTTAAACCTATGAACAAAAACAATGAAACCATATTTTGTGTATTAAAATTCTTAAGGAATATTCCTAAATTATCATATCACGATATTTTTCAAATAAGTAGGTACTACTTGTCCTTTATTAAACTGTCAATTTGATTAGGAAGTTATTTATGTATCAAGGACTGTATTACTTATTCCAAACACTATTTCAGTAATCAGTACGGTTGTTTACAAGCCTATGAGCAATCTATTGAATCATTTATATAGAAACCAACTAATTCAATTATCCTGAGATGAATAGTTGATACATAAACCTGTTAATCAGGCAATCATCGTAGTACCTCACCTAGGTAGGTACTTAATAATATCACGTTGTCCAGTACAGTGTAAACATCGCTTTAGTCTGTGGAGTTGCGTGTGGTCTACGTCTTCGTCTACCCCGTCGGGTGGCGGGCGGTGGGGAAGGGTTTGACAACTAACATGGCAGCCAGAAAGATTACCGAATATTGGATTTTTGACTCTTTCATTTTTATTCGTTGAAGTGTAGTGCAGAGATGAAGCGCCTCCAGAGAATCAAAATTCAAAAATTCAGTGCAAAGATGCCATAGAAAATTGCCTCTAAAATTGGTTGCCGGAAATTTTCTTTGCGATGACAATGTGCCCGTGAAAAAGAAAAACGACTGAATGAAGATATGGATATGCTGTGAACGACTGTTTCCTATTCGATGTCTTCCTGTCTGTTCTCAAGTGTTTGATGGTTGAGGTGACAAGAGAAACTTCACACAAACGCGAACAAGAAATGGACGAATGCCACACATTGTACTTACAAAAATACTCTCTAACATTTTTTATGTTTATCTTTTCTTTTCAAAAGAGAAATAAATTATTTCCCGTTGTGTTCGATTAAAACTTAATTGTACTTGTTTTAATTATAATGTACGAACATAATGGAATATTAAGTTTAAATAATAAATCCTATATAAAAATAGAAACTGCAAACACTTTTGTATTATTAAAGTTTAATCTCAAAGAATCTGATTAATAAATACCTAATGCAAATGTTAGAACGTTGTACATAAATTATAATTTTTTTTTTGCACTAATATACAAATTTTTATCCATACTATTTTTTTAACTGTATTAAAATTTAAGATTATCCTACATAGACATGTAGTAGATCAACTCCATTAAAGGATAATCTACCGATAAACACAGAGATCAAAGATTCACGGGCTTGGCTTAATCTTGAAAGCTTGACTTGGCTTGATTTTCAAGCCAAGCTTTTAAAATCTGAATCCAAGCATTTAAAATACCAAGGCAAGTATTAATTTTTTAAGCTTAAAATAACAAGGCAAGTATTAATTTTATTAAGCTTATTATTTCAAGCCAAGCCATACATTTTATATCAATTAGCTTGGTAAAACCAAACTACTTGACTATATTATATACCTTTTAATACTATTTTGACACACTAGTTATGTGTGATATTTATAAATACAGAGTGTTTCTATAGTTTGGAAAATATATTATCTATCTAACAAAATGTACTTGGCGTGGAACAGAATTTTTGTTTGTTTGAAAAACTCGCAAATTTAAGGGAGAATTACTCAGAGAGAACATTATTAATATCACTGGAGTAGCGTTTTTATTTAATAAAATATTATAAATATTCACATTAACCGAATTTTTCAGAAATTCTTTTCCTTTTGGGCTGGTTCTGTCCCGAAATTAATGGCGAATAATTTATAGTTTCTACATGTTAATTTAATAGCATAATACTAAACCATTATCTCCGAATTTTTAAGACACTTAATAAGTCACCATTGGTCATATTTTTTAATATGCACTATGCACGTAACAAAATATACTCGTACATCAGTATATCCCCAGTAGAAAAGGAATTGCTCAAGCAGTGCTACAATGAGTAATGCGCAATGGCGTATGCACTCTACCAATCAAGCTTCAATTATCTTGAAGTTATACCCAAGGAGCTTGAAAAAGTCTGAAATCAAGCTAAGTATTTTTTTCTTCAAGCCCAAGCCGAAGTAGTCATTTTAAAAAGGTTCGGAACCACCCTGTTTCCTTTTTCGGAATGCTTATGATTTATAATTCTATTCTAATGATAATGATACACTGATATACTTATAAAACACTGACACATTTATTTCTGTTAATAATTATTATTTATATTCTAACAAATTCGTAATCATGCATCTCGTAAATATTTCTTCATTAAATCTGCCAAGTCGTGCATGCACAAACGAGAATATAATTACAAAAATATGCTTAATTTCCGTGTTGAATCAATACAATTGTGTTTGGGTAGGTAGGTATATGAAGACATTAGGTATTCAGCTTATCTGGCGGTTAGTTTAGTATTGAAATAAGCTGCGGCTGCGGCTGAAACTAATCTTAAGAGCCGTGTTAGTGACAAACCGCTGGCCGTGACATGCAATTGCGTCATTAGACGCCAAAGGACACAGACACAACTAGTCTAAAGCTAAATACAACAAAGTTCAGCTAGTCAGAGGAAATGAGAAATTGTCAGATCGTTTCATACACTGAATTATTCATTGTGTGAAATATAGTAATCGGGTTGAACTTTTTACTTATTACCTATTAGCCCAAAATCACATGAATTCGCCCATATAAATTTTTCGTTTAATATTCTACAAAAACTTAAATTAAAAGGTAACGTAATGTAGGTATTTTATATTATTTACTAATTGTTCTATTAATTTATAATATTTTAAAGTTTATTTATCATTAAATATAGTTTAGTAAATAATAAAATTTAAAGATGATAAACTTTTATCTTGCTTTACATATGAATATACTAAGCGTGTAAGTAGGTATCTATTATCTTATCTAGATATATTTTTTCTTATTTATCTATTATCTTATAAAGATAAAATTACAAATTACCTTTATCTATTTTTTAAATATCATCTAGATTTACAATTTTTTATTTATTTATAATTTTAATCGAATTCAAATGTAATCAAACTGTGCAAGCATACAATGCACAAACTTGCAACGCTGCCGGCTCGCCAGCTGCTACCGCTTATATTTATAATGTTATTTATATTTTTTTGTATTATCTATAAATTACTGATAATTATTCTATTCGTTTTAGAAGAAAGTTGTAAATGCAAAAGTTGTTCAGAAACAAAATCTACACAATACGAGAGCTCATTCGATCATATTTTTTTGTTAGTTCTCGAGACAAGTGCAAAAGATAATTGGCATTTATAGCATTATTTGAGTGCCATGGAACTAGTGATGTATATTTTTACAAATATTAACATTTTATTTTATTAAGATAGGTAATAATTTTGCATAACTAGGTATTAAAAGCGAAATTAAATACTTACAGAACAGAAAAATATTTTAAAAAAAACACTTACTAAATGATACTATGGAATTATTTTTAAAAAATGCTAAATAATGTAAAATATGGCTATTTTATTTTGCGTTTTTCTCGAAAACTAACAAACCAATATCTATTTTGATTCTGAACAACTTTTGCATTTACTTACAACTTTCGTCTAAAATAAATAGATCACTAACTACTTACAGCAAAATTTTAAAAAATAGCATTATTTTTTCAATATAACAGGTTTCAAATAGACACATGGTACCCAATTGACCTACTGCGCCTAGTTAAGAAACAGGCCATAGTAAGTAGGTATATATTATCTATTATATACTTTTGCCAAAGCAAAGTTTGGTAAAGTAGGTAGGTATTTGAAAAGAAAGAGTAATAATTACTGTGATAAGTAAATACAATTTACTTACTATACTCACTGTAGGTGTATATATTTTCACCTTAACTGAAAAATAATACTGTGCATCATCCAACCAGTTAATAAAACTTAAAAATCAATTAAAATTAATTACGCCATTAGAAATGTTAGTATTTTTGAACTTAATAATAATATATGCTTAATTTTGCTGCCAATTCTCTCGTACAGTAACAACGTAACAACCTCATCATTTACCATTTGAATTAGTGCTAACTACTCCCTCCCTTGATAAATTAAATCAATATCAATATTTGGCCAAAACCGTGAACAAATACTCATACACACACACACATACGCCATCCTCAAACACAGGTAGCGAGTGCTTCATTCCACCACAATTCTCGTATTCTCGTAGTTCAACTCACAATATCCCGGAGTGCAATATCTCGCCAAGTGCAGAAATTATTTACTAAAGCCCGACGGAATAGTAATATCCAGTATCCAGTGAATCGAACAACGTGGATAACTTTAAAAATGAATGGAGAATTCTTATGGGGTTTGTTCAATATTCTTGGTGACAGTAACAAAGTTATGGTGATGGTATTTATGTTTTATTGCTGTGAATTATTTACTAGAACGGAGAACGGTTTTATTGTCGATTCGGAGACATTCATATTTAAAAATAGTTTTGTATGTTGCTAGCACTTTTTATACTCGGAAGTACCTACATAATAAGATTTTTTCGCTAGTCGGTTATAATGAAAATATTTAAAGTAGATTTCTATTGATCAACATAAATTATTTTTATTATTATTTATAGTTTAGAAAAAACAATGTACCTACTTCAAGTGTGTGCTAAAATGGTTAATATTTTTCCAATCTTTTGGTTAACGTTTGAAGCAAAATCTTTGTATTACCGTTTTACGATGATTATTTTACACACGTCATTTCTGGCCAATAAGAATGCATAACTTTTTCGAAGAGGGCAGTTTTTCAGCGATAAAATTTGATAAAACCACAGTAGGGTAACCATGGTTACATTTTGTTTATTAAATGTTTTTAATGTTGCAAACGTCAAAAATAAAATAATATACAGAGAAGATATTCATTAAAAATGAGATTTGGAGATATTTCTATTGAAGAAATTAATATCAATATTAATAAAAGTATTCCGGAGAATACTAAGAGAACAAGAATGTCCATTTGGAATCAATTTAATTATAATTATCGTTCGTGAAATAATCAAGCAAATATAATTCGAGTCATAAATTTAATTGGTAAAATTTACTCATAATTCCTTCGTAGAAACGACAACTCGGGTCAAAATTTACTCTTAAATCACTCCAGCTTCGCTGTCGTGATTTAAATATGTCAATTTTGACACTCGTTTGTCCGTTTCTACGCAACAACTATTCGTAAATTTTACCGATAAATTTTTGGCTCTTATGATATTACTTATGATTATAAACTATCTAGGTATTTTATTAAAAACATTATGTACCTAATTGTTCTTATAAAAAATAATCGGGTGGTACAATAAAGAATATATATTTTGATAATTGATAAAGACCAGCATTTTATTCTCGATTTATTAAAAATGAACGATTCGAAATGATAAATTTTAGTTTTTAATTTTCAATTATAAAGCTAGAATTTTTGAAATTGTGAAGCAATTAAAGAAACAAGCGCAAAAGCGTACGTACGTAAATTCAAATTGAAATAATTATCTACTACTATTACTGTTACTTTTAAATATATTGAAGATAGAAATAAAAATTTCCGGTTTTTGGATAACTTGGCTTAACTTAAAAAATTGTTCATCAAATATAACACTTAATTGAAAACTTTTTGACAAAAGCATTTTAAGTAATGCCTAGTTATCCAAGAACAGGAAATTTGTATTTCAACCTTCAATTTCTTTACGGCGTAAGAACATTAATTTGAAACTCTTAAGTATAAGTAAACAATAACTAGACGTAGAAGTAATTTATAATTAAAGTTTATAACTCTGATACTGAACACAAATTCTCTATGACGAATTTCTACCCTTTAAATTTTTTAATGGTTTAATAAAATGCAGTAATAATTTCCGTTTCGTAAACAATTTGGTGTGCGAGAATATCAGCATACAGAGGAGCATTAATTTGAGCAAATATGGTGTTTATTAGCGGTGCCATCTGCGGTGAAGTCCATTTAAAAGCATGTGGCGAAACGGCACAAGGCAAACAGCCTCCTTTTATTACTGACCGAATAATATCCCGAAAATTGCGCAAAAAAATTTATTCGGGAAAAAAACTAAATTAAAAATTATTTAAATGAAAATGTATAACAGGCGAGACCAAGGTACAGCGTGTAAATAGCCATAAACAACGGGGTTATACGCCGTAACATCAAATAAATTCGCATTAATAAAATTTAATGGTAGCGCTGCAGCAACTAACGATAATAAAAACTATCGTTTACACTGCAAAATGAGCGCCCAGTTGCTGCATCGATAAAATTTCCCGATTACGACCAGAAATATAGCTACAATTTTATTCCTAAGTATTTCATATACCTTCACGATCACAGCCGACTTGCAAACGCCTCGGTTTTCCAATTGCCATAAATATCACTTTGCCAACAAAATAAAATCACTAAACGAATTACCGCATCCTTCACCTACTTACAAGTGATCTACTTACATCATTAGGTACAAAGAAGATTTAAAATATTGTCTTAATTACGCTATTTTGCTATAATATTACATTTTATTTAGAACTAAGCAGATGTAAATGTAAAAAAATGGGAAGATAATATTTCCAGTATACCTAATACATTACCGAAAGTATTATGACGAGTGTAAATAAATGAAAACAAAAATTATAGTATTTTGCCTTTCTTTGATTTGGAAACTATTTTGTGTAAATATTGTTTATAAATACTTTGTGTTCGTGCACCACGAAACAATTAATCGAAATTGGCACTTGATTGTAGTTTTTAAGAAGTTCTACTATACTTTCTTAAATGTAATGCGGCCACAGATTACCTATACTTCGTAATCAGATGCAACACTCTTCGATTTTGCTGGGGTAAATTTTAAACCGCGCAGATTGTTTGCGCACGCCGTATTTCATAAACAGCTTATTATTATCAATCGCACATATCAGAGATTTTAAACTAATTTTCATAATGAATGAAAAGTGTAAAAGTCATTATGCTATGAAATTGTTCACGATATAGAAATAATAATTTTTGCACTTCTTTACTTTTCCTTCAAATTCAGACACGTAAGTTAATAAATTTTTTTATAGTAAGTAAATAATTAATAATGAAATCTTCTCAGATGCAAATTATGGATTTGCAAATAATTCTACCTAAACCTGAAATTATTTTATCTACAACTATTAAATAATAGCTTCATTTTATATCTAACTCCAAATACAAAATGTACCTCATATTACACAGCGTGTAATATGAAATTTCATATTCCACGCTTGATTCAACCAATAGCAAGCAAGTATTTTCTTAGAGTTGCAATCATTTGTCTGAAGTCTGTTGGTCGATGACAGTAAGGTTATGTGTGGTTGATTGATGCAACAAACCATTTAACTGCAACAAATAGTATCGTATTGTCGTCAAGAAGGTAAATTATGGATATTGTAAGTAGTGAAATGATATGTTCACCTGTAGAGATACGAGAAGCAGCAAAAGCGGTGTCATTAGATTTGTTGCTCATTTGTGTGTTTCTACCATTGCTAAAAACAGTAAATTTTGATATTTTTATGAATTTCACAAATTGTAGTAAATTGTACATTAATTTTGTAAGTAAATAAATTATTCTAGCAAGCATTTTCTCAGAGTTGTAGTTAGCGTAATGATTGTTGCTTGTTAATCGATGACAGATGTAAGTAGGTAAGAAAATACATTACCAAGTTCATTTACAAGTAGTTGTAGATAAGGTATAGTATTTGACTCGCATATAATGGTTATATTACACTCAGATGATTAGAATTAGAACACTCGCCTAAGGCTCGTGTTCTAATTTTCATCTTCATGTAATATAACCTACATTATATGCTCGTTAAATAATATACTATTATTTTGGACATTTCTTATACTGTAACAAAAGTGCCGACAGAGTTTGTCGCATCTGTTTACGAAGTACCTATGTGATGCAACAGTATTAAACGTATAGTAGTACATACTTACATATTAACCCTTATGTTACCAACTCGGGTACCCGGTACCTTTTTTGACTTTAGCAGAACGTAACTCTTTTTGTGTATTTTGTTTGGACCTGGGCCTCTATGAGAGCTCCTAAAATTTATTTCTTATCATAATTAGGGAACATTTGCTGTAATTGGAATTTTGGAAACATGTTTTTTTTTTAATTATAAAAACAACTCTTCTGTCTCTCAAGTGAGGTACCGGGTACCACATCTATAAAAGTGTATATTATGATTAAAGTAAGCTTATTTTTTAATTTATATATGAAATATTTATTATAAAATTTGTTACAAAATATAAAATATTTATTATTTTTTATAAACAATAATTATTTAAAAAAACAACATATAAATGTAAAAGTTACACACGGCTACCCGAAGAATCTGAATCAATTTTGTTTTCGTCGCAATCTTTACAAATTATTTCAATTTTGATAACGTGCTGATCGCATATTGGTTTATTGAACGTCGCGCAGCATTTTCTTGTTTTCCGTTTTCTATTATCATCAGTGAAACATTTATGACATATGCCCTTATGTTTGGATCTACCTGATGCATCCCTGTTTTGTATTTTTGGTTGTTGTTTTTGTTGTGCTGCTGCCGGTGTTAATTTTTGCTCAAGAACTGACTCCTCACAGGAAACTTCAGTCACTTTTTCAGATTGAAATAATTCATCAATTTCAAAAATACAAATATGTAAAGTAAACAAAAACTCACAAGTTTGATTTAGTTGAATAAACTCCAGAAGCAATTATCAATACGGAGAATTAACTATACGTCATCATGCGAGCAAGCTCAAGCCTGAAATAAACTAATTTGTGCTTGGAAACATACACCAATACATCTGGGTACCGGGTACCCTATTCGGGAGACAGAAGGTTAAAATTTTGCTGGTAACATAAGGGTTAAACTATCCTTTCACAACTAATATTAATTTATTTGATTTGTATCTGGACTTGTTATACTGTTTCGTTTCATTTTACAAGCGCTGCTTAAAATTGCTATCATCGAATATTACTACTCTGTTGAGCATGAACCTACCCATAAAAATTGTCAAACACAATAGACCTAGTTCCTCTCTCCTATACGAATGAGTAAATGTTTCATGTTTTAGTTTGACTGTAACGAAAATAATTACGTGTACATTATGAAGTGTCACATTATTACACGCCTAACAAACTTTATTATGTTTACTAGCGAAAACTTTACATTTACATTCTAATTATACATGTTCAACCAGCGTAATTCAAAAGAATAATTACTACATTGTTATTTATGACATGCGTGTTTGAATTTGAAATATTACCTTTCGCCTATTTCATTGTAAAAGAAAACACAAGTATATAGAAATATTTTTGTTTATTTTAATTATAACAAAGCTTACAACAAACAGTAGTAGTTTAAATTGGTACCGTATTCAAATTACTAAAGCTTATTTACAGAAGACTAGTACATGAAAGAAAAAGATTGGTTAAGATTACTAATAATGGCCGTAGTATTCTTGGCCTCCATGGTGTTGGCCATAATATCCTTCATGATGTTGACCATAATACCCTTCATTACCGTAATATCCTTCATTCTCATATCCTTCGTTTCCATAATATTCCTGATGTTGTCCATGGTACTGTTCTTTAGCTAAGGCTTCATAATGTTCATACTTGGCATGAGCAACCTCAGGGGTGTCCACTGGTCCTTGAGCATAAGCTAAATGATGTTTATAATTAGCCAACTGTACTTCCGGGGTATTTTTAGGCCCTTCAACGTGTCCGCTGGCAAATTTGGCATATTCAACTTGATGTTTATGTTTAGCCAAAGCTACTTCAGGGGTGTCTAAAGGCTGTTCAACATACCCAGCAGCATAGCGCGCATAGTCTTCATGGTGTTGGTGTTTAGCGATCTGTACTTCAGGGGTATCCAAAGGACGAGGAAGATGGCCACTGGCGTATTGGGCATAAGCGATGTGATGTTTGTAGTTGGCGAGCTGTACCTCAGGGGTGTCAATTGGTTTTGGGACATAACCGGCAGCATATTGAGCATACAAAATCTTGTGTTGAACCTTAGCTTGGTGTACTTCAGGTGTGTCGACGGGGCCTGATACATAACCATGTTTAGCGTTATGGTAGTCCACATGATGTTGGTATTTAGCTAATGCTACTGCAGGGGTGTCCAATGGTACTTTGACATGTCCTTGTTTGGTATGTTCGTATTCTACGTGATGTTGGTGTTTTGCCAATGCTACTTCAGGGGTGTCCAAAGGTCCTTGCACGTATCCATGCTTGGCATTTTCGTGCACTACCTGATGCTGATATTTTGCCAACGCCACTTCAGGAGTATCCAAAGGCCCTTGTACATAGACATGACCTTGTTTGGCTTGTTCGTGCACTACGTGGTGTTGATACTTGGCAATTGCGACTTCAGGGGTATCCAATGGAACATTATTGTGCTCCAGATGAGGGTAGGCTTGTTGCAGACGAGCTTTATGATGGGCGGCTTCGTGTTGAAGACGGGCTACTTGAACCTCATGGGTTTCTTGAGGTACTGCATGGGAATTGTGGGAATAATGGGACGCATACTGGTACTGCGGGTACACTTGGTAAGCGTTTGTGATGGCTAACAAGCCAAGGAGAACCTAAACAAAATATTATATTTAGTAATAGCGGCCTCAAAAATTTAACGATGAAGAGAACTTAATTATTTGCAAGCGACTGGCAAAATTATATTGAATTAACTTATTTAAAACAAATAACTAGTTGTCCAATTATTTTTGAGTTAAATACTAGGTACTTTATGTACGTATAATTACCCGTATTGAATAATTTACTAATTTTATTAATTATATTTGAAGTAACAGTTTTCATGTATCGCTATTAATTGTCTGGTTTCCTATTTTATTATAATTGCTTATTAGTCAAACAACAAATTTACAAATTATTAATTTATAACATATCATTGTACTAAATTGTATTATTTAATATCGATTTGTTTAATAACTAATTGTACATGATGATTTAAACAAAAGTAATTTTTTAATTGAGTGTTGCGTTTATAAAGTGAAAAAATTGCTGGTAATGTCAATCGTAATAAGATATTACTAGTAATTTTTTCACTTTATTGATTATGATAATTATATTAGCTATATACTTACTAAGAATTTCATGGCTCTGGATAAACTGTGCAACTAGTCGCTAACCTCCTACTAAAAGGACTGTTAAGCGAATGATTTCCAAAACACAAAATTCGGTTTATATACCTCAAGGAATCACTTAACCATATCGTCTTCACTTCTACGAATTACTAATTTAATAAATTAAATGGCGCGAGGTATAAGGTATTTCATACATCATATATTTATTTAATTGCAACTGAATAATTGAATTTAAATTTTTATTTTCTGGTAATATTTGAAAGTTAAATTTATGTAGATGTATTAATTATAATATGGAATTGAAAAATGTTAAATTCATAAGGTATTTGGTAATTCTTTGTACAAGAATGTCGTAGTTTTGAAATTGAAAATAGATATCGTATTGCACGTTTTCTGTAAATTAGCAATGCATTATTAAATAGAATAACATAGTTAAACAATTTACAATTACCAAACCATTTTATTTCATATTAATCAGTAGGTACCTACTATTTCTAAAGGTAGTGGTAGTACTCAATCTTAAGATGTAATACCTATTAATAAACATCTTCAATTCAAAAAAATCAGCGCGATACATAGGTAGTATTGATTCATTCGCACATTATAAATCAGCTTTACTAATTTAGTCGATATTTTAATTATTAACTGTTAGTAAATTGTATTACCTAATTAGAGATATTTAGTAATAAGCTTCGAATGTTACTGAATCCCTTCAATCAATACACATGTTCAATAGAATAATCATTTATATATTAGCTACTAGCTAGCCAATTACGCTAAAATCATATAACGATGAATCATATTGTAAACACACAAGATTTCTCCTTAAGTCTCTTCGTAACCGTAGTCAAACCCAGAATCTTGCCATATTGTGCAAAACGAATGTACTCTACAGATACCTTTAATTTAATACTCGTACCACACTTAAAAAGGATTTCAATATCTTATGTTGAAAGCAAATATTGCCACTTATGCATTATTATGTAATATGTAGTAGCAAGACGTTTAAGAATCACTCGAATGTAATTTTAAAGTTAAAAATTTAGAATGATGTAAAAGAAATGTGTCAAACATAGGTTTAAAAAATCGGATCAAATCAATACTTTGAGGCATAAAAATATTTATTAAAACACTTCCCCTTAGGTTCGGGCACTAAAACTAGCTCACTAATCAATTTTTGAACTAAATATGCATCAGGTTATTTTTACTTCCTTGTACGGAGTAAAAAGGAAGTATTGTAATCGCGAAAAATTTCGGTTTTCAGATTTTGATGGAAATATCCGTTTTGACCTTGTCTGAATCCATTATGACTAGTTTCGTCGTGACGTCTGTACGTACGTATGTACGTACGTACGGACGGACGGACGTATGTGTGTCGCATAACTAAAATACGGTTAGACGTAGGAAGTTGAAATTTTGTATTTAGGACTGTTATAGCATCTAGTTGTGCACCTCCTATTTTTGGTTTCATTCTACAAACCGGAAGTAGTACTTTTTTCAAATATTTCGATAAATATTTAATTTAAGACAAATTTTTTTATTTTAAAAGAAAGATTATGTGATTATTACCTACAATCGGTATTTCATAAATATTTTTGTATCTGGTATCATTTAGGATTAGGAATAATTAAGTATTTCGGTATCTTGTAGTCCATGATCGATTAACATTTGTTACTACGTAAAATTTAAATGATTATGACATGACAGTGACAATAGTAAAATATGCTTTATATCTTCTTCTGCAGTTTAAATAAAATGACAAAAATATATTTGTGAGTATAGTAGCAGTAGTAGTAGTACTTATATATTAATATATTTGTATAATAAGTTAAAAGAATTTTTTATATTATTTTACATTTTAGTTATTAAGAAAAGTATGAACACACAAGGCGTACAAGGAAGTCATGTGGTGTCCACGTCAGATTTTTTGTAATAAAAATCTGTACAGATTGTAATAATAAATAATACAAATGCACAGTATCTTTTATTATTTATAATAATTGTAATAGTTATTTACATTATAGTTGTGGTTGGTGGTAGAATAATAATAAGTAGCTCCATGTTCATATATGCAGAGAATTTCATGCACGTCGTATAGCAACTGCGTACTCCATTCCATTTTAATATATGTAAGTTAATTAAAAAAATATGGTCGCACATTTGCCAGTAGCGCCAGACACTCGTTATGAAACTGAAGTCCCGCAGGAATATAAGAGTCAGTACTGCTGCCTGCTGCCGTCCGGAATTCTTATTCAGTGATAATGGCGAAAATATGCAGACCATATTGCCACGAGGAATAATAAAGCCATGGACCAGACTTATTGCTGTTGTTGCATATATGAAATACGGCAGAGAAAAGCGATCATTTAAATGCAGTTTAATACACACTTCATTCTATTTGCTTGCTTTTTTTACTTCCCCGGCCTAAGTAAAAGAGGGAAGAATTGTAATCGTGATTTTTTAACATTTCAATATTTTGATGAATCTTCACGTTTTAAACCCTACTGAACATAATTAAAATATAGGATGTGGCCAGCACAAGACCTTCCGCCATATTCAGAGCTGAAGCGTAGGTGGAGAGCCGTTTTGGCTTCAGGGGTTAAAATTATAACACGAGGATGACGTATCTCGGATTGGCCGTATCCTATCGTCATAATAATAGATAGGTACATAACTGTTTATTATGTCTAAGAAATGTTTTGAATATCTACACAAATTAAGGAATACCAAAAGCGTTGAAGTTTAAGCCAACTTTAATTTTACATATTTCTATATTTTGAAGCATAATTTCCCATGTTAGATGGCTATGGCCCGCTTTTTGATTTATACCCTGTATATATTTATATAAATACCGCCTAACAATTCTCACTGATTAAAACCCGTCTCTGTATTCGTTTGTACTACTACCATACTACATGTTGATAAAATGAAATTTTATAAAATTTATATTTAAGTTCGCCCGGTTTATACAGGGTGTAACAGAAATAAGTGCTTTAAATTTAACCAGTAATATAACTCGTCGTAAGGAACAATGTTCCGTAAAATTTTTTTTAGAAATCGCATTTTTAAAAAGCATTTTTTCAACCCCGTAAATTGACGAGTCGTTCCACATAATTATTTACTTCAGTAGCATTACCCATGAAATCATTGTTATTGTCAATTGATTGTTGTGTCACTTGTTCCAATTAAGTTTTGACATAAGTAATATTTTGGTAATAAATCAGATATTACAAATAAAAATCTTTCAAAATGCCTGCGTTTACAAATAACGAATATGCAGACATTGTGTTGACCTATGGTGAAGATCTGGGAAACGGTGCTCAAGCCCAACGAATTTACATGGAACGTTTTCCAAATCGTCGTGTGCCTCATGTGCGCACATTTGTAAATGTTGTACAACATCTCCGTGATTATGGATCGTATAATCCTGCAGCTCAAGATCATGAACATGTTGAAGAGGCTATTTTGGATGGCATTGAAGCTCAGTCTGGAACCAGTACACGGAGACTATCATCACAACACGGAGTATCACATACGACAGTTTGGAGGATTTTAAAAGAACAACATCTACATCCATATCATGTACAAAAAGTACAACATTTATTACATATAGATCCACCTCGTAGACGTCAATTTTGCGAATGGGCTATTGGTAAAATAATACAAGAGCAGCAACATTTTTTATCACTTGTATTGTCAACTGATGAGGCGGGATTTACAAGAGAAGGTATTTTCAACATGCACAACACACACATTTGGACAAACGAAAACCCGCACGCTATCAAGGAAAACAACTACCAGCAGCAATTTTCTTTAAATGTTTGGGCAGGAATCATAGGTGGACGCACACGAATCAGCTGATTGCAGCATTGCGCAATGCGCACAACAAAAATAACTGCGCAACAAATAACAGGCAGTTCCAGCACTATCACTGCGCAGAATAACAAGAACAGCGCAGCATAAATTAAATTAATAGTGAACATGTGTTTTTGGTTTGAAAGTCGGTAATTGTTGTTTTTTAATTTGATTGTTGATGTGTTCCATAGGCGGGTAATCAAATTTGTGAAAAATCTTTGAAGAATTTTAACTCAAAAACTAGAAGAGTTAGGAAAAAATTGATTACGGTACATTATTTCTCTCGTCGAGGGACATTACAGGTTAAAATTAAAGCACTTATTTCTGTTACACCCTGTATATTGCCAAGTTAACGTAAAACTGTCTGAAAATATCACACAGAAAAAATTAAAAACATTTCTCGCTGAGTCGCGATCTCATCCACTAATAACTCCCTCTCAGCACATCACAATCTGTTGTATATGACGAATACGCGCTGGGTGGTACATCCCCCCTCTTGGCACCCGGGTGCACCACTTTGTCACTTCCGGCGGCATTATGTCGCTGATGGATCGCAGTCGACGCTGGTGACGCTGGTCGTCGCCTGTCGCGTAGGCGTAGCGTAACAACGCAGGGGAAGAAATAAAAACCTAAGCGTCGGTTTTTGACGCGTTCAAGGGATGGGGGGTGTTAGTGGGGGGAATAGTTGTGGTCATGTTTTGTTGGAACAGGGATGGATTAGGAATAATAATAATTGTTAAGAATGGTCGACATGACACTGGATTTCTGTAATATCTATTATTATACAGAATTTCAGTATAAAACTGCTGCCAAAATTGGTATTTAGCATAGATAATTTAAATAAAAAGGTTAGTATAGCGTTACCTACTGTCGCTTCTATGAATAATTACGTGTCAGCAATTATTATAGTACATAGTACAGAATTTAATCATTAATTTTAGTTTTTTAATTTTTTTAACCCTTGAACGAGACTGCGCCAACGTGAGTTTTACTGTAAAATTGTTATTAGGCAAAATATTGTCATTTTAACTACTTTATTGGACTTTTGGAGTTAGTTAGACAAAAGAGTTTCTGCGATAGAGTTAAAGGGACCTGTGTAATTAAATTTAATTTGCCGCGCGACCGATTCAAATATATTTGTTAGATTTTTCTTTTATTTCTTTGTAATATTAATAATTAAGTATGATACATTCTGTATAATTATTATAAAATTATTAGGTATGTATATACCTACATTATAAAATAAAAATTTATATTATAGTGCAAGCAAAATACACATAGAAAAATTTCTGGCTGCAACATTCTTTTATCTGAGACAAATAGTGCTTAATTTGTTTATTTTTATTTTTTATTATTTAATATTATTTGTTGTTGCTTATATATATATATATATATATATATATATATATATATATATATATATATATATATATATATATATATATATATATATATATATATATATATATATATATATATACAGGGTGAGTCATCGAAATGCCCGTCGTCGAAAAACCTGTATAAGAACATTTAAAAAAAGTTATGTCAGAACAAAGAGTATAGTTACAGTTGTACAGAAAAAAAAATTCATAATTTTTACTATTAAAATAACTTCAGTACGCCTTTATAAAGCAATACGTGTATTCGGCTTTTTTTAGAGAAAAAATTGAATAACTTGGCAACGCCGCGGAAAACTAAAATGAAATTTATATGTTCGTATAGGTAAGTAAAATACAATTCAAAATATATAAAAATATATAGGGTGTTTCATTTAAAAAACGACGAACAATTATTGCCAAGTCGTTATGTAACATCCTGTATATGTGAAAATAATTTTAACTTATGCTCCTTGAGTAGACGAAAAATTCTGTTAAAAAATGTATGCTGTATTTTTAACGACAAGGGAGATATCGACGACGGGCATTTCGATGACTCACCCTGTGTATATATATATATATATATATATATATATATATATATATATATATATATATATATATATATATATATACATTTTCTTTTTATTGTATTACAAACCATCAATATCATTTATATTGGTCTGCGCACGTGGTGTTACTGTTATGAATGTTAGCACGCCCGCTCGATGGTTAATTTATCCACTATTAAAGGTGATACAAGCTACAAGTTTATCAAATTCCTACTTTTCCATTGTACATTTTTCAAACAACAATATTCAGTTAACTTGTTTATGTGTCTATAAATAGTCTAGCATGGATTTATTTTATAACAACCCCTATCAATTTATTTAATATTGAATTTTTAATTGCGTACAATATTTTGGAAAACATCAACCTTTCTAAGTAAGAAAATGATACATGTGCTTATTTGACTTATTGTTTAACGATGTCTATTTCATATTCGTAGTAGTAGATAGATGCTCAAGATATAAGTTTTAGTTTTATTTTCAATAGTTGTACAAACTGGATGACCTTACTAAATATGATATCAATATCACTAAATCATTATTTGAGCAAAGCAATGATGAATTTCAAAATAATAGTTACATTCTAAGATCAATAACTATATAGCAGTGAAATCACGCACTAACGTCAAACAGGAAAGACGAAATGCCTGGAAAATCTTAAATCATCATTCTTGTAATATTACTTTGAAGCTTCAAAAATTTATTTTGTAGGAACATAATTATTATCAAAAAATTTAAATTCTCGTACTTCGTATATAGTTTATATCCCGCAACTATATAGCGCATTTTCTCACATTCTTGTACTTCTAGCTCCTTTCTGATTCACATGATCCAAATTGGTGAAAACAGTCAATTCGGTAAACCTTTTACTATTATTATTATAACTAACATTCAGTACAACGGAGAAAACCGTAAATCAAAAATCATTTTCATTATGTTAGGTACCTATAAAACAAACATTTTACACATTACCTATGAGAAATAATGTTAAACATAAAAACGCAATATATTATGCGGATTTTAGTGTAATTATAATAAAAAATATTTGATTGTGGGTAAATATGAGTCCGGCCCTGTTTTAGTAATTTTCGCGGGCAATGTATGTCAGGCCGGGTGTCTACGTTGGCAGTGATTCCCGTTTGCTGGGACTTTCGCAGTGTTTTTTGAGTAGGAATTTGCTGTTACAAATTGTGCAAATTATTTCATGCTTCCGCTCTTTTCATTAACGTCGCGGCGTCGCGGCGCGCGGCGGACGACGTCGCAACGTAATAAAGATCCTCCCCACAGAGATAAAACATGCTTTATGTCTCTTTTCACTGTTTATAGAATCTTTTCTTGCTCATTAGCTCCGACAAACACAACCAACGTATAACGTTTGTGTACAATTTCTATCTTTTTATACTTCTTATACCAAACACTCTAATTACAGACAAGGGTTTTTAATTCGCAAAGACAAAGGGATGTTGACATTCCCACACTATAAATAGTCAAACACGTTTCATACTTGCAGACACATTTCTTCTACAAATTGGAACTCGCGTCTTTTGGTACAGATCATTCCATCATTAAAAAATCTGACGTGGACACCACATGACTTCCTTGTACGCCTTGTGTGTTCATACTTTTCTTAATAACTAAAATGTAAAATAATATTAAAAATTCTTTTAACTTATTATACTAGTATACTCACAAATATATTTTAGTCATTTGATTTAAACTACAGAAAAAGATATAAAGCATATTTTACTATTGTCACTGTCATGTCATAATCATTTAAATTTTACGTAGTAACAAATGTTAATCGATCATGGACTACAAGATACCGAAATACTATAAATTATAAATATATACTTTAATTATTTTTAAATGATAGCAGATACAAAAATATTTATAAAATACCGATTGTAGGTAATAATCACATAATCTTTCATTTAAAATAAAAAAAATTGTCTAAAATTAAATATTTATCGAAATATTTTTAAAAAGTACTACTTCCGGTTTGTAGACTGAAACCAAAAATAGGAGGTGCACAACTAGATGCTATAACAGTCCTAAATACAAAATTTCAACTTTCTACGTCTAACCGTATTTGAGTTATGCGACACACATACGTCCGTACGTACGTACGTACGTACAGACGTCACGTCGAAACTAGTCATAATGGATTCAGAAAAGGTCAAAACGGATATTTCCGTCAAAATCTAGAACCGAAATTTTTCGCGATTACAATACTTCCTTACTTCGTACAAGGAAGTAAAAATTGATTAATTCTGTTTTTGAAAATTGTATTTGTAGTTGTTACATTATGAAATCATTTTATTTTTCACAGAAACAGTAGAATTTTGTATACGAATAATTACAAAACGGTACCATTCTATTTTTTATGGTAACCATCCTAAAGGATTTTAACTCCCAATTACAGGATGGTAGATGTTATTATAGTGAAATCCAACCACTCGGACCCAGTGCAATTTGCAAGATATTTTACAATTCATATCGACAATCACACACTGCCGACCGAGAGACTTAAACCACGGAACTCCGGGTTCGTACGTCATCTCATGCAGAGAGCTTTGCTTAAATTCACACAGCTACTGCCTCGACACTGCTCAAATTTATTGAAACTTAAAAATTATAAATATTTAAATTACCGAAAATAGGACCGCAGGACCTTTATTCTGTAACTTAACAACAAACTGTTACTGTTGCTGCAGGATGACTTGTTTCACTTACAGAATCGCTCTTTTTATTTAATTAAATCCGAAGTTAGTTCCAGAAAATATATTATACATTTTCTTCATTCATAAATAGTTTTCAGCAATAATTTCCAAAATTGCAAATAAATGAGCCATATTATGCCAATAATTTGTACAAAATTCTCAAGTATTAATATAAATCACAAATAACCTTCATTAAAAAATGATTTAAACGAAAGTTAATTGTCAAAAATCGCTTGCAGCAACTGTCACTTCGATGCAGCAACACTTCTCTAACTGTTGCTGCAAATATTTAGTATTTTGCCGCCAGAGATCAACAGCAACAGCGAATATAATAACATGTAGAGTTGCTAAAAGTTACAGAATTTATTATTTTATAACATTATAATAGACAATATGTAGAGGAAGGTGTTCTACCTCGGGACACAAATTACATTTTTGGTTCTACGAGTATATTCTTTTTCTGATGATTTTCTGGAAAATAATTGTACTTTAAGGAACAACTAACTTCTGTTAATAACTATTATTTTTATTGTGATTATATTTGAAAGAATAATAGTAAATATAAGAAATAAAAATGGCAAAGTGACTCGAAGGAAAAAAGAAACAATCAAACGAACAGAAACAATTTTTTTAACTATATAGTAATTTGAAGCGAATGTATTTATACATTTTTTATGTTATACATATTTATTCAAAGAAATACGAGTATAACTGAATTTGGGAAAACAAATAAAATGATCCCATTTTATACGAATTAAATTCTATACCGAATTTGACGCTTTTGACGCTCACTATACTTTAATAATTCTTACTAGTTACTATGTCAACATTATAGAAATGTCATATACCTATTTCATTTTTACTTTTCATTGTTGCATTTGATCAGAATATAAAAAATACCTACCCGATGTAATTGAAGATGACTAAATACCGCGCTTTTGGTAATTTCAAAATATCAAGATAAGATGTCTCTCTCTCTCTCTCTCTTATTGTCGTTTTTTCAGACAAACTTTAAATTTAAATCTTCCTTGCTGATACACTCCTATTATCGACTAGTTTTATTTCTTGGCTTTATCTATCCAAAATAACCAAACAAAAAAACCGTAGCGCGATAATTTAAATTTTAGGTTCGCGATAAATATACCCAGTTATAACTTCCATTATTCTTGAAAATTAAATTTGAAGTTTACATCCTTGAAGACATGTGCCTGTGCCTTGGAATAAATATATCCCAAAATTGTTTTCCAAAAGTAGTACTAAGAAAATATTCTTATTAAATATAACGCAGTATTTGTTTACTTAACTTTTAAATATCAATGCAAGAAGTTTTTGAAGAAGTACGTAACAATGTATATACTAACTAGACTATCAGACAATGAAAGGTACCAAATAGGTTCTTAGTAATACAAGATGCAACATACGATCAAAAGAAACATTTCCCTCTGAAAAAAATCTGACGTGGACACCACATGACTTCCTTGTACGCCTTGTGTGTTCATACTTTTCTTAATAACTAAAATGTAGAATAATATAAAAAATTATTTTAACTTATTATACTAGTATACTCACAAATATATTTTAGTCATTTTATTTAAACTGCAGAAGAAGATATAAAGCATATTTTACTATTGTCACTGTCATGTCATAATCATTTAAATTTTACGTAGTAACAAATGTTAATCGATCATGGACTACAAGATACCGAAATACTAAATTATAAATATATACTTTAATTATCCCTAAATGATACCAGATACAAAAATATTTATAAAATACCGATTGTAGGTAATAATCACATAATCTTTCATTTAAAATTAAAAAATTTGTCTTAAATTAAATATTTATCGAAATATTTGAAAAAAGTACTACTTCCGATTTGTCGATTGAAACCAAAAATAGGAGGTGCACAACTAGATGCTATAACAGTCCTAAATACAAAATTTCAACTTTTTACGTCTAACCGTATTTGAGTTCTGCGACACACATACGTCCGTACGCACGTACGTACAGACGTCACGACGAAACTAGTCATAATGGATTCAGAAAAGGTCAAAACGGATATTTCCGTCAAAATCTGAGAACCGAAATTTTTCGCGATTACAATACTTCCTTACTTCGTACAAGGAAGTAAAAAACATTCACTTTCAGTAACTGAACAATATCTGCAAGAGTTTTGAAACAAAACGTGTATCACTTTATTTTCAACAGTGTTCTACTTGAAATATATATGTTGTCTGAAGATATATATATATATATATATATATATATATATATATATATATATATATATATATATATATATATATATATATACAACACTCTCCCCTATTAATAAGTACCTAGTATGCAGATTCTCCTGATTTACAAACACAATTAAATTGGTACGTACCTACTACATAAATACAGTGTGTAATAGAAAGTGCTTTAAATTTAACTTGATTTCTAAACTATATAATTTCTATATGTGTTTTCTGGGACATTATATAAATAAATTTTCTATAGTAGATATAGTTCAAACTTTTTATAGTATAATGTAAAAACAAAGGCTTTAATAAAAATTAAAAATTAAGTTACGGGTCAGTGATATACGAGTAGTTTGATGCAGTGACCATGTGTTTATGACACATGTAGCTCGTATAAGAAACGGACACTATTAAGAAATAACAAATGTGCGATGTTAAAACAACAGAGTGGCGTATTTAGCACTTCGCGCACGTGTGAAAAATACCACGTGTCAGTCGCAGCGTCAGAAGATACTGCAGCGGCATTTAGCAACCAGAAAACACCCTCCGACAAAGACAGAGCAATAGAATGTACATTTTAGTATAAAACAAAGGTACGCCACCGGAACATCGCATGCCACAAGTTTAATTAATGCCTGCAATCATTAGTCAGCGTGATGTGGATAACTTCCAGCGACAGTGCTGCCACCACGGCCATTACGGCGTCCCCGGCAATCACTCAGTAAAGGAAACTGGACCTTAATACCAACGTCGGGGAAAAAATACTAGAAAAAACGAAAACACGAAACGATCGAGAAACAAAAGAAGACGAGAGAGATTGATCAAGTGGAAGTGATGCCCAAAAACGGGGATTAAACTTTCCTAACACTAAGGCAAAAACTTTATATTCATCGACATACTAACAACAAATTACAAATGGCAACTTTGCTATCCTCACTTGTAACAAATCTTATGAATCCGTACATTTTATTATCGTAGACAAAATTATTTTACCGCTGTAGTCGATGTAAACCTACTTTATAATCAAATACAGGGTGTTAAAAAGGGTTAAAAACTTTGAGAGTAAATAATACATTTCAAATCGATGTTCTCATTCAAAATCAAAAGTAATTTTTAGAAAATTCGTAAAATTAAGGATAACAAAGTACCAATTATTCTTACGTTTTGTGTTTTACACCACTAGATTAAAGTTAAGCGAGCGTAGTAAATTAATCTTTGTTAAAGTTTGGGGCCGAGTGACGAAAGAGCGAGACTCCGTAATCTAGTGAGCCCAGTAAAAATTATTTGCAAGCGATCCGCGTCAAAATTTTATTTCCATGTCCACAACGTTTTTCGGTAAATTTACTTTAAAATTTGTAAAAAAGATAGGTACATTACATTTTGTAGTACAACTGAGAAAATAGATCTGTAATATCACTTCTATGAGCCTTGTAATGTAAAACCTTGTAAAAAGATGGCAATAAAGTGTTTTCTCTACGACCGTTATGCCCATGTCACACTATCATATAAAGATATGATGAAACAAATTATATGATGAAAAAATTTTAAATGACGAAAACAACGACAAAAACATGTCACACTACCGTCATATAATATATGATGCAAATAACGTTTTTAACTATGTGCGGTTAAATATCCCTAATTTTCTAGTAATTTTATGTTGTTGAGTTGACCGAATTGATTTAGTTATTAAGCTCCTGAAATAAATAATTTACACGAAACGTAAGCTAAATAAATAAACTAATAACCTAAATACTTTCAACAAATCTGTCAAATATCAATATTATATCAAATATAATAACATGAACTATACTATGTCCATCGAACACATAGAGTAATAAAACTAGTGGGCAGAGCCAAAACTGCGCAGTACAATGTGCGCAGAAGTAGGCTTTACAAGCAACAAATTTTAAAAAGCAGAAAAATTAAATAGTTTTATTTGAAATAAATATGGAAGAATTATATATTTTATCATTTATGTATAACATAATTTTAAAAGAAATATGAAGTACAATTTTTATTTACGAACGATTTTTTTGATGACCGATCTCAGCAGTTGAGTTTGCCTAGCAGTGTAAAACTGGCTTACCAATAGCAATAACGTATTTCAATTTCGCGCACATTTGTGAGATGAGCATCTACTCTATCTGTTCGGTGGACATAGTATAAATGAAGTTTGAACATGTTGTTTCATGTGAAGTTAGTTCAATATAACTTTCATCATATTTTTATACGACGAAATTAGCGGCGCCCCCATTTTTCGTCATATAAATTATTTTTCATCATATAAAATTTTCGTCATATGTTTATATGATAGTGTGACATGGGCATTATAGAATACTAACATTCTAATATGGATTTTAAAAAAATACGGAATGACTTAAATTCTATCATTCCGTGTGAGAATATTCTCACTCTTGTGTTGGCATGAGCACAACTAGCGACATCTTATAACCATTTATGGTATTAACGAAATACTAAATGTACCAAGTGTTATAAATTTATACTTATTCAAATTACTTGTGTAGTTGGTATAATTTAATTTGAAATATTAAAAAATTATACTTAAAATGCAGACAATTGTATAAATTTTCAAATAAAATTATCTGTTGTAGTGACAAGTCGGCAAAACAGATTACTAGAACCAAAACTACTAAAACTAAGTGAGGTTAGGTTTGGGCTTGCGTTTCATATTTGAAATTTTTGTGCTGAATTTATTCAATTATAATAATTAGTGAAAATGTCAAATCAGTCAATTAACATTGATGAACACGAACAGTGTACTCCTCCTGATATTAGAGAAGCAGCAATTAATACCACAGCTAATTTGTTACCACAAAAGTCTTTTCTTGATAATGTTGTCTTAAATTTACGGTCGTAGAGAAAGTATAGTCTGCGACACGTTTGGAATGGCTATTCTGCACTCGTGGGACCGTGACACTCGCCTACGGCTCGTGTAACAAACTTTTCACTCGTGCAGAATATGCCTCATTCCAAACTTGTTACAGAATATACTATTATCTACGACCATATGTGTAAGTAAGCCATTATAAACAATATGCAAGAATAGTAAATGCTTAGTTACGGTTGCCAAGGATTTAATGTACACCAAAATTATAAGATTTTCTTCTAGGCATACAGACATACTCGTGAAAATAGTCAAAATAGGTTCTAAAGGTATTGACAAAAATCTCGACATCGATTTTTTTCACAATCCCTATACCTTCCTCTTAGGCAGGAGGTAAAAAGATTGCTCAGCACTATTGCACTATTACAGATATAGATTTAGTCGGATATAGTATACGCAAACCCTATCAGGATAAAATAAAACATAATTTCTTTAAAAACAAGTGTGTTGTAAAATATCTCATTAGGTATATGAAAATATTGTCGTTTAGAAATAAGTACCTACAGGTTTTGAGACTAAATTTGTTAGGGAGTGGAGTGGAACAAACAAACAGACATACCAAAAAAATGATCATACTATAGAAAATAGTAGGAGTAGCTTAATCATATTAAAAGAATTTGGGGTTCCTAAAACAAAGCAAACAAAGCTCCATCCCGTGTATGCGCTAAAAGAAAGAAAATCACGATAAAAGCTCTCGAAATATAAATCGCAAAAACAGTTAAACGCCATGCCATTACGCTTTACACAGTCATAATAAGAATTATTAATTCATAGCCAATTACACGCAGACATTGTGCACAAAAACACGGCCGAGTTCCGTTGTTGAATATCAGAAAAATACACCGGCCTTATTCATTAAAGCGCCGAGCTTAAAAGCCCAATAATAAAGTTGGTAAAAAGCTCCGACACAAAGCTCCACCGAGAAGAGCGGATCCCGTAGGAATAATCCGGTGACGGGTTAGGATTGGTTAATTGTTTAGTGTTCATGTTACAGAGGTGTTATATTTTTTGCACTTTTATGAAAATAATTTATCTTGCTTTCTAACTGCACTTTACTCACTTTTAATTCTACTACAATATAAAAGCAATAAACTTCAATGGGTAACAGATTTGCTCTTCGTTTACTAAGATTTATTAATTTCATTTCACGGCTATTATACAGGGTGTCTCTGTACTTTGGGAAAAAAATTAAAGGGTATATACTATAAGACGTACTGATCATGGAACAAAAAGAATTTTTTTAAAATTCGCAAAATAATTTGCGTGGTATTCAAAGGAAACATTTTGTTAGCCACTGGTTGATAGATAAGTTAAGTTGGCCCCCCCAAGTCGGAATTATGAATAACTAATTAATGTGGCCAATTGCGCCCTTTATGCGCTTTAATGCGCCACGTTTATTTTTTTATGCGCTCTAATAGTTTCTATATTTTTTAATTTTTTCAATGGGGCGGCCAACTTAATGCCTAGCCCCCCCAAATTGTTAAATAGGTATTTTATTGTAATGTATGGCTTGATCAATATATGCGCTAATATGCGCCAGTGCAAAATATTAATGCGCCAATCACGTTCAGGATATAATAATTATTAAAACTCGGGGGGGCTACATTAATGCTGATTTTTGTTATTAAAATTTTAATTTTTAAAAATTCTATTGTACTCGTATACGTATGCGCTTTTATGCGCTACCAAAAATTTTAATTGCGCTCTTTCCATTAAATAAATAGAATGATGGGGGTGCCAAGATAATGATGTTTGAAAAATTAAAAATTATGAATTTTCTAATTTTCAAAATTTGAATCTAAATATTATGCGCTATTATATGCACCAATTAAATGTTTTTATGCACTGACTTAGTTTTCTCTAAAAGTACCATAAACTCGGGAAGGCTAACTTAATGCATTTTTTTAAATAGTACCTACTTTTTTAAAATTTGGATACAATAATAATCGTAAGCTTTTATGCGCTTTTATGCATCATAGTAAATTTCTTTTGCGCTTGTATAGTTTTTAAATGATCTATATTTTCCAATATACCTATACCTAATATTTCTACTCTTTCTATAAATTATATTCCTTTAATAATAAGGCAATCTGTTCACCAATCTTAATGCCCATGTCACACTATCATATAAACATATGACGAAAATTTTATATGATGAAAAATAATTTATATGACGAAAAATAGGGGCGCCGCTAATTTCGTTGTATAAAAATATGATGAAAGTTATATTGAACTAACTTCACATGAAACAACATGTTCAAACTTCATTTAGTTCATGTTATTATATTTGATATAATATTGATATGTGACAGATTTGTTGAAAGTATTCAGGTTATTAGTTTATTTATTTAGTTTACGTTTTGTGTAAATTATTTATTTCAGGAGCTTAATAACTAAATCAATTCGGTCAACTCAACAACATAAAGTTACTAGAAAATTAGGGATATTTAACCGCACATAGTTAAAAACGTTATTTGCATCATATATTTATATGACGGTAGTGTGACATGTTTTTGTCATTGTTTTCGTCATTTAAAATTTTTTCATCATATAATTTGTTTCATCATATCTTTATATGATAGTGTGACATGGGCATAAGGATAAAATTGACAAAAATATAAGATCAAACATTGTATATAAAATTCCTTGCAATGATTGTTGCTTGAAATTATGATATTTATTTTGAATTTCCCGCGAATTTTAAACAATCATATTTTATATTTAAAAAGGTTGCGCATAAAAACATTTAATTGGTGCATATAATAGCGCATAATATTTACAATCAAATTTTGTTTAGAAAATTCATAATTTTTAATTTTTCAATCATTATCTTGGCACCCCCATCATTCTATTTATTTAATGGAAAGAGCGCAATTAAAATTTTTGGTAGCGCATAAAAGCGCATACGTATACGAGTACAATAGATTTTTTTTAAATTAAAATTTTAATAACAAAAATCAGCATTAATGTAGCCCCCCCGAGTTTTAATAGTTATTATATCCTGAACGTGATTGGCGCATTAATATTTTGCACTGGCGCATATTAGCGCATATATTGATCAAGCCATACATTACAATAAAATACCTATTTAACAATTTGGGGGGGCTAGGCATTAAGTTGGCCGCCCCATTGAAAAAATAAATATAGAAACTATTAGAGCGCATAAAAAAATAAACGTGGCGCATAAAAGCGCATAAAGGGCGCAATTGGCCACATTAATTAGTTATTCATAATTCCGACTTGGGGGGGGGCAACTTAACTTACCTCTGGTAGATAGCTATTTTTAATGATTTTATTTAAATCTACTAATAATACAAGTAGTAATTGTTTACACAACGCCAAATAAATGTCTGTTGTTGTGTAATTAAAAATTATGTTTCTTTTAATAAAGTACGCTGTTTCAGTGGTTCTAAAAATGTTCATTTCAAGTAAACCATCCTTAATTTTGCGAATTTAAAAAAAATTATTTTTGTTCCATGATCAGTACGTCTTACAGTATATACATTTTAATTTTTATCCCGAAGTACAGAGACAGCCTGTATAAATAACACATGCAAGTTAGTTTGTTTTCTGTTTAAAAATGTTAGAATATTATGAACTGTATAGTATTTTTTAAGTTACAATCGGTTAGTATGAGCATTTCCAACCTTTTAGACTGTTGAGAAGTGAATCATTTTTAACTTCCCAGCTAGCTGGAAATAATTTTCCGGCTAGTTAAATGTCACTTTTCAATAAAATTGAAAAAACCAATAAAACATTTCTCATATTACTTAGCAACTCTGTCATATTTTCAAGTAGACTAAACAAATTGAACAAATTAAAATAAAACTGCTTAAAAATATTAATTAAATTAATGTTGAAATCATGCATATTATTAATCGTTTAGATTGTGATTAAAATAGTGTACAAACCATGCGGGATAGCTTATTCCAGTCTCGTTCTTATAGCTTACCTGAATTCTGTGCAACTCAGTCATCTAATATAGAGCTCGACTGTAATGCAGCATTTCCCTGCTCGGTATGTAATATACGATTATTACTATTACTACACAACGTATTGCATTTTATCAATAAGGAAGCTTGAATTATAAATATTAGCAAATATAGAACTTCTCGTACGAGTACAAACGTTACCATGACTCCTGACAGCTGCCCTTTCAAACCTTATAATATGAATGAATTATATAATATAGTCGTAGATAACATGTCAAAAAAGCTAGTACCCCCACTTTACCCAAAACAATTTTTTTAGGCCTATAATTTTGTACTAATTTTGAACATTTTTGAACCATAAAAATCAAATTTTGACCCATCGTCATTTCAGAGATTGGACAACTCGATATCAGAGCAATAAAGCTGGTACCCCCACTTTGACCAAAAAAAATTTTTTTAGGCCGATAATTTTGTACTAATTTTGGACATTTTTGAACCATAAAAATCTAATTTTGACCCATCGTCATTTCAGAGATTGGACAACTCGATATTCAGAGCAATAAAGCTGGTACCCCCACTTTGACAAAAAAAAAAAAATTTTTTTATGCCGATAATTTTTTACTAATTTTGGACATTTTTGAACCATCAAAATCAAAATTTATGTTGGACTCAACAAGGGTTTTGTTAGCATAGATTAGTTTGTCAAAAAAACGGATTTCTGTTGGACTCAAGAAGGGTTTTGTTAGCATAGCATTAGTTTATGTAAAAAAAACGCTAGGTGAACCTAGCGTGAACGAGCGTGAACCTAGCGTGTACGAGCGTGAACCTAGCGTGAACGAGCGCGAACCTAGCGTGAACCGTTTTTTTTATATATGCTAACAAAACCCTTTTTGTGTCCAACAGAAATCCGTTTTTTTGACCAACTAATCTATGCTAACAAAACCATACTTGGTAGGGTCCAACAGAAATTTTGATTTTGATGGTTTAAAAATGTCCAAAATTAGTAAAAAATTATCGGCCTAAAAAAATTTTTTTTGGTCAAAGTGGGGGTACCAGCTTTATTGCTCTGAATATCGAGTTGTCCAATCTCTGAAATGACGATTGGTCAAAATTAGATTTTTATGGTTCAAAAATGTCCAAAATTAGTACAAAATTATCGGCCTAAAAATTTTTTTTGGTCAAAGTGGGGGTACCAACTTTATTGCTCTGATATCGAGTAGTCCAATCTCTGAAATGACGATGGTCAAAATTTGATTTTTATGGTTCAAAAATGTCCAAAATTAGTACAAAATTATTGACCTAAAAAAATTTGTTTTGGGTAAAGTGGGGGTACTAACTTTTTTGACATGTAGATAACGTACTATTTTACTCCAGTTCAATGTGTAAGTTCTACTTATTTTATAGATAACTATTGTATTGATTGCCAATGTTTTATTTTAAAAAGAACGCTCTAATATATTACTGTCAAATTCGAAGCTATAGATATGATAAATTACATGCTTTACGTTAAAATAAATTCGCTGTATAATACAGTGATCATAAATGTTTGACCGTGTCACATCGTTCTGATTTTATTTTTGCCACTTCGATGTGATTGCTACTACAGTTTTATTTCAATATTAATTTAGGGTGCTATTTAAAAATAAATTCAAATGCAATAATTTTAATTTAAAATATTGTAAACGTTAATATAACTAATCAGTTTACTATTTATGTGCATTGCAATAAAAATTATAATTTTTGCAATAAAAATAAATTAAAATGAAATAAAAGCAAATCATTCTGTACTAATTTTTGTGCTATAGAAATAAATAAATTTTGCCAATTATAATAGTTATTTACGATACAAGTACGTAAAGCAAATATTTAGTCACGAACGGGTTCGAATTGAAACACGAGCGCAGCGAGTGTTTTAAGACCCGTGAGTGACTAAATATGCTTTACGTATGTGTACCTATCGTATAAGATTTTATCTACGATATAATTTAAAAAACTCGAAAAATATAAAAAAATCCTTTTAAATTTGAATTAGGATCAAAACAAGTTTGCTTTGACAAGAAAATTTTCACGTTAGTTACCGATTGTTGTGCGGATGTTTCTGTGTGTTTTAAAACTTTAACCACTCGTTGCTGCGCAACCCGTGACTAATGAAATCTTGCTATTAAACAATTGTTTTACAAACTAAAAACTGACAACTAATTGTCAATTTTACACACTATCGTAGATAAAAAATATTAAATCTAAGTTGCAAATATTATATTCCAGTAGCTAATATTAAATTCAATTGGCAAATATTAATTTCAAGTGACAAATATTAAAACCGAGTGGCAACTAAAAGCCAAGTTAAATTTATATTATTTATTATAGCATGGTGTAAGTGACAAATATAAAAAAAATATAGCAAATTATTTGTACTCATTTATTAATAAGTGTTCGTCACTTCGTTGTTGCATTACTACAAATGCCAAAAAGAAGATAAACTCCCAAATTTATCGTAATGATATATTCTTGAATCTGATTGGTCGAAATGAGAGGTGCATTTTCACTAGCAAACATTTTCATTTCCGTTAACACTATACATATACCTTTCTTAATTTGAATTTCAGGGTTACATCGAAGTACCACATTATTCTATAGATGACAGCTTACTCATAACACAAACCTTATTTAAGTTTCCGCCAAATTTTGAATTAATAAAATGTGTGAGTGTAAACGAATAATAATATAATTCTTGGTAACGTTGATTCGTCAATCTTCATCTTCTTATTCCGATTCTACTCTCTATGGTGTTTTGGTATTAAGAGACCATAACGATATGGTATAATCTACAGTGTGACAAGATTCTGGGTAAACATATCGGACATCGGAGTGGCAGGAGTGTGTAGCAGGAGTAAAGGGAACAGCAGGACTGCAGGATGGTTAAATATTCCCTAGGGCGTGTCCTCAACAATGCTCAAGCCCTTCCACAAGGGTAATGAGCTGAATCGAACCGATACACCGAGTTTTCAGGGCAAGGGGATGTTAACTGTTAACGTACCAGAGTGATTTTGTTTGCACATTCTTAAGTTTTAATCTACTCATGAAAGATGATTTACAAAATTCTATGTAACACAATATTGCACATATTGTCAGCTTCTTAAATATAGGTATTTAATTAGGTGTATTTGGATTTAAAATACATTTGAATACTAAGCCAATTTTATATCCTTTTCAGCACAGTAGAGATAAACAGATACTGCTTTATTTATCATACATTAAATTTTGGAGGTGATATGTGCTAAAAATTATTTAACCCTTCAATTCCACATGTTTAAAATGCACATTTTTTCTAAATCGAGGCCCGGAATTGACGTCACGTATTTATAGGAATAATTAACTATATATTTAAATAAACTTTAAAGAAATATAAACTCGATTAATATAAAACAATATTAGGCTTTCAACATTGAAATAATAATAAAAATATTATATTTAAATGTTAATTTTATAAAACATTTTCTGTTGGAACATAAATTTCACATTTTTCATCAAATCAGCATCATTGTCATGCAAATCACTTGATTTATCGAAATTATCACTTAATTTCTTTAGATATGCATCAATAATTTTTAATTATTGACACAAATAAAATGTATGGGTAGGTCTCCGTGGTCTGTTTACTTTTATTTTTAATCATAATAATTTGAATCTACTGCTTGCATGACAAATTGTAAATAAGATTAAGATGTTGACTGACACATATAAAAGCACGGATGCCACTTTTACATACATATAACACAAATAACAACAAAGAAAACACAATGTTCCCATCCGGAATTTAAGGGTTAAAAACTAATTAGGCTTTTTCCTGTGTTAAAATGTTAACTCTTGAAATGTGTACCTAAATGGATTCAAACTTAAGGTTTTAGTAGCACTCGACTATCCGTCCTCATTACCTATATTTCCATTCTCTGTCTGTAAGCATATTTTTAAAATACATTTTTAAAATAGGTACGCAGAAATTTCTTGCTTGCTATTACATATTTTTGTGAACACTTTTATGTATTTCCTACTTTAGAACAGAATTAAACTATAGGTACCTACACTAAACACACATACACGGCATTCTTAAGATTTAAATCATGTCAAGCGTATGATGATTAGAAATTGTGCATCTTCTCCCCTAATATTTGTTTCTTATAATTTTCGGCCCATTTAAATTCAAAATAATTCTAACAAGTCCTCGAGTAAATCGCAGCCTATGTTGGTAATAACAACCAATAGGGTTAGCCCTCTTTTGCAGGGGTATGTGTGTAATAACAGGGCGGCATCGGGGGGTAGAGGGGAGTTCTGGTCCAACGGCCACTTTGCATACAGATGAGCACAAATTGAAACTGTAAAACAGAATAGTGTAACCAGCGGCTACAATCAAATTACCCAATTATAAGCGGGGGATTTTTGTCAGCCGGAAACGGTAATTTGTTTTAAATGAGACACGAAAAGGGGGAGGAAGGAGAATTATTAGTATAAGCATGGAAATTTAGATTCAGATTTTACATGCTGATCGAAGTAAATAAGATCTATTATTAGGTATTTAGATTTATGTTAAACAACGCACCAATGTTTACATTAAGAGGTCAATATTATTTTAATTTGAATTGTAAATTTTAATTCAGGAGCTTTAAATTTTACAATATTTATTTACGCATATTTAGGATAGTACCTACTCTGGAAATGCAAGAAACATCTGAGTTGGAGTTGGAGAGGGGTTCGGGGAGTTTGAACGCATCCCGGGCCAAAGCTCTAAGAAAATATTTTTTGCAAATATTATTATTCAAAAATGTACAATTTGTTAATAATTTATTAGCTGCTACAAGAAAACCTGTTATTCATATCTGAAAATTCAATACTTTTTTATACATTTTTAATCATTGATTTTATTCAATAATGGATCTTCTACAGAAGAAAATCGTAAATACGTCACTGGTCTGCATTAATACAGGTTGATTCACAATTTCGTGCATATATTTTAATGACATATACATAGAATTAGAATTCTACTTACTAATCATAAAAGAAACTGTTTCAAAATTTGAAAATTTAATGGCAAAGTACATTATTATCACTAAATTTAAGATTGTATAATAGATAGGTGTCTGACTAACTAAGAATAGAATAAAATAAAATTTTAAACAATTATGGAATGCAATTAAGTAAATCAGGTTCCCACCAGCCACCAAGAATATTTGATTGCGAATTTTGAAAAAATATTTCAGTTCCGTGATCAGCCATTAAAAATGTACGAAGTTGTGGAAGTATAAGAATACTAATTATGTTTAGGTTACCTACATTATCTAATAATGTAATGCTGTACTTGTTTAGATATTATGCCATTTAATGGAAAAATGCATTTAGTGGACATTGCAGAATATAACTGTCAACTTTAATTTTTATTTTCTGATAAGCATGGTTCAATTATTATGATTATAAAATAGTTTAAAACAGAAGCATTTGATTTCAGTTACTTAATTAATGTGAATATTATTACCTATCTAATCCTCGTTCGTATTTTCGACAATATCTCTTCACTTTTAGTCTTGAAATTGATCGTGTCCCATTTTCGCCTATCCATCTTGTGGATATTTGTTTAACTAGGATCGCATTGGCGTTGATTGGCCCGGTCTACTCCGGGCGTTCCGGGTGCTTCGGGTGCTCCGGTCAGTGTAACTGGATCCAGGAACCGCCACCGAGCTCCAGCTAACGACGCTAATCCCATTGAGTGGTTACGTGCCATCAATGGCCTTAATCACTTTTATCCGATAAACTTAACTTCACCTGTGTGTACTGTACGCTCGCTAGACTCTACCGACTGACGATGAGGACTGATAAAAAAAATACTACCAGTACGGTGGAAGATCGGTCATCGTAATGCTGAATGCTAATTATTTTAATTAGACGAAACGAGACATGTCATTATTTTTAACAAGATTATGAGTTTTGGAAAAAATGTAAAAAACTTATCATTTTGATTTTTGTTAATAACAAATGTATGGTATAATATCGCTTTAAAAATCGGTAGGTATAAATAGAAAGGGACTAATAGGAAGTTCATGCGAATCGACTTAAAAAGAGACATATCAATTAGAATTTTTAGAAGAAAACATTTATAAAGTAAAGTAAAGTTAATATTTTGAATTTAGGTTTACAATAGGTTTAGAAATATAGGTCCGAGGTGGAAAACCTGTACAATGGATGAAACACCCTTTTTTCGTGCAAAATGACCGCCATTTTTAGTGTTTGCGTTTATCTCGTCAATGGTTAATATTATAAGGAAAACTTACGTATGAAATTAAAGTCTATAGAAAAGGTTTTAAACAATTTTTATGTAAGTATTAGTTTTTTCGAGAAAATCGTAAAATAAGTTTTTTTCAGTACATTTATATTAAATGAAGTCGTAATTTCGTTGTAATTTTGTAATAGATAAAGATATCGATTTTTTTCAGCATTCGATTCCCCAGACATTTTAAATTTTTAGGGGATCTAGTTTAACTACAAATTGAAGATATTTCTCGCGAAAAAGTAAATAGATTTTATTTTTTTGAATTTTGTATGAAATCACCTATCAATTATGAACGAATGAAAGTAGCGACTTCCGGTTTCAGGCATTGGGTTACACGATATTATGTTCTTTATGGTAAATTATATGTTTAAAACTTTTAATGTTAACGGATTAGACGAAATCCATAGATTTTCTCCGAAAAAATTACAGATATTCTCGTATATCTAAAATAAATTGTGTTTAATCAACTGTAATTTCAGAACAAATAAAAATAACGACTTCGGGTTTCCAGCATTGGATTTCTTGATCATTTTTTAATTTAAAATATTATACTAAAAAAATTATTAGTTCAAAGGATCATCGGATGATGGATGATAAAAAAGATAAATAAATTACTCCTATAGATGCAGACGTTTCGGTTAATATTTAACCATCTTTAAATTTAGTTTTTGCTTTATTTGGAAGCTCGGACAATGCATTTATGTTCGGAACAAGATATCGTTCAAATGACCACCACGGCTTTGTTGACACTGATCACAAGATCGCTCCAATTTGGCCGAATTTGGCTCATCCGCAACACTGACCGCTACAACTGTGATATTCTCCTCACTTCGAACATTTCGTTGTCTTCTTGGTGGCTTATTGTCTTAGTAATGTTAACTCAAACTTTATCACAGTGCGTCTTATAGCCTACGTAGAGTAACAGTGACAGCGACTCAATTCTGGGGTGAATAAAAGTTGAGCACCCACAACTGAGCTCGAACTTTGGTAATATATTTTTATTATTTCCAACCGGTCTAGAGGCGTCAAACGCTGCATCATAAAACTGCACACTATACTAAATAATTTGACACCTAGAAGTAAATAAAATATATATCAGAAACCGAGAAATCTTTGCTGAAAAAACAATCACTCCTATTGAAAGACCCTATACTATACTTTCGATGAAATTGAAATACTTTTTTCGTTAGAGTATATAAGTTTTCGTATTTTAAAAATTTATTGTTTTACATCAACTGTAATTCCTAAACCAAAGAAAATAGCCATTTTAGATCTCCGGCATCGACACTGAATCCTTGAAGTCCATATTTTAAATAAATACTAAATATATTTCCAATTTCTGTGTATCAACTGCCACGGGCAAGGATGTTTAAATTCAGTATAAAAAGAAGATATATATATATATATATATATATATATATATATATATATATATATAATCTTTTTATATCTCTTAATACCCTTTCGGGTGTCGAGATCGGGTTTGCATTAGTTATTTTAACCGGTTTATCAACTCTTTCCATTCCTATCTATTCTT
This sequence comes from Agonum fuliginosum, assembly GCA_947534325.1. NCBI lineage: Eukaryota > Metazoa > Arthropoda > Insecta > Coleoptera > Carabidae > Agonum > Agonum fuliginosum. The sequence continues at coordinate 14,987,537 of OX384029.1, read as the reverse complement.
CGCTAGATTTTTTGTGTCTTGCCAACTGGCATGGTAAGTTGATAGAAAAGACCAATCGTGCAAAAAATTTGTTAGAAAACCTTTTTACCTTCCGCTTACCTGTAAAGGAAGGTATTGGAATCATGCAAAAAATCGGGTAGTGAGTTTTTAGTGGATGAGCACGAATTAGGGTCCTTACAACTCATTTTTGATAGTTTCCCGATGATGTCTGTATGTATATGTGTGTGTGTGTGCGTGTGTGTGTATGTGTGTGGTCCGGGCCGATGCCGTCTGTTGGATAACTCAAATACGAATTACCCAAAAATTTTGATATTTGGTATTTTACAATTGTATACGAATAGGAAGAGCTCATCAGATTTTGGTACAAATATCTTCACCGGAAGTGATATTTTTTGAAGATTGAAAAGATTAAGTGTCAATTTTTTTTATAAATTTGGATAAATATAGTATTTATTTGTAATAAGAATAAGAGGAAAAGTTATTTGCAATCTACGTTATAAAAAAAATTGTCTTTATCTGGTAGCATTAAAGAACTGCAGTAAAATTTAAAAAATCTGCTGTGGCCAGTACACGACCTCTCGCTTAATTCTGCTTATTCTACTAATATAATAAATAGTTTTACTTACATTTTAATAGTTTTATGTTCATGTAATATGTAAACGATAATATATACCAAAATGCAAGCAATAAATGTCAACTGTACTGTCACTGTCATAATAATTCAAAATGTAGAAACAAATTTCATATGTTCATGGACAACAAGATACTAGAATTTCAAAAAAGTAGAATATTAGTTGCACTTTATTTTATTGTTAAATACTATCAGATTCAACAAATTGTATTTAAAATTATCTGTACCCATAGATAACTATATTATCTTTAATTTTTAATTGCAAAAATTGTCATAAATAAATAATGTACCAATATATTTAAGGAAAACTATATCAAGCTTCAAAAGGTACTACTTCCGGTTTGCGGATTTCTACCAAAATCTTATCCGTTGTTAAGATCCTTATTAAAATCTTAAATATGAAATTTGGTTATTATAGGTTTAATACCTTTTAAGTTATTGTGGACGAAAAATCGTCACATACGTCCATACGTCCATACATACATACGCACACACACACACAGACATCATCGTGAAAATATTAAATTCGTATTGTAGAGACCCTGAAACGTGCTTATCCACCAAAAACTCATACTCGTAAATTTTGACCCATTACAATACCTCTCTTATAGAATATGAGGCGAGAGGTAAAAATAAAATTATCAAATAAAACATTGAAATCTTGTAATCCATGTTCGGTTGATTTTTGTTTTTGCATAAAAAATATTGACAGATGAGACGGGTGACAAGTTGGCATACTAGCGCTATATAAGTCATAAAAGTAAGCTATTAAATGTACTAACTGAACGGAGGATTGCTTCAACACAGAAGAGTTTTCGTGTGAATGAATCTTTTGATTCAGGTGATACTAATTTCTGTGTTTGAATATTTTAGATTTTTATTTGTATATTTTAAATGGGCACCAGATTGTACGTATACATTTATGTTTAAAGTCTAGATATGGCGGAAGGTTGTGTGATCCTTAAGTTTTCCTTGTAATGTAAACATTTGACGAGATAAACGCAAAAAAACTAAAATTGTACAGGTGGAAACTTTTTTGACCTATATTCTTAAACCTATTAAGAGTCTAAATGTAAAATATTAACTCTTTATTCATTTCCATTTTCCGTTTATTAATCTAATTCTCATGTACTATCTCTCTTAACGAGAGAAAAGTTATAATAAGAGGCTACGTGATCGCTTCTTATGAAATAGGTTTAAAAATATAAAATGGATTTGCCTTACAAAAAATGAATAAGTACAGATTGAATGTATATTACTGGACAAATATAAATATTTTCGCGCATATATCTTCATTATGAAACTCTAAGTCGATTTGGCGTAATATTTTACTCGTTGAAATTTAATACCATAACACGTCAACAAACAATTTAATCTTCCAGAGTTAAACTCTACCCTTTTCCGTAGGTAAAACTGCCGCGATCAATACTTTTAAATACTCAGTTTCATTTACAGGATTTACCGCCTTCACCAAAATAATAATTATTCATAAATTTAACAGGCATTTAAGTAGAGAACAAAAGCAGATTCCGCATTATCTGAACGCACCAGCCATCACTGTGAATACCGTGATCGCTTTATCGTATAATCCATCTCCATACGTGCTTCCGGTGAAAGGGTGGGAGGGCTGGAGAAATTTTTAGTGGTGGAATTTTGTGAATATTCATTACAGATACGAGATTGATATTTTGTTTGGTTAATGCGGTTCTTCTTCAAGTTCAAATACAGTCAAGTAAAATTGTTGTTTTTGGCTTACGTTTTGAGTACTAAATACACATAAATTATTGAGTTCAAGTTGTTCAATTTAACTAAAATTAAAAAGTATAAAAAATAAAACTTTTTGCTGGCTTCGCTTTGACAACTGCGACTACTACACCACAGATGCCGCCATCTTTCTTATATGTACTTAAACACTATATTGTTTAATTACAAATATATCAATACGAAAATAAACACTTCCCCCTTTTATTTTATTTTATTTAAATTAGGCCACTCAACAGGACAAAGTCCCAATTATAGAGTAGCACTTACAAAATTTTACAAATAATATCTTTACTGTATAGACAACCAAAATAAGATACAAGGCACATAATATGATTATACTATATAATACACAAAATATATAATATATACAGAATGTTAGGCTTATTCAAACTTTTTAATTATAGCTTTTTAAAACAGTTTTGTGTAATAGTGAAAATGTCCGGTAACGAAACATCGCTTAATAATGAATTAGGTATACAAATTTGAAAATCTTGTTACAGGAGAATTTGCTACATAATTTGTATTAGCGTTAGGTATAATAAACATAGTACGAGATCTAGTGGAGTAAGATGGAATTCTAAATGAAAAACATAAAATCAGATAATATTCTCCTTTTTTTAACGATACCAAATTTAGGTGATAGTTGGGAAATGTTATTGTAAAAAATTTCAAAAATTGAGATATGTGTAAATTTGTTACAAATTTTAAAGAACAATATAGGCCAGTCAAATCGTACATAAAAAGGCTAAAATCGCAAAGCGTGATGTAGTTCTGATTTTTTAATATGTTGTTAGGATCAGTTAGAGTAGTGTGAATCCAAGTTTGCAGCTTCGAAAAAACTGTGCTTCCTGCGTAATACGTAAAATCCTGCAAAATGTTTGGGATTTTTTTCAGTTTTTGCCTAATAACTCGTAAACTATGCGTTTTTGATATAAAGTCGAACGTATAATTTTTAAACTACATTAAATTTGCAACAATTTAAGGCCAACCGTAGCTATGTACGTCCAATAGTTTCCGGAGATATAGCACTTCTAAAATTAGCAATTTTTTCCAAAAAATAAAAGTTGTAATATTTTTGCTTTTTTCGTGATTTTTGTGTTTAATTAACTGTAATTTCTGAACGAATAAAAATATTGTCTTCCAGTTTCTTTCATTAAGTTTTAAGAACATGTCTTTTAAGAACATTTTAAAAACTTTTTAGGGCGTTCATGAAGCCAAAATATCAATTTTTTTCGAGAGAAGTATTCAAATTTTTCGTATTTTTAATAAAAAAAATTGATATTTTGGCTCAATGAACACCTTAAAAACATTTTACAATATTGTATTTTATAGAGAAATGTTCGTAGAATTTAATAAAAGAAACCGGAAGACGATAACTTTATCCGTTCAGAACTTATAGCTCATTCAACACAATAAATATACAAAAATTTAAAAATCTCTTTACTTTTTCTGGGAAAAACATTTGATATTTTGGCTTAATGAACACCCTAATTTTTTTTATAATAATGCAACTTATGGAGAAATGGTCGTATAATTTAATAAAAGCAACCGGGAGTCAATATTTTTATCCGTTTAGAAGTTACAGCTCATTAAACTCAATAAATACAAAATATTTGAATACTTCTCACGAAAAAAATTTGATATTTTGGCTTAATGAATGCCCTAAAAAAATTAAAATATCGTATTTCATAGACAAATGTTCGTAAAATTTAATGAAAGAAACCGGAAGACTATATCTTTATTCATTCAGAAGTTACAGTTAATTAAACACAAAAATAACGAAAAAAGCAAAAAAATTTCAACTTTTATTTTTTGGAATAAATTGCTAATTTTAGAAGTGCCATATCTCGGAAACTATTAGACATACAGAGCTGCGGTTGGGCTTAAATTGTTTCAAAAATGTACTTTTAAAATGATACAATCGACTATATATTGAAAACGCATAGTTATTAGGCAACAACTGAAAAAATTACGAAAATTTTGCAGGTTTTTATGTATTACGCAGGAAGCACAGCTTTTTCGAAGCTGCAAACTTGGATTCACACTACCCCAACTGATCCTAACAACATATTAAAAAATCAGAACTACAACACGCTTTGCGATTTTAATGTCTAATTTCACTGGGCTAATACTTTACAATAAACATTCATATTTGTAAGCCTATCTGCTACATTATTACTGGAAGAAATGTATTCAAAATGCATTGTTTTGAACCATATATCATTTTTATATGGTGCTAGGTACAAAAATATATTTGTTAGCAATACGGTATTGTAAAAATTTAAAACAAAAAATATTGTCAAATATTAATTATTTATCAAGATATTTTAGTAAAGTACTACTTCCGGTTTGTAGATTGGTACCAAAATTTAATGAGTTCTTAAGACTCGTATTAAAACCTTAAATAAAATAGCAGGATAGCAGTCAAAATAGTTTTTTTTTATTTATTAATCTTCGCACAGTCGCTTGCTAATTCGTACCTACCTTAAATATAAAATTTGTTTGCTAAATGTTTGTTACTTTTTAAGATATCCTCCTGTCAAAAATCATTATGCACATACAAACGCGCACGCGCGCCCTCACACACATCATCATCATCATCATCTACATGATCTAGAAATTAATAAATTCGTATTCTAGGAACCCTAAAACGTGATTATCCACCAAAAACTCACACTCGAAAATTTTGACCTGACACAATAGCGAGAGGTAAAAATGTAACCGAGGGTCTATATGTATTTGATTTACTAGACACTATTACACTGTTCTTCTGTTCTTGGCTAAACCCTAAACTTATTTGTTATTGCACCCTGATTATTACAAAACATCACACAATGATTTGATATGAAATCTTACATACCTAGCTCATAAAAGAATTCTTTTAATCACAACCATTCTTTGAGTAATTCTGTCACCGCTATTTATTCCGCTTCTACTGTGGACAGTGATACGGTTTTCTGTTTTCTTGTTATTATCGTTTATCGCTGCACCTGCAAAGATATTTACCAGGCAACTTTTCTGCCGGCATTCTTATTAGCCCAGTCCGCATTAACAAAAAAATTTTGTTTGTCACTAGTTTCATATCTTCAGTATCTTTTAAATATCTAAATTGTCGGTCAGGACGGTTCATTGAAAACATTTGGGTTTTTCCATAAAAACTTTTTCTACTGCTAATGCCAGCAAGATTTTCATTGTGATTTTGTAGATAACAGGACTGTACGTTTATGAAAAATTTATTCCGGGTATTAGTTATAACCTTGGGCTACTAATCTAGCATTATACTTCCTCATTTCTCCGTTCTGGTCTCTTCTTATTTTACATACCCATTACTTCCTATAATAAGCATCTTTAGATCTTCTTACCGTTTTTCATGCTTGATTCTTTTTCATATTGCCAATTTCTTTTTTCATGGCACTATGCCATTTGTCAGCATCAATATCTGACAATGCTTTCTTTGACTGCACAAAAATCTCTTCTATAATATACTCTATTACAACATTCATAAATACCAGTAAGTTGAATGCTAATAATTCCGATAACTCACAGTATATATGGTTGCTAGAGTAGACAGTATAGGCATTATACATTATGTCAGAACGTAGCAGTTATTTGAAATTGTCATAACTTAGAAATGTCCAAACCGATCAAAATATTTTCATCTTACTTTGATAATCCATCAGGAAAGCGACGTCCTTTAATTTGCTTCTTTTCTATCATAAGAAAGGCGGATAGCAGAGCGAGTTAAGTAACCGACTGATATTATTAGTGTTATGATAAGTCCAGGTTCAAATAAAATCTGTTAAGTTCACATTTCACTGTACCATTAAGAAATATTCACAGTAGTCTAAATTATTTAAACATGTATATAATTGTGAATTGAAGGCTGGGCTGGTAATCATACAAACTGAAGAATTCATATATCTATTCCTATCATAGACTTAATACCTGAGACTGCCACACCCAAACTAGATAAAAAGTGTGTAAATATGTAAATAAATTGTACGACATATTTGACATATTTGCTTAGAATGTGTTGATTATTTAAATGGTTCATGACGCGTTTGTGGTTACATTGCCGTAAATTATGTGAATGATATTTTTGCAGGGGCGTATGGGCAAACGGAAAAAATTCCCAGTGGATTTTTAAAATGTCCGGTGCTTTATGTTTAAAAAATTGTAGCTCTTTATTTTATAAATTAATTCTTCTATGTTTTAATAATTGTGAATATTAGATTGATATAAGGAATAAACAAAAACAAACTAACTAATATTATATAATATTGCTGGCAGTTGTCTTCGTTTGATGTTATAAAATAATATAAAACTCTTAAGTCTCATATTTGCCGTGCCTATGCGGTACCGAAAATTTACATTTAAAAGAAATATGTATAACTTATTATATTGTGACAATTTTATGTGAATTTTATTTATCCTGAAAAAAGTCTCAATTTTAGACTGAAACGTCGACGTTACAAATAAATAAGCATTATAGTAACTATACGTGGACTGGTACACTCAAATTCCAAATTCAGTTAAGATTTTCTTCATTAGCTTCTAAGTATACGATTGGAATTTATCCATTTCAATTCGAAGATTATCCTGATTAGTAATTACAATTTTTAATTGCAAATAAAACGAGATGTACCTAAATAAAATCTTGATTTGCTCAGGAAAAAATGTGAGTTTAAATTTACATGTATTTGACTTTGAACTTCAAAAAAAATTCGTCTGCGGCGCAAAAATATAAGCAAAATTGGCCTGTAACTTACCCATGATACTTAACCCGGTGCAAGCCACAATCCAGTGAATTAATGAAACGTAAAACATTGCAGTATGAAGCTACTTTGTTTTTTTTAGTCAAATGTATTTTATTCGTTATAATTTAATCTTTTCCTTGTGTAAATACTTAATAAAAGTGTTTAGCGGTCAAATAATGCTTTTAAAAATAAAAGCATCTTCAAACATTTTTCTTACAACGGATTAAATACATAACGTAGTATATTACATGCATATATTTTATACGACCGCAATTAAAGTACGTTGGATAGCTGTAAACCCAGACCGAAGACATATTTTACAAGAGCTTAAAGAAAATAATACCAACAAAAAATAAACTGAAAATATACCTATAAGCTTTATTATATTTCATTCTTTATTCATTTAAAATATCATTAAAAAGTAAATTAAAATGAATTCTCATTTCGCTTAAATGTCATTAAATTTTAACTGTGTTTATAATTAAATTTTCCAAGGAGCAAATTTTAAAATATAATTTTATAAACAGGATGTTGGAAATAAAAGAATAACAACCTGAATGTAAATATAATTTTGCTAGATTAATTCAAGGAAATTTCCTTTTTGAAATCAATTTACTTGTCCAAATAATTAGAATCAAAATGGACATATTTCATTTAAATGTTTTTATGTTTGATTTTGTTACATTTAGGTAATGATACACCTTAATTATGCCGACACTTATGGTTCACGGTATTATTTTCTTGCACTGTAATAGACCTTATTCGAATGTTTCTGGCTTTTTAAAAATATTCTACCCACAGCCACAATATCTCAAAAACATTTAAAGATACGTACTTGATTGATTAAATAGTTGTACACCTTTTAAATACTTTACAATTTTTTGTGAAACATTTTGGTTTTAGATAAGGGGTAGAGTTAGGTATACAAATAAATGTAATAGTGACAAACTAAATCTATACCGATATATCTCGCCATTTTCAAACTATCAAAAAGATGGGTAAGTAATAAATTAATTATTATTGAGCACCAGAAAAAAAATTTAATCCAAAAATCAATTCATGTACGAAAAACGAAATGTCGTAAACAGTAGTTGTTGTATATCGACCATAGTTTTTGAGATAGTCAGCTTTAAAATTGCGAAAATGTGGAAAATCATGATAACTCAGTAACTAAGCTAGCTATTGAATTGCGATTTGCGGTATTGGATCTCGGTTATGTAACTGACCTAAAATCAATATCTACCTACATATATTAATACAGTCAAATTAGATTTCTTGGTAGAAAAATTAGTAATAAGTATTAGTATTAAGCTAGATTTTGGTACCTCCTTCCTGATACCTTTATCAACAACATACTAAAAACTAAAGGTCCCCATAGATTAGACTGAAGCTTCATCCGACATATTGAAAAAATTGCCGCCATCTTTTGTTTTTTCTGTTTATCGCGTAAATGGCTAACATTTAAAAAAAATTATTGCTAACAAATTGAAGAGTACAATTTTTTATTACGAAGTTGTTTTTATCTCATCATACTGTAACGTTTTTATTTATTTAGGCGAAGTGTAAAATCAGAAAAACACGAATATTTATATAACAAGTTTATTAACGAAAAATAAAATATAAAAGTTAATGATAATTCAAATAAACACGCACTATTAATTAAACTTAACACACTAATTATATTTATTTACACACTTAACGCTACTACGATTATTTATTTATACACTATAATTATGTATTTAACCACTAAATAATTATAAACTCAATTTATGTCATAATACATCAATATTTGTTTCTATTTATGTCACCATTCAAAGGTAACCTTCTATTTATGTCACAATTGTACCGTAGACTCACCGTCCGCTCGGGTAGCGTTTATATATCCACAGCAGGTAATTCTAGAAGAATTCCATAGATTCATTCCAGAATGTCATTAAATTAATAACCGTATCGCGTGACACGATGATTCACACTTAGCCGACGCCACCCGGGCGCCTCTCGTTATATAATACGAAATCGGTTGTCATTTTTGAAAGAATAAAAATGTTGATTTTCGGTTTCCAGAATCCAATTTCCTGAATATTTTTCTATGAGTAAAATTATTTTCAAGATTTTTGATTTATAATGAAACTCCAAAGTATACTTTTTTAATGTAAATAAGTAACAAAATTTATTTTGAATCTTTTTCCAGTTTTCCAATTTCATATTCATATAATCATAATACATTTAGCTTAAATTAAGATTATTTTAATATTGATATATTCCTATGATTAACTATCCGAGAACTAAACTTGAATTGTCAACAAACAATAAATTACAAAAATATTATTGCAATAAAAAAATATAGATTTAAGGTATCAAGATTGATTATTACAAACAGCTGGAACTGTGCAACTAATTTAAATTTTACTTTATTTTTTATACCTATATAAAATGGTTACATTTTGAGTTTAGTTACCTAGTATAGTCTCTATACTCATAGACCGCTCCCCCTAAGAATCAGAGCAAGTTTCAGAAAGTATGAACAGAGTAGAGTAGAAACACCATGACACCGGCAGCAAGGGCGGCGACTAAGCGGGTTCAACGGGGCCAATGCACTCATACAAATTAAATCTTTAGGTAGTATTATATTCAATGTTATGAAAACTTACTAAGGCATATAAATACGTATATTTTATATTGAATTTTAAGAGCCAAGCCACGATACAAATATTTATGAGCTTTTTTGGCCCTTTTATAGAGATTTTTTTATTCATCTCAAAAATAATAAATTTAAAGGCAATTGACCTTGAACTAAAAAAATTTCTTCCTATTTTTGTTATTAATTATCATAAAAAATATTTCGCCCCCCGCCAATAATGATAATTCGGCGCCTATATTTATACATTATGTATAAAAATTATCTAATCAGAAGGTTGCTTAATTCAAATCGTGTGTATTTGTTTAAATGTTACATTACCCTTCGTGATTCGTATTGAAGGAAGAAAGTTGTGATCTCTACTCTCAGCTAACAAACCGTTCACTCGATACCGTAAACGAGTCATCGCTTGCGGAGACAACTGGGCGGAAAATTGGGGTCGCCATTGAGCACAGATAACTCGACCGGAGTCCAGTGTCCGGGATCCTGGACTCCCCGGACTCTAGTATGTTCAACCAACATTGAAAATCGCAAAAAGCGCGGACAAATATCAGTCAGAGATTAAAAACGATTTTATCAGGGTGGTTGTGACAATCTTCTGATGTATTACAATAATTATAAGAAGTATAGTTTGTTTTTTAAAGAGTTATAACTATAGGCATACGCAGGAATTTTTGGAAAGAGGGTAAATTTTCGTAATAAGTAAACAAAGTAATATTATTAACAATTGAAAATTTTGAAAAATCTCAGACTAAACCGGGGTTTCAACCCGGAACCTTTGAACGAGGGGTTGATAACTTAGGAATTAATTTGTACCTTTGCCCAGGCATTAGTAGGAATTACCTAATTTTTAAGGAATTGGAAGGATTAGTTAGAAATAATTGATTTTTGCAATATCTGTTTATGTTTTAATAGTAATAACATCACTATCGTTAAATTATTTGTTATAAACCACTGCATGTTGGCTCAGTACAATCTTCTAGGTGTATTAAACAATTTGTGTAACTTTTTTTCATTTGGGAAATACAAAGTACTGGAGCTTCTTATTTCAATGTACTGGCATTATTCGATTCTGCCCTCCTAAGCACAGAGGGGGTATCTGCAATTTTTTTGAAAAATGAGTTAGAATCACTTAGTAACTATAGAGGTTATAATATATGTAAAACTAAGGTTTTGAAGCCGTATCTACGCTCGAAAGAGTCTAAAACGTTCATTTAACTTAGGGGTATGTACAAGCCACTACAAAATTACTACAGTATTAAGTGAAAAACATCGATTATCTCGAAACTGAAACAACTGTAGATACCCCCTCTGTGCTTAGGAGGGCAGATCTATGTACACAGCAAATGTCTAAATATCTAGAAGGAGTTGTACACAAAATTTATTGACAAAACCTAACTCTCTAGACCAAATATCATTGCCTCTTACCTTTTTAAATTCATAATTTCTTTATTAAACAAATATGTGGCGACTGTAAGATACAATTAATATTGAGTATTATTACACCAGAGTAACATTTTATTGAATGAAAGAAGCGATCTTGTGGGCTCTTTGACTGTAAACGCTCATAGTAAGTTTCTGAAATTGGACTATCTGCTGCGTTGCCAAATGTCCTACTTCATGGCTTGTAAACTTTAGAAGGCTATGATGAAAGTGATATACATTGTACTCAGGGATGGGCGTAAAGTTTACACTACGTTGTATACATCATTGTTTACACGTAGACAATAACATAGTCTACATCATCTTAAATTAAAAATTGGAGTGTAGCGTATGTAGACTATGTAGACATTAATATTTAAATATCAAAATATTTTTAAATTTTGTTAAAAATGAATCACAAATTCTCAAAGTAATTGTATTTCTTTTTATAAAAAATTATTATACAGTAATACATTAACAAAATAAATAGGAAATTAATGCCATAAACATTATAATTATTATAACAATTAATTCTAGGTATATCACATGAAATAGTACGTATGATATAATTATTTACACAATTTAAAATAATTTTCTTAAAATTCTTGTTTTGACTACCTATAGGTACCATAAAGGACGTGGACCCGTGCGTCAGAAAATTTTTTTTAAATAATTTTACTCATAGAAAAGTATTCAGGAAATTAGATTCTGCACACCAGAAATCCATATTTTTATTCATAAAAAAATTACAGCCGTTTTCGAATGATGAGACATATACTTACTTGATCAAAATTTATCGTTTTTTCAAAATTTTCACGATTTTCTCGAAAACTGTACCACTTTCATAAAAATATATAATTTTGTGCTCTACAATTTGTTATTAGCTGTATTTTCGTAATATTAATCATTTACGAGATACAAATTAAATACAATAAACGGCGGCCATCTTTTCAAAACAGCGGACGAAGCTCCAGTCCAATCGATTATGACTTTTAGTATGTTGTTGATAAAGGTACTGGGAAGGTGTATACCAAAATCCAGCTTTCTACTAATTTTTTTCATTAAACGACAAAATATTATCTAATTTGACTGGACTAGTAAAAAAGTTTGGTCAAATACAGCAATCCCAGACTGTGATTGATAAGGTTTACATTGGTCAAACCAAGAGATACCTCCACACTAGATTGAAGGAACATAAAAGAAACTACGAGAAACCAAATTTCAGCTCTAAATGTGCCCTAGTGGAACATACACAAAAAGAACAAAATTTCTTTGAATTTGATGATACTAGGATACTTGCTACGGAAAAGAACTTGAATAAGCGGCTTACTCAAGAAATATTATTTATACAAAGAAATTAATGCACAAAATCAAAATCTCAGCAAATCCCTGAGATTTTAGCGAAACATTACGGACCTTTATTTCAATAGTTTAATCTCTGTATTTTAACATTTTATTTGATATTTTAGACTGCGATATTTAATTAGTTATTTATTTTATTGTATAATCTTGTTGTATTGTTGCTCCGGTCTTTTATTGGCTGATTTTTAGTTTTTTACAACTTCTTTGACGATTGTTTAACTGAAAACTTCTTGCATAATTCAGTTGGTTGGTGACTGTTAAGTAACATGTATGGTGTGAGTTTGATCTTCTTTTGACGAAAGATTTCTGTAAAATAATTTACATTATATTCTTTACTTTTTAATAAACAATTATGTAAGCCTGCTTATCTATTTTTATTGTATGTATATTTAATTTATTGTATGTTTTGTATCTATCAGCACCCTGATGAAGACTGAATTACAGTCTAAACGTTGGTGTTATGTTGGATTTTAATCAATTGACTGTTTCTCAAAAAAAAATCCATTTTATAAATAAATATGTTTGAACTGCTAATACTAGTTTTGCTGACTAAGGACTTGTACATGGGTATAAATAGGATAAAGTTAGGGTAACAGGCAGCTCCAGTTCAGTTGAATCCGGTTCCGGCGGTTCCAGTATGTGACATACAAGGTAAGCGTTACACCAGGACCCAACTTATTATTGTACATGTAGGAACAATTGCTATGTAGATAATTTTCTCTTTCAGTTTCTAACTTCTATTGTAATATTAATTAAATTTAAAAATATCGTTACAAGTTTAGAACACATATGTACCTTTTTCTAATTATTGTGTTGTGCTTTACCTGCATTATGTTCCGCTTTATGAAATGCGAGTAGATAACGCTTAATTACTCCCGTTTCTTTTATTCAGCAAAAATACCTACCTAGCTCAAAATTAATTAAAACCTCATACATTAACATGCAGAATTGAATAATACTGGTATAAACTAGCCGACATTTTCAAGGGATTAAAATTTCGTTGAATAAATTCAGGAAGTGCGGAGGGCGTTGGGTGAAACGGAAAGTTTGTGTCGACAGAGTTGAGTTTCCCTCTTCGCTTCGCTTGGTTTGGTTAAGGGTACGTGTAGGTCTGTAGGTGTGTGTTTACTGATCGTAGAATGTTGATATCGCACAGAGCAGCAGCGATGTTAGAGGGAGATGTTCTTTTTGTTAACTCTTGGAATGACTTGTAATTAAAATGTGACAGGTCATTTTATATTCCTTTCAGTGTGTTGTCTTAATTAACCCGCTGGCACTGATTCGAGGAAATTCACAGCATGAATACATTTGCACATAACAAATTTTAACCCGAATTATTATTAACACATTCTTACAATATTTTGCTCAAAGTATAGCTTATTAAATACAAGTAATATATAATAGATATTTATACACCAAATGACACACATGAATGTTTATTCAATAGAAGAAAATTTAGCCCCCGAACCCGAAGGGCAAGTGAGATAATTTTTTCGAGTGAATAAACATTCTTATCTCACGTGGTTTATACAATATTTTATTCAATTTTGAAAAAATTATTTCAAATATATGAATTTAAAATTTATTTTGAAATAACAGAAAACTTAATCAAAGTAGTCGTCAGTGACAAGTTGTCATTGTTTTTACACATTTTTGAGGAAATAATGACAATATTAATTTTAAAATGTGTTAAGTGATTTTAATAGTTATTTAACAAACAAGTGTGAGAGAAGCGAAAGCGTTAATTGTTAATATTATTAATCGCCTATTAACACATTAGTTAGTTACAATATTTTTCCGTTGGTCATACCTTTTTAATTTGAAAAAATTTCAATTTTATTCCATAACAAATTAGGACCGCTTTAAATGTTCACCACAATTGGATCGACAACAATGGACAATTCAACAATAACAATCAACTGTTTAATATTGATTAGCAGTACTAAATCCTAAGGTTTTTTCGTTTTTAGAATGATGTTATTATTTTTATATTCATTTTAAAGCAATTCTACGTAAATATTATTTACCTAGAAGTGTGAAAATCATTTCTTTTAATTCTGTTTTGTATTTTGGTAAAACTTAGAGCTGGTCAATATAATAAAATATTACGTGTATTGAACGCATCCAATAAATCGTTGATTAATAAAAAATCATGCATTTATAGGGGTCATAAATGTATGATTATTTTACATTAATGATACTAATTAATAAACGATCAACGGAAAAATAATTTAATTCACTTGCGAATAAGCATTTGTTTAAAATTGTTTCTATGGAGTTAAACGTCAAAATTGAATAAAAAAAATAAAATTTTAATTTCAAATAAATGCAATTGAAAAAATCCGATGTGGCCAACACATAACCTCTCGCCATACTCTACTATTTTTATTTTTCTAATATAAGTATATATTATGTAGTACTTACTCACAAATATACCATTGTACTAGAAGGGAATTCGGGAATTGTAGTTTTTATAATATTATGAAAGTTTATTATGACCTTATAAATACTAAATGACATTTCATATTTTCCATTTCAATTTCCCAAAAAGTCAAAAATTCATGTGACATTAACACTCAAATATTTTATTTTTTGTTTCCATAGGTAGGCAGATAAATCAAAATTGTAACAAATTTGTAGAATTTTTAACTTCTTGTAATTGGAAAATGGTGCTAGATAGAAACAACGTTTTGAATACATATTGTAGATAGTAACATTTAGTATACAATTTTATTTAAAAAATTCCTATTAATTCATAAATTTTGAGAATATTCCAGAAAAACTCTTCAGATCTTCAAGAAACTACCACTTCCGGTTGCACGATCAACACCAAAATCTAATCAGATCTAATCTAGGGTGTCAGAATATTGTATACCAAATTTCAAATTTTTTTATTCAGTGGTATTTGAGTTATCGTACCTCCAACATCCATCCTGACACACTGACACACTGACACACACACAGACATCATCGCGAAATTATCAAAATCGTGTTCTAGGGACCTCAAAACGTGCTTATCCATTGAAAACTCACTATCGAAATTTTAGTATGATTACAATACCTCTCTTACAGATATGAGTCGCGAGAGGTAAAAACCGGTTCAAAAAGGGTGCAGCTCCACTTTTTGTCTATTTTCGTTTTATTGTTGATTTCTACTAAGGCATGGATGTTCTATCATATGGTGCAAAAACGATACTCCTTGCTTTCGTTACGATTTTATCATGTGTTACATGAAAACACCAACTTATTTTCGGTGCATAAAGGAGGTAGCTCCGGAAGTGCCTCTGTTTGTACTCTGGTACTTTACCGTTAAAACGGCCAAAATATGTTCAAGAACGGGGATAGCAGAAAAATATGTTCCACCAGATTGCATGTGGTTCTATAATAAACAATAAACAAAAAAGTAATGAAGACAGTTGTACTGATATGTAAAATACACCTAAGTATAGCTGTATATTTTTTTCTAAATGAATCATTTTGCAATATTGCAATATTATTATTACCTTTTGCTCAATTTTACTTTAATATATAGATATTTACATTATTACATGCATGCATACATACATATTAAACATAGTTATAAACAACTAAATGCTCCCGGTGCAAAAACGAGGTAACTCGACCAACTTTTTTATGAAATGAAGTCATATGTGTCAATCTGAAGTGTGTGTAATTTGAGGTAAATATGTCTTATCAATATTTTATAACAACTTTCAAATTTAAAAAAAAATTGAACATGTGTAAGTAAAATAGTTTTTAGTGTTTCCCGGCAAATAATGAAAAATGGAGCTATCCCATTTTGCACCGGTGTCTTCAATTGCACATACAAATTTATGTTACTCGTATTTCTTTCTACATAATACTTTTTCAATATAATATACAGAATGTCCGTTTTTCGAGCTCCACCATTGGGATCTCGAGAATCGAAACATCAACAGACATTTTTAACTATACAATGAATTTATTTTAACGTGAAACATGGGATTCATCATATCCATATGACAGCAATGTATTCGTTCTTTTTAAAATGACACATATTATTACATATTACTAATATTTATTTTGTTTTCTCGTAGAATATAACTAAATTGCCCCCAAAATTTTGAAAATTATGTTTTTTTAGATAAATGTTTCTGAAATCGAATGCTTAAAACCGTAAGTCGCTATCTTTATTTGATAAAATATTACAGGCATTTCCCTGTGATGTGACAAAAAAACGGCAAATACTTAAATAAATACAAAAAATTCATTTTCTCGATTTTCTAACAAACAGTGCCATTTACAAAAAACCCTATATAAATCTATCTTCCAGAGAATTATTGTGATCTACATTTCAGTATAACAGTTTTCTTCGTAATGTAAACAGTTAGCAAGAAATTTTTACGTTAGTTTACATACATTTCAAATATTTAATATTGCCTTACATAATACTAGAGAAGAGATATAGATTTGTACTTAATTAAGGCAAAATAAATGTTTATGAATATGAATAGCGGATAGATATATAGATTTATTGCTAGTAAATGTTGTATTTTTTAAGGGAGTGTCTATTCGTACGCTACCGGTCCACCGGTGCACCGGTGCACCGGTGACTCGGGTAACATCGGCTACCGATGCGCACTGGTGGCACCGGTCGTCGGCACCGGCGCACCGGTAGCATCGGTGGCATCGGTGGCACAGGCGCACCGGTGGTACCGGTAGAATCGGTGGAATCGGTGGCACCGGCGCACCGGTGGTACCGGTAGCATTGGTGGCACCGGTAGTACCGGTAGCATCGGTAGCACCGGCGCACCGGTGGTACCGGTAGCATCGGTGGCACCGGTGGTACCGGTAGCATCGGTGGCACCGGTGGTACCGGTAGCATCGGTGGCACCGGCGCACCGGTGGTACCGGTAGCATCGGTGGCACCGGCGCACCGGTAGTACCGATGGCACCGGCTCACAGGTAGCACCGGGGCACCGGTCATAGGCACCGGCTCACAGGTAGCACCGGGGCACCGGTCATAGGCACCGGTGCATCGGTGGCACCGGCGCACCGGTAGTACTGGTGGCACCGGCGCATCGGTAGTACCGGTGGCACCGGTACGCCGGTGTTACCATTTTTCAGCATCTAACAAATTGCAAAAGTTATAAACAAATGAAGATGAAGAAAAAAGGTATTTATTTGTTCTCTAATATTTCAAAAACTATAAGAATAGTATTGCAACCTTAAGACGATCCTCTACCGCGCCAGAAAACAGCCTAAAACATGGATTTCGCGCGCCAGTCCACAGCGTTTATTGTTTTGTTAAATATAATAATCTAAAGATATTGTTGAAGATAAAAGTACAATCTACAAAATGGTCGATGCAAAATTTTAAAGTTTTGCTTTAAAAGCGAAATATGCTAATTTGAATTTTGACAATTTTTGTTATTTTTTGAACGCAAATATCTTCTGTTTTAAAACGAATTTAAAAAATTCGATCGTTTATTTCGTAGATCCAAACTTTGTTGACATATTAAAATTTATTTTTTACAAATATTGCAGTTTTTTTACAATTATGGATGCCAAAATTATTTTTCCCCTCAAACATAAATTATTTTTTATTTTTATGTTTAACAAAACAATAAACGCTATAGAATAGCGTGCGGAATCAACGTTTTTGACAGTAAGTATAAACTATTAATCTATAAAAATTTGAAAAAATTCGAGTAAAATTAAAAAATTTGATCGGAAAATCTATTTACTTTTAAACAATATCATCAAAAACTTTTTTTGGAAGATATTTTATTACTGAACAAAATAACACAGTATTTGCATTTTTTAACTTATTAAGCCATAAGAAGATTTGAAAATGTCAAAAAAACCTTTAAATTTTATAAACAAATGCATATAATAGCTGATCAACAATAGTAACTTGGTTAATAACTCATTTAAAAGTCCAATCAATCCTATATAAAAACGACTTAAATGTTTATTTTCGTATCTCGAATAGTTTAAAAGTTATAGCAGTTTTCTTGAAAAATCAAGTGCTTCTTTTATAGCACGTAATTTTTTAAAGTACAATATAAAATTAAAATAAACTTTTTTCGATACTTTGCAATAGATGTTTGTTTTTGTAATTTTTATTAGTTTCAGGGAAAAATATAATGAGGTTTGAAATTTGTTTATAACAAATTGTTAACTTAATAAACAATGAAATTATCAACACAAATTTTTTTTTTGGTTGTTCTATTGAAAAGTGCCAATTATGATTTTTAAAGATAAAGTAATTTCTTAACTTATTATTTAAAACAATGGAAATATGGAAAAAATTATTTTAAACAATAAAAACATTTTTTTAAGAAAACTTATTTTTCTTAAAAATCATTATTTTATCAAGACAACAAAATATTTAAAAAAATTTCCATTAGTATGAAACTAGTCCATTTGTTTATAAACAATTTGTAAACAAATGAGATAAAAAAATCCTTAGGTACGTTATTTAACGTCATTGTTAGTTGCGAAAACAGTAATAATCTAACGTTAGTTTAAGAAAAAGATTTTTTCAATATTTAATTTTTTGTTGACTTGCAAAAATTATAACAAACAAAATATTGAAATTTTAAAAACTTTCATGACGTGATATTGTTAAGTATATATAAAAGAAGGGCTCCAAGAAGCGAAAAATTTTAATCCGATTATTTAAACATTTTTTGTTTCTTCAATGACAACGAAGGTCCGACAAAATATTGTTAATTAACAATTGTATAACTTTTCGAAAAATTAACTAAATTACTTTTCTCCAACGGGACTAAATTCTTTGAAGTGTTGACAATACACCATAATTTTTTCTCAAATTTTTAAATTGATATTTGATACTCTAAAAAAATTATTTTACATGATGTACTCGCTTTAGAGACGGCGCACGCACACCTCACCGGCCGCTTGGAGCTCTATTTTCAGCGTTAAATTACTATCATAAATAATGAAAGTAGAGTTCCGGGAGTTGCCTCATCTTTAAGAATCTTTTTTTTTAAATTTCTTAATTATTTATAGTTATTGAAATATTAGCGAAAAACGAAATACCTTTTTTTCTTCATCTTTATTTGTTTATAACTTTTGCAATTTGTTAGATGTTGAAAAATGGTAGCACCGATATATCGGTGCTATTTACCGGTGCCAACGGTACGTCGGTGCTACCGGTGCCACCGGTGCTACCGGTATTACCGGTGCGCCGGTGCCTCCAGTACTACCGGTGCGCCGGTGCTGATGACCGGTGCTACCGGTGCGCCGGTGCTGATGACCGGTGCGCAGGTGCTGATGATCGGTGCTGCCCGTGCGACGGTGCCACCGGTGCGCCGGTACCGATGACCGGTGCCCCGGTGCTGCTCGTGCGACGGTGCCACTGATGCGCCGGTGCCGATGACCGGTGCCCCGGTGCTACCGGTGTGTCAGTGCCACTGGTGAGCACCGGTAGCCGATGTTACCCGAGTCACCGGTGCACCGGTGCACCGGTGGACCGGTAGCGTACGAATAGACACTCCCATTTTTAATAGGTAGATATAATATATTAGCTTTTCAGTCTGAGTGCTCGTGCAATCTTTATCTATGCATACACATATTCTTAACTGGATACTGTTTTTATAAGAAATAAATTTCAGGAGGACTTAGTCAAATTCCTTCAGCAGTGAAAAAAAATTTCGCCTCGCGAATTGAAAAGAAAAATTTTACTGACCCATCTAAAAAAAATCTAGTTACGTACCTTTTGAGTTAAGCTACATTTCTGGTATTGGTTAGCCACCTCAGAGTATGTTTTAGTTTTGAAGATATATTTAGAAAAATGCACATGACATGAAAACTTTGTACAGTAAACTGTTTACGAAAAATATCACTCAATTACGTAGCTTCTTCACCTGATACAATAGTCCTCCCATTACCACCCGTAATTAATAAATGTCCTGCTCATAAATCATCAGTGAATTCACACTACACACACAATTAAACTTTGTTTCCTAATCTTCTGTCCCGACACCACACACTGACAAACGTGCAGCACGCATAATTGAATTAAATCAAAGCTAATAATATGAAGTGATGATTGACAGTGATGCGTGGTAGGCGCGCACCATAGAACCCATTATCAGTAACCAATTGCATTAATTGCTGTTTACTGGAGCTCTTTGTGTGCCCGGATAAGCGATGTTTATGAATATGGACACAGGAACTACATACGCCGAAGCGAGCGTATTGTATGTTGTGTCCAACACAAATCCATTATCTATTCATACTTCATTCTCCGACTATTTAGTAATACTTCATTATATAATATAGTAGCATTCCTTGATTCATAACTCGCCCACTAGTTACACAAACAGTGAGTAATATTTATTATTATACTTACTAGCCAAGTCAATTTAGACAAAAAAAGCTTGAACCCCAACAATAATTTATATCAAGCTAATTTTTTGCTTACACGTTTGTCTCGACGTTACAAAAATAATGTGTGAAAAGTCAACATCGAAATTGTTATCATATGTCAAAATATTTAAAGTCAAATAACTCGCTTCCTATGTATCGTACGTTAAAGGGGCACACCAGTGAAAAAATGAACATTAGTTTATAAAAATGTATTAAAAATTACAATAATTTTGATTTGTGACTTTTAGTATACGTGATAATTGGTTTTAAAGTGACGTCATCGTGACCGGCGTACTGACATTTTGGCATTACATCGCTACTACACTGTTTGTTGTTCGTGTAACATGTGTTTCGTTGTATGTTGTATGTATGTATTTTTAGGGCTTTAAGCGAACATTAAAATATTTTCTTTGGGAGAAAGTTTAGAATTTTTAACATTTTTCGAATGTTTTGTGTTTAATGCATTGTAACTTCTAAACGAATGAAAATATTGACTTCCGGTTTCTTTAAATAAAGTTCTCTGTGAGGTACAATATTTTAAAAGCTTTTTTGAGCTTTCACCTTATTTTTAACTTCAAATATATATATGATAAAGTTTAATATAATATTATTAAAAACTATAATTTAATTTTACAATGGTAGAACCAACCTATATTTTGTAAGTATCTAAATATATACTGATAGGGAAAGCGAATAGGTCCACTCAAATCGATAGGGAAATTAAGTACGAGGATATCCAGAAAGTAAAGTGACAAGTGCTCTGAAGGGTGCAGGGAATTTTTTTTCAAAGGTTGGCACACCTGCGTGGAGGGGGCTTCGTAACGGTCAAACCGAGTCCAGGCCCAATTCAATCCGTTGAGAAATGTCGTCATAGGAGAAGCTTCCGTCAACCTCCGCAGGGGCCGTTGGCTCCACCTCATCGGTCATCAATTTCCTCACTTTGCGTCAAGAATCCGCGGCCGAAATCCATCGTCAACTTGTGGAAACCTATGAGCCTGGGGTAATGTCATGTCAGCACGTTTACAAGTGGGTTAGGTTGTTTAAAGAAGGTACCACTAACACTCATGACGAAGAAAGGAGTGAAGCCGTCGGCCGCGGACTCATGACGCAAAGTGAGGAACCGCGGCCGAAATTGATGACCGAGGAGGTGCAGCGAACGGCCTCTGCGGAGGTTGACGAAAGCAAAGCTCCTCCTGTGACGACATTTCTCAACGTATTGAATTGGGCCAGGGCTCGGTTTGACCGTTACGAAGCCCCCTCCACGTAGATGTGCCAACCTTTGAAAAAAATTCCCTGCACCCTTCAGAGCACTTGTCACCTTACTTTTTGGATATGCCTGGATATGTACAAGTTAGAAAAATTTGAAGAACTTTGAAGATAAAATATGAAAAACTAAAGTGAAAATTGAAAAAGTGACATTAAGTGGACATAGTCTGGACTTTAATCTTTCATTTACAGAAAAAATTGTTTAAAATTATTTAAAATTAGTGGAAATTTCAATGTCTCCAACGAAACCTCTTTTGTAGTAGAAAAGTGGCTAAATACGACCATTCAGCGAATCAACCGATGTCATCACAATGGATATCAAATTATTGTTTGTGACGGCAACGCTTAATTCGTTAAATAGGATTTCAAAACCAAGTGCAAATACACAAGAATATTGTGTAAAAACGAGAGTATTACTTTGAAATATATAAACACATAAAGTAAGTTATATCCTTCAAGTTTTCCTCAGTGCACGCCCGGAAATTCTTCCCTCCAGCCTCGCTCTTCTACACGCAACCAAAACCGCCCCCGTTTTCTGTTCTCTTTGGTTTGTCTACCACAAGAACAGCACAGAGCACACAGCACAAACACTGCATAATTTATAGAGGTTTAGATGGCAAATATTGATAATACTCTTTGGATTATCATCGTGTGTGTTGGGTTTTTTCATCTGCAAACTACAGCAGCGGCAGCATCTCTTTTAACTCGGCACGGAAAGTGCGCAAACGTTTGACGGCGCGCGCTATCGCAAAATCTCGCTAAATAACGCCGTGTGTATTTAGCACAACAATGGAGATAATAAGCTTTATACCCAGAGAGATGGGGTTTGTTTTCAGAGGCAGTGTGCTCGGTTTTCTAAATATTTATAACTACTGTTTGTTGTTCATCATTCATCAAAGTAACACAAAATCATTTACTATTTTAGAAAGTATTTAGAAAAATCAACTATGTGCTACGACTATTAAATAATAAACAAATATTTTCAGTTTAGTATTGTTCTACTCACTAGAAGTTATGTTTACGCAAATTATACAAAACTGCTCATATAATATGGTTTAGTGTACCTGTAACTGAACGAATAGTTAACTGAAAAATTATCATAGAATCGTTGTTGTTGTTGCAATGAAAAATAATTTAGTTGTTATTTTTCCACACAATAGACAGATTTCTTTGTACATTCATAATAGTATGCGAATGAAATTAGTTTGAATCATATTAGTATTTTATTTCACATCACATAAAGAACAGTAATTATTTGTGGTTACCTATACTTTGTCATTTTCGCGACGAAATTGATGACGGATAACGTCACTTAATAACGTGGTAAGGAGGAGGTAGCCAAAACTACGTAACCATCCTCACGAGGTAAGTAGGTAAAAGCGCGTTAATATTTCTATCTCTTTCTAAATTCTGAGGTTAAATTTGTATTAGCTTTCAGTAGAGTCGAAAATGAAAATAAATATCGTATTCCAAATATTCTTCAATCCATCTTTCATAAAAATTAAGTAGGTATTCTAAAATGTTTGTGACTTAGGGCGCTCGCTATACTTGGGCCAAGAATTTATAGTGACAAAGTGACCTCGCTATATTACAATCTGAGTTCTTGTTATTACAGCTACACTGTTCATATTAGATTGTTAAAAGATTACTCTAGAGTGCTATTGTGTCTTTCATTATGAAGCTACATATTAATTGTAGTTGTAAATAGTTTGAATTTGTAACTTCTCATCTGTACTTTTTAAAAGTGTTGTGGGTAGGTTTATTTGATCCAAAATACTTCATTATAATTTATTTATTTAACAATAATGGGACGTTATTGTTAAATAAATAAATTATAATGAAGTATTTTGGATCAAATAAACCTACCCACAACACTTTTAAACTAATATTGATGATCCTACACATCTTACTAATAACATCTGTACTTTTGTATAATACTTAGGCATAAAGTATAATTCGCAAATTAATTACGATTATGATACAATAAACGAGAGGTGGAAAAACTATCGATAGTTTGACACTATCAAATCAAGAATAAACTATCAATATGTCGATAGTACTACCGACAGTCAAAATTTAAAAAATAATTATTGTTTTTTATCCGTTATCCGACAGTTTTTTTAATTACTAGTTATTATCAAACCATTATTGATATTATTGACATGTAATTCAAAAGACACACATTGATAAACTATCGATTTATCGATAGGAATTATTTTTTGAAAACTATCGATCTATCGGTAGTTGCGATGTAACGATAGTACTATCGATAGTTATCGATAGTTCTCAAAAGAATAGTTTATCTATAATTAAACGAATAATTTTTCGATAATTAAACAGTAGTCCATCGATAGTGAAACGACAGTTTATCGATAGTTAAGCGATAGTTTATCGATAGTATATCGATAGTTTATCAATAATTAAACGATAGTATATCGATAGTTAAAGGATAGTTTATCGATAGTTAAACGATTGTTTATCGATAGTTAAATGATAGATTATCGATCGATAAACGACAGTTTATCGATATTTTACACAATTGATATGAAAACTATACAGTTTAAGTTTATCGTTTATAAAAGGATTATTTAATTTATATTTCAAACACTTCGAATTTCGACATTATAGTGTTTTTTATACGTTAATGATGCCAATAACAGTTTGTTAAACAAAAACTATCGTATAAAATAAAATTATCGTTAAACATAAACTATGGTTTCACAAAACCTATCGCTTAACTTAAACTATCGATAGTATCACGTAATTATGACTATCGAATATCGATAATACTATCGATATATCGATAGTTTGTTCTTGCCACTATCGAACTATTTTCCCACCTTTAATAATATGACCGTGTCCTAGCAAAAATGAAGAACAACAATAAGTAAAATGACATTTTTGAACAGACATTGTTTAAATAAAACGTAGGTATTAGATAATTTTATTCAATACGGTCAGATAAACTATAAAAATTGGTAATTGATAAAATCTTGTAGAAGAATATATTGTGCAGTACTTTTTAGTGTATTCCTCTCTATTTAAACGTTTTATTTACTATCGTTAGGTTATAGCCACTTTATTTAACTTATTTCCGCTTGGTAATGAATTTCATTATTTCACGCAATGGTCTTTATGTCACCATTTTCCTTAATAAAATTTACACATATAAAACTACATTTAAAAAATACAAATCACATTGTAAAGAAAAAAGAAACTTGATTGAAAAAAATGATTTTGACTTGCAATCGCATATTTCATGCAGTTTATATTAAGAAAAACTAGAATAAAAAATATGCTTTGTAGATAACCTAATTTGGATGTTTTTATTTTAAAAAAAACCTACAGATGTGTAGGTATTTCTGCATTTTACACGTCTGTAGTTAATTTGGTTCTGTCCGGTGCTTCCTAAGTGATTGAAACCGTGTGAATTTAATAAACAAAAATTTAAGATTCGAGGTTTTATTTTTAAAACCTTTCCTTTCTTTGTTAAAAATTTATTTTCAATTTCCTGACGAAGAGATACGTTCAGTCTATTGAAACATTAAAATAATGAAAAAATATGAGTTCTGAAAGTTTCTTTTCTACATTAAAATAACACCATTTTAAACAAAAGTGTAAGCAAAAAGCTCATATACCACTGCCGGGTTAATAAATAATATTTACATATAAAAATCATTTGTAAATTTATGAAAAACGAAAGAATGAAACCAAAAGTTTAAATATAACTGCCATTTAACATTCCATTAAACTGCTCATTTAACGTTAAACGAACGAAACTTAATAACAATACTCAAACGTTATAAACTAACTACCTACTGAGTAACTTATAGTTATAGTATCTTCTCTGTATCGTTCGATCCTTCGACACTGAGTTAGGACATTAACTATCTACCTGTGACGTTCTCGTTCCTTTCTTGGGATAAAATGACTAACCTCACAATTACAACTTGAGCGTTTGTTCAACATCCCTGGGATGATTTCTTTCTTACATGGTAGGGGAGACTGAGGTTGGTTGTGACATTTTTTAGAAAATTTATCTCGAATTTATCCGTACTTTTTATTGGGTAAAACGATTAAAATGAAACTGTTGGGATTTAAAAAGTAGCTAGTTGGTTATACGATCTGATATTTTATTTGGACGCTAATGTAAGATAAATAGATGAAAATTATTGTTTTTCAAAAATTGTTAGGTGTCACAACCAACCCCAGCCTGGGAGTAGGTTATTACAGCATACGGAGCAAAAAGTTACAGCAAGACTTTTTCTTGTCTTACGTGTGATACTTTTTACTCTTGGCTCAGTGTTGTATATTAGGGAATCTAGTAGTAGCTAAAATAATGTAACTATGACAACATTCCTGTATTGTTTTTAGAAAAATAATAAACTGACATAGCTTCACTAGAATTAACGATTCAACATTTTGTATGGAAAGTGTTTTTACTAGAATTAACGACACAACAGTTGGCGACGAGGATAAACGTAACGTACGAGAAAATGGATGCAGCACAATTTGCAAAACTACTCGACGCATTTAACCAGCAACAACAGGCTCTGCTTACGCAGTTTATTACTACATTTCAGACTGAAACGAAAAAAGATGGTTCTATCAATTTTTCTAACATTCATCCATTCGAAAATTTCGATGCAAGAAAAGAAAAGTTTACATGTTACATGGAGCGTTTCGAAAATTATGTCGCAATGAAAAATGTTACAGATGATGAAAAGAAAGCACAGCTACTTTGTGTTTCTATTGGCTCAAGTCATTATAATGGCTTAGCAGCATTTCTCGGTCCAGATAAAGCAATAAAAACACAGAATTACACAAATTTGGTTAAATTATTCACACAAATGCTTGTACCTAAGAAAAGCGCTCTTGTTTCTCAACATTATTTTTTAAATGTATATCAAAAAGAGAGACAGTCAATCTCAGAATTTGTCGCAACTCTTCAATGTGATTTGGCCGAGTGCGAATTTTCTGTTAAATGTGAATGTGATCGTTCAATTTCAATTTCAGATGTGTTTTTAAGAGCCCAATTTATTCGTGGGTTGCGAGATAACTGGTTAAGAGAACAGTTACTCCAGTCGAATGTCACTACTTTTGAAGACATTTTATCAAAGGCTACAGCTTTGGAAGCATCTAGGATAGAAAGCAAGGAACTGGCCAAGCAACCAAATTCTACAATCTCAGATTTTGTCCACAGTGACTCATACAAAGTAACAGGATCGAGTCAACGTTCACGCATGGATCACAGTACAAACTACCCTTATCGCTCCAAGAGTCCAGATTTTCGTAATAATCGTCGATCCCCGAGCCCAGGAAGTCGTAATCGTTCACTGTCAAGAGAAAGGCCAGATTATAAAAAATTAGGGATTGAAAATCTCTGCTTCCGATGTGGTAAGCCAAACCACCGTATAACAAATTGCCGAATAGATAGACAGAATATAAAATGTGACGCTTGTGGGAAAGAAGGTCATATCTCTAGGGTATGTATCACTAGTTTAATGAAAAATTATAAAGCAAATTCAAATCCTAGTTCAACAAAATCACTCTCAGCTGTTTCCTGTGACTCTATATATGACCATTCATATGGAGTGAGTAAGATAGAACCTACATTTAACCCATCACAGAACTTTGATGTTGTAGATTTGTTTGAAATCGCTCCTGATTCAGACAAATATATGGTCACTATTTATGTGAACAACAAGCCACAACTTTTCGAAGTTGATTCCGGTGCGCGTTTTTCATTACTTGCAATAGATGAATATAATAAATTGAATCTAGATTTACCTTTACAACCTTCAAATGTAGCTTTTCGTTCATACTCAGGAAACATAATAAGATCCATTGGAAAAATAACCATTACAGCATCTTATAGGGATAAGAAAATTCAAGGAGATCTATATGTAGTTCCTAAAGATCATTCAGCATTACTAGGAAGATTGTGGATTAGAGGACTCGGAATTGAGCTGAAGGAATTAGATGCTGAAATTATGAAATCACCGCAACCAATTTTTACAAATTATCTCAGTTCAGTTGATGACATCATGAAAGAATTTCCAACCGTGTTCGAAGAAAAAATTGGATGTGTCCCAAATTTTCAGGTAAACTTACAATTACGAAAAGGTGAGAAACCAGTATTTACACGAGAACGAAATGTGCCTTATGCGCTCCGAGAACGGGTTGAAAAGGAGCTAGATTCCTTAGAAACAGCAGGAATCATAACACCCGTAGTATCAAGCGATTGGGGTTCTCCATTAGTTGTTATTCCTAAGCCAGACGGAGGTGTTAGATTATGTGTGGACTACAAATGTGGAGTAAATGACAAAATTGTAGCAGTTAACTACCCCATTCGACGAATTGACGACGTTCTCAACAGTTTACGCGATTCCAAGTACTTCTGTAAGCTAGATTTATACAAGGCATATTTACATTTAAAGGTTGATGACGACAGTGCCATGATCCAGACCATCTCGACTCATCGTGGGACTTACAAAATGAATCGTCTCAGTTTTGGCATTAAAACTGCGCCTTCCGAATTCAATCGTATTATTTCTCAAATTCTCAGAGATCTTCCCAAAACAGAAGCGTATTTTGATGATCTAATTATTCACGGCTCATCTATGGAGGAATGTACAACAAATTTACGACACTGTTTACAGAAACTATCAGATTTTGACCTACATGTCAATAAATCCAAATGTTTTTTCTTTAGTGAGAAAATTAAATATTTAGGCCATGTTATTCAACACAATACTATTAGTAAATCACCAGAAAAGATAAAAGCTGTCAAAGAAATACCACGTCCTACAAACGTAGATGAACTTCGAAGATTCTTTGGACTTATAACATATTATTCTAGATTCATTCCAAACTTTTCCAGTACGTCTTATCCACTGAGGTGCCTTCTCCACAAAGATCAGCGTTTCATATGGTCATCATTATGTGAAGCTGCATTTATAAAGTTAAAGGAAGAATTGTGCAGCGATCGAGTGTTAACACCATATGACCCCAATTTACCTCTGATTTTAACATCGGATGCCAGTCCCACAGGAGTTGCAGCAGTTCTCAGTCATTTGATTAATGGAGAAGAAAAACCGATTGCCTATGCATCACGATCACTAACGGTATCAGAACAAAATTATAGTCAATTAGATAGAGAGGCTTTAGCAATAATTTTCGCTGTTAACCACTTCTACAATTATGTTTTTGGTAAGCATTTCATTCTGGTAACTGACAATGAGCCAATTGCACGAATATTTCATCACAACAAAGCTCTACCACAGATGACATCGGCTCGTTTGTTGCGTTATGCGTCATTTCTATCAGGCTTTGATTATTTAATTCAATGTAAGAAAGGTGTAGAGAACAAGAACGTTGATTGCTTATCACGAGCTCCCATAAAGCAAACATACCAAACAACAGAAAAATCAATTGGAGATGAAGTAAATCAGTTCTATACCGAACAAATCTTCCAAATTTCGAGTGAAAAAATCACTTTCAAAATTATTCAGAATGAGACAAATAGAGATCCCGAATTGAGCAAACTTATTAATGACTTACAGAAACAATCCACTGAATCTGAATTCACTATAAATGATGGTGTTCTTTTTAAACAAGACCGAATTGTTGTTCCTACTACATTACGAAATCAAATTTTAAATGAGTTACATGAAACCCATTTAGGTATAATAAAAATGAAGCAGCTTGCACGTAGGTATGTATATTGGTTGGGAATTGATCGGGATATTGAACGTCTCGTGCGAGGATGTCAAAGATGTGCAATGACCAAATCAAACCCGCCAAAAGCACCCGTCCATCCTTGGGATGAACCACAACAGAATTGGGAAAGAGTTCATATTGATTATGCAGGTCCATATGAAAATCACTATTTTTTAATTTGTGTTGACGCCAAATCCAAATGGGCAGAAATAAAAATTACAAAAGAAGCACCCACAAGTGCTTCTACAATTTCTATGTTAAATGACATTTTTGCTTCCCATGGTTTTCCAAAAAACCTTGTATCAGACAATGCAACCATTTTTCAAAGTGAGGAATTCTGCACTTACTGTCTAACAAATGGAATTTTCCAAAAATTCATAGCACCTGGGCATCCGTCAACAAATGGTCTTGCAGAACGTCATGTTCAAATATTAAAGAATCGACTGCGAGCAGCCTCTAATGATGATACAAGAATTTATGAAAAAATCCGGATCATCCTATTCAGATATCGAGCTACACCGCTTGCATGTGGAAAGTCTCCTGCTGAATTGTACTTAAATAGAAGAATACGAATACGTTTAGATGCTGTTTTTCCAACTCGACCTGAACCTTCAAAAATCGTAATTAAGCCGGTTCGTTCCTTCCAAGTGGGGGAGAGAGTGCAAATTCGGTTTTTCCAAAATAATAAGTATTTATGGAAATTTGGAAAAGTATTAAAAAAGTATGGCCAGCGACATTACTTGGTAGTTTTAGATGATTCAGGGAGATCATTAAAACGTCATATTGATCAGCTAAGAGGAACATTGGTAACACAAAAAACTGTTTCATTTGAACCAACCCAGTCTTTCAATGTCCCTAGAATCCCTGCACAGTTTCCTCTTCAGCAACCGGTAGATCCTCCACCGGCGAAATTACCTGTCCAGCTACCAGTAGACCTACCACCAAATCCACCAGTCCGGAGGTCAACAAGACAAAGTCATTTGCCTCTAAGATTTAATGATTATAAATTATAACATTTCATTCTATTATAGTAAAAATAATATAAGTGGGGGAGATTGTTGTATATTAGGGAATCTAGTAGTAGCTAAAATAATGTAACTATGACAACATTCCTGTATTGTTTTTAGAAAAATAATAAACTGACATAGCTTCACTAGAATTAACGATTCAACATTTTGTATGGAAAGTGTTTTTACTAGAATTAACGACACAACACTCAGCTTTTGGATATAAGTAGTCTATAATTATTTTCCCAGAAAAAGTTGCTTTTTATTGTTAAGAAAGTAGGCCAGTCAAATTAGACATTAAAATCGCAAAGCGTGATGTAGTTCTGATTCTTTAATATGTTATTAGGACCAGTTAGGATAGTATGAATCCAAGTTTGCAACTTCGAAAAACTTGTGTTCCCTGCGTAATACGTAAAATACTGCAAAATTTTTGGAGTTTTCTCAGTTGTTGTCTAATAAATATGCGTTTTCAATATATGGTTGTTCTTACTATTTTTAAAGTACATTAAGCCCAACCGCAGCTCTATACGTCCAATAGTTTCCGAGATATGGCACTTCAAAAATTGGTTATATTTTCCTAAAAATATATTTAAAAATCAGAACTACATCACGCTTTGTGCCTAAAGTCCTTATCCTGAATATAATAAAGAATTTCAAAAAATAACTCTATAAACTTTTGAACGGACAGATTTTAACTTTAAATAAACAATGTGATTTCCTAATCAAGAAACTTTAAGTAACTAATAAAATAAATCTAATAAATTATCCTCATTTTTTACGACATGAGACCAAAATTACGAAAAAGAATAAAAGTTACAATTTACAAACATGCTGTTATAAAAATTGAAAAAAAATAAAACAAAAATATAAAAAGAATTGTAAATTTTATTTCTATAAAAATAAAATGAAATTGTAATTAGTTTCTGTAATTTAATAATTTCATGTAATTGGATTAATTAACACCACGTACCACAAGATAATCGGAATGTGTACTGGATTCGAACCAAAGTTGTCAAAATCACCACCACTATAAACTACCCATTCATGTCATAAAAAAGAATTTTATATGGCAATTTCTTCATGACGTCATAACTGATTATGACACTTGCCTACGATTCATATGAAGTATACTTTCATTACATCATGAATTATTGCATTGGGTGATACGAACTTTCATGATAATGTAGGTAACAACATTATGGAATCTGTACATAAACAAAATTTGTTTGTATAATAATCTAAACAAATGCACTAACAAAATAAGTGAATTGATTAATTAAAATTGTAAGCCTATAACAAAACAAAAACGACTGAAATCCCACTGACAATTTTTTGCCAAAGGCTGTATTATCGTATTTGCAGTTTGACCCATTTCCATTTCTATTTCCAAATCTATTAACGAAAAAAATCAATTTAAAAATGAATAACACGAACACCGCTCGAGTGTATTGTTGAATGCGTGTATGTGTGTAAAACCTATATGTATTATGTGTGCTCATTTTCTCTCCAGTAAGGAAGAAATTGCTTACGTGAATAATTAACTAGCTATTAATGAGCTCTAACCATTTGTAAAGCCTTACAAAGGACGTATTCATCTACATGTAAACTTTACTCTGCGTTCTAGAAGCTTTTGATCAAGTTTTTTAGTATTAATTGTACCGTTTCTTCCCTCTATTCATATGAGAATTTTGTCATGTTTGTTAATTAGCATTGAATTCTATTTAACAATATAACAAAAACTTTACCAGCTAAAATTATGTGCATCCTGAAACTAAAATGCTAAAATAATGTTCTTTACGGATAATTTACTAAATTATTGTTTATTTAGGTCTTGAATCATGATGACTAGAGACCGGGTTTGTAAGCATTTTGCTTACGATTAATATTAAAAGCATCAAGAGAAATTTGTAAAATGTCCACGATTTGTGTAAAATGTGAAAATTTGGCACAAAGTTTTTTATGCTTATTTTGCTTTTTTCCGATTTTTGTGCTTATTTTAAAATTTCTTTCTTATTTTCAGCTATTGTACTTATTTTAAGCTTATTTTTAGGTTTTGTGTTTATTTTGAGCTATTGTTAGCGATTATTTTTTTAGTTTTCGCAGAAACTTTCATGCTATTTTAGTATTTTTTAAACTTTTTTTTGTTTTTTATTTGAATCCTTTTTTGAATACATTTTCGTGCTTTTTAAGCACTTTTTTCGTATTTTTAATGCTTTTTTGGATACATTTTCGCACTTTTTTAAGCGCTTTTTTTCGTATTTTTCATGCTTTTTTTCCGGTCTCTAAAGATGACACATCGATAATTTTTTCACTATAAACTTAAATAGTGAAATATGATCCACATGTTAATTAGTAATTACGTTACATTGTGTTAATAAAGGACTAAAACACAATATTTTATCTAGCACGGACATATTATATCTCTTGGATGATATAATTCACAATCCAAAGTCCTTGATACAGAAATATCGATGATTATAAAAATATTAAGTACCTACCTATTTAAATTTGTCTTTTGGTGTCATATAATACCTACCTATTGCAGCAACACATAATCTTAATTACTAAAAGAGGATTAAGTATTATTGCGGTATTATACCGTAAATTTATTTTAACGTGAAACATAGGATTTATCATATCCATGGTTACGAAGATTAAAGAAAATGTAATAAAGCGTTCTTTTTAAATCGAAACATATTTAAATATGTATTTAACGTCATATTGCTGCTACCTGGAAATACGAGGTAGGTAAAATATGCCAATGTAGCCAATGCGGTGCATTGAGGACCACGTTACAAAAGGTCCCATTTGATTTGCATTTCCTGAACCTAAAATATAAGTAGTACCTATAGGTATGTTAAAAAAATTATTTTTCGATTATTATTATTTAAATTCACCATACAATTTTCTTCTTATGATTATTCTATAGTTTTCGTTTTTTTTTCAATAATAATTGTAGATAGGTACTCAAAATATATACCAAAATGTATTTCTATATTTTTTTCATTTTCCCCTACTTATATAACATGTAACTAATTTTAGGAAGATATCAATAATGTGTTCACAGAAAAATTTGGAAAAATTCGCGAAGAGAGAGTGATTGATGATGAAAATTCTCGGGAAAAATTAATTATTTGAATTTTTAAAGGGAGCTAGGGGGCCTCACAGATCAAAACTTTCATAGGGGTCTTTTATTTCTAGTTACGCGACTGGTTGTTAAATTGATTCATTTTGTCTCATTTTAAAAAGAACGCTCTACAATACATTGCTATCACATTCGTAACTATGAATATGGAAATTTTCTATGTTTCACGTTAAAATAAATTTACTGTGTATAGGTATGTATTAATTTATTCGCCAATTAAGCTTAGATAAAGTAGGTATTCGTTCTGAAAATTTAATGATCGTAATTTTAAATAATATAATCACATAGGTAATCCAAGAAATTGCGGTAACGGTAATCTCTCCACGAATTTAAAACTTCTAGGAATGGCAACAAATCTTGTACCATTCTCACTATTGCCACTACTTTTTCTAAGTGTTCCCTAACATGAATCCCATCTCCCAGGACCCCCTCCCCCTACTTCCGGTAACAAAGTAGCGGTTAGCCGGGATTGCGGAAGTTTTGACCGAGTCCTGGATTCCACTCCCGTAACTTGAAATCCGAGAGCCAATCAACTTTTAATTAGTATTCGGGGGCAGGTTTCTGTCGCCACCGCCCCCGCCGCCCTTGCTGCCGCTCCCAAGTGACCGACGATGGACACTGCTTCATATAGGCGTCAAAGTTATGTATGAGAGGAAAGGGGAGTAATTGAAAATTGGATAATTATGTTTTTGAAATTTTTGTAACTGTAAAGAGAGGGTGAATTAATATAATTAGTAGGTTAAATTAATTAAGGGGAGATTATACGCAAATGTGGTAAAATTTTGGAACCACACAATTTGTGTATACACCTGTATAGCTTTTAATGAACCATCTATTGAAATAACAAACATCGTCATTCGTCATTCAAGAAAACAAAAAATTATTGATATGCCAAGAAGAAAACAAATCTGATGTGGACAACACAAGACCTCCCGCCACACTTACTTTATTGTTTTTACTTATTACACAAATTTATTAATATACCTATAGGTACTACTACTACTACTGCTACTCACAAATATATTTTAGTCATTTTATTTAAACTGCAGAAGACGATATAAACGAAATTTTACTATTGTCACTGTCATGTCATAATTAGAGTGCGGATTATATGCAGGAAAATGTGATTAAAATATGCATGCAATATGCATTGAAATAAGGCCAAAATATGCTCAATATACCTACGCACAAAATTAAACAAATATGCAATATTTTACAAATATATGCAGATTATGCAACATAATTTTATTCATTTTTACCTATAAGTAATTTAAGGTAAAGCTAAGTTTCCATGCATACGTTTCATCCGTTCCGTTTTATACGTCGCTGCAAACTTCACGTCGTATGAAATTTAGACTGTTCACATGTGTCCGTTGCGTTCCATCCGTTTTGATGTTTTGATTGGTACTTCTATTCACTGCTGTTATGACATAATATTAATTACGATTTTATAAACTTACGAAGCTAATCATGTTGCTTAGGTAAACCAAACAAATACAAATAACCGTATGAAACCACTTGCTAACTGTCAAAGTGACATCAAAGCATCCGTTCTCAAGGTCGCGCTGCAACGAGTAGAGAGTAGACGAACTCTGTCCGTCGCTGCATTTACCAACGCGCCAATTTTTCAGAATTTGAACTAGCCAATCACAACTTGCGACGGATAGAACGGAACGGATGAAACGCATGCATGGAAACTAGGCTTAAATCGAAAAAAAACTACATTTTGTCAACAATGCTCAAGAATATCATATAAAATAAATAAAACAATGTATAACTTCTGGAATATGACTTGTAATACCTACGTACCTTTAAAATAAATGTAAAAATTATTGTAGATGGTGTCAAATTTGAGCGAATATAAATTTTATACATTTCGAATTTAAACAATTTAACAATAATTGAACCTCGCGCATGACATTATATATTCGGAGAGTTTCTGGCGCCAAATTTAAATATAGTAAAATGCGAAAATATACGTACCTACGAGTACAAAAATAACATATTATGGGTATTTCTTTCAGAATATATATTGAAGGTTATATTGAGTATATTTAATATACATAATAAAAATGAATTTTTATGAAATTCTTAATTAACAATTGTGTTCTGGATTGGGTATATCAGTTAATTCTTAATATAAATAATATTGATTTTTTATAGGTAGTAATTATATTTTATTTTATAATAATAAAGGAAGTTTTAACTATATAATAGAATTTCAACTCATTCTACTCATATTAACAAATTTAACCTTTATAGGTACTAACTTTTTCTTAGTTAAATTTGTTACTATCATGATTGACCATAAAAATACCTAAACTATGAAAAAATGTTTGTGGTAAGAATTCTTGCAAATAAATAGCAAGGATTCTTGTTTTGCCTAACTGCTTGTCTTTCTATTAATTTTGCAAGAAGCAAGACAAAGAACAAGAAACCTTACTCACTTTTGCATTTCCTAATTGAAACTGCATTTAATAATCATATTCCCAATATTTAAATTTTTTTCTACGTTATATACCAGTGACAATTACAACGGCAAAGAAAAATTTAATGCCGGCACCGAGGTAGATATGATAGTGATACTATTTACAGCGTAGATTAGTTTATTTATATAATTTGTTCTTTGTGCATGAATCTATTAATGTATTTGTTGATCAATTTATCTTGATTACTATATTCGTACAAGTATAATTAATAATTTCTGGTTTAATTCTGATTCTGGATGAAGTAACTTGTCTCTGTAAATAAGTTTAGATCAGAAAGTCATGGAATTTATCATATTGACATGTCACTTATTTAAATTTTAAAAAAATTATAAGTAAACTGATTATAGGAAATACGTATAAGTTTAAATGCGGACATTTTTGATTAATACGCAAAAATCACGTTTTCTACTCTCCTCAATTTGAGTTATGGTATTTATTTAAAAAATTCCGCAGAGGTTACCCTGGAATATTAAGCGTCCGGATGTAGCAATTTCCAGAGCTAGATAATACCGTTTCCTTCCGGTTATTAAATTATAACAAACATAATTACTAAGGCGTAATACACAAAGGTCAGTCAGCAAAATGCTTTGGGTTGTTATATCCCACGTCGAGGGATTACAGATAACTTAACACTCTGATGTAGTTCTACGCTTACATGTTCCATTTCCCAAAAGAGTAAACAGAACACTTAGTAATCGAATGTTTATCTCATAATTACAATAAAATGATAACAAAAATAATTCCAACAAAAAATTTAAATAAAAAAGTCCATTTGCACAACATACACTCCAAATGAAAATATAAATAGAATGGTGTTTTAATAGCGCTTTTCGCAATGTGAATATTAAAACATGAAACTTCCATTCCAGATTAGAATATGCATTTCATTACTTTAATTAACAAAGAGCAAAATCCCGACATTTTTATCTCAACACAACTATATATCTAAACGAACTATAGTTGTATTTAATTTATAATATTTGTTTGTTTGAATCCGGCATATTATGGTAGAATAATCATTGGTTTTAACCTGCAAGTACTTATAAAATTTAAGTTAAAGATGATTATAGGGCTACTGAAACAATAGAACATATGACAGTTAGAATTGTGACATTATTGCTACATAAATTGATTTTAATGTATGTCGTAATTGAGATAATACACGAAGTAAAATATTACAGGAGAAGAAACAAAGCGTCCGTTTCTATGCGAGAGAGATAGCTAGAGTACTCTAGTATTTTATTTACTATATAAGTAGTGTTTATCTGAGCGCTAAATAGGAATTTTAATATCTTTTAAATTATAAACATTTAGAATCATACGTTAATAATAACAACAGCATAACACATACTAAAATAATAATACTGTTTATATAATTCTATTATCACTTATTTTACGAAACTTATATTTAAACGTAGGTATATGTTTTGTTGATACATTTTTGATAAACAATAGTCTCTGTCTCATACTTTCTATCCATATCGACGCAACATTTATTTGCAAACCACCAAAATCGCTTGTAATTAAATAAATGCTTAAAAATCAGCAGATTTGACAAAGCACTCATTTTGTACCTCTCTATCTTTCTAAAATGTTTATTGTTTGCGGACACATGACAACAGTGAAAATATACGCTGTTTCCTCACCTGTAATATTTTACTCCGAGAGATAATACAGTCTTACCAAAA
Organism: Agonum fuliginosum; assembly: GCA_947534325.1. NCBI lineage: Eukaryota > Metazoa > Arthropoda > Insecta > Coleoptera > Carabidae > Agonum > Agonum fuliginosum. Next base: position 14,949,267 of record OX384029.1, on the reverse strand, counting down.
ACTAAAATTTCAAAAACGTATGACACAAGAATGTTGGCGAATTTCTGAGTTACAGATATGACGTTCTTGGTTCTTACAGTTAAAAGATAATACAAAGTGCATTTTATTTATGCAAATAACTTAAAATTGTTATGACATTGTTGTATTATATGAGGAATATTATCTAGATAATTTATTTAGATACACTGTATAAATGAGACATAATTGCACGTTTTTCGACACCTATACTAAGCAGAGTTAGGCAGAAGGTTATATATATCATTTTTCAAAAAGTTAGTTTGACAATAACATGAAATTAGGAATAGAGTATATTACTCTTCAAATTATTATGTTACTAATTGATCTCTTAAGCCGAGTTCAACGGTACAAATAAAAGTAACTTTGGTTTAAAAAAAGGTAGAGGACTTAAAAAGATGTTCTCCCTGAATTGGCTGGTTGTTAGCAGCAATCGAAAGTAATCAAGGCCGAGTTGATGAAACCATCAAACTAAAAACAAAAGTGCAGCGATCACCGCTTGCTATAGTTTAGCAATTAACAGAATTCGTTGGTCGGTCGACTGCTCTTCGCCATTCAATCGCTGGATTTAATTATTGCCGGATGCGCTGACAGGAAACGTGTGTATTGGACTGTTGAACAATTGTTTTAAAATCGATTGACGCATTTATTTCGCGCTCAGCCCGAATTCATATACGTAAATCAGAAAAATATTATCCGCCATAAATTTTCAATTCGTGTAGCAGCCAAGGGAATGTTCACGGTCCCAAATAATTTATATGGATTAGTTGTGTAATCAGTATCAGCCCTATAAGGATTTTGCCAAATTTAAACAGGATTATATTGAATTTTACTTTTTATCAAACGTGGAATTAACAGACAATCATTAACTGGATTTGTATGATTGATGTGCATATTCGGAAACGAATCAATACAAAACCAGTAACTACTACTGAATTGCCTAAGAAGAAAGAAGGATAAGAGTGACGAATGCTACATACTTCATAAAATGTTGATATTTTGTTATGACAATAAATAGGTAAGCCAGCCAAATAGTTTCGTATCTATTTCTCTTTCTTATATACTACCAACAGAGCTGAGCAGTTCTCGAGTAAATGTATACTCGAAAATTGGTATTTGAGTACTTTCGGTATTCAGTACCGGTACTCATGAATACTTTTATTTTTTGATAGGTATTCAATACGCGTACCTACTCATTATAAAAAATTGATGTACTCGTTATTCATTACTCGGAAATATCTGAGTACTTGAATTTTTCATATATTGTAAAATTTGAAACAATTTATTTAATACAACATCACAAAATATTATAAAAATTGCGACTGTAATATATATTTTACTGGTAATTTTTTTAAATTTTTGATCATAAACTCAAAAATAAAACATAGGTATCTATCCATTAAATAATTACCTACTTACGCTATGTATTAGGATTCAAGCTAAACTTAGCTTGTAAAACGAGTATATTAATCATATTACTATGTTAAATAATTTTGTTCTTTATAACATTTTACTCCAATTAATTGCAGTTATTGAACAGGTGCAAACAATACATTATTGAATAAAAAAGTACTCAAAATATATTAAATACGAATACCAAAAATAGCTAACGAGTACCGAAATACTCGATTACTAAAATAGATAAGTATAAGAAGTCGGCACTCACGAGTACCATTTACCAGTACTCATGAGCACTTTTGATCGATACTCAGCCCAGCTCTGACCAGAGGTTGAACTAGGGTTTTTTGACGAAAGGAGCTCAAAGATTTAAAAAATTTAATTTGTGCTGGTGCTGGCAAGAAAATGCACCGCAGACGAATTTTTTTCCAAGGTCAAATGCCCTGTTATTAGAAGTGCCCAGCCCACTTCTTCATATATTATGTGCCTGAATTATTCATTTTAGTACTCAGAATAATTGAAAATTATTTTTGTTTTACTTGTTCATCATTTTACAGCTTCAATTTAGAGCATAAGCTAAGATTACGCTTGGTTTTTGCCGATTCAAATTGAAAAAAATAATAATTCCAATTAAAAAATCCGCCACTGGCTCTGACTACCAAAAATATGTTTAAAAAGCATCCATTTTTAATCCTGGAATTCAAAAACCTTTGTACAAGTTTTTCGCTTTTGTTAAAAAATGAGTTAGAGCATCAACTAGTAGTGACATACTGCTTGTGAGAGAAATAATAAAGAATTTAAAATTCCTTGACTTTATACAGTAGGTTTAATTGAAATTAAGGCTGGCGTCTGAAGCAGTGAAATCGTAGTTCTTTCTCAGTTCAAAAAGTATTGATTCAGCAGAAACAAAAAAATATTTTTTACAATTTTAAAATGGTATCCAGGGACAGACACTATTTATTTGTTTATAAGTTAATAAATGTAAAAGTTATAAACAAAAAATAATCATTTTAATAAAATGAAGAATTATAAAACTTAACTGTCCCTGCAATCAATTGTCACAAATTCAAATATGTTTACAGTTTGTAAATAACATGTACCAAATTTGAATAATCAAAGAACGGAGATTTTTCCATAAGAGCTAATGTTAAGTTAGTTCAGCGTATTATTGCTTGACGGCATTACGTGTGTTCTTGTACCGCGATCGCTGCCACCCCCCGCCGAAGCTCCTTAGTTCTACTTCTCTGCACGCCTGTCGACTAGCGAGCGTCAACAATACGTTAAATAATAACAATAGTAAAACTAAAAATATTATTATTTTATCCCATTATGCCAAACTACCCAACTATTCCTTTAGTGATTGTTTTTTTTCTATTTTTCTACTCCAAATTTAATAGCTAACGCTTCTTTTTCGATTTGAGAATAACGAGTTTCGGCATCTGATAACACTCGCGACGCGTATGGGACTGGTCTTGTACCGTCCTTAAACACGTGTGAAAGAATTGCTCTAATTCCGTTTTGTGAAGCGTCTACTGTTAAATTTATGGGGAGTATCGGGTTGAAGTGAAATAAACATTGTTTTGATGTTAAGATGTTTTTGACTTTTCTAAAAGATTTTTCACATTGCTCATCCCATCCTCGTCGCCAACTGTTGTGAAGGTTACCGAAAGAACAAGAATATATTTGATATTAATTTTATATGTTTATTGACTGACCGATGAAATACTAATCAACAAGAAATTACATACAAGTTATATATAATTTATATATAATAAAATATACCCAAATATACAGTAATTGGCCTGTGCGCAGACTCAACTAAGAATAAGATAGCACAGGGCCGTAACACCTAATATTTATTATTATTAAATATATAACTTATTTATACTTTAATTATTCTTAATTGATAGCAGATACAATTTTTTTTATAAAATACCGATTGTAAATAATTATCACATAATCTTACATCTAAAATAAAAAAAATTGTCTGAAATTAATTATTTATCGAAATATTTTAAAAAAGTACTAGGGGAAGGTGGGGCGGAATGGTGATAACTTGACGAGTTTATTAGAAATATTAAAAAATAATTTTATTTTCTTTTATTTAGACATTGTAGAACATTTTTATAGTAAAACCATTATAAAAAATCAATAAATTATACTTGAAAAACGCAAAGAAAAAAAGATCTATTTTTCCCATTCTGCCCCACTAGGTGAGGCAAATCAATATAGACTCAACGTCATCGCTGTCAAAACCCGCGCATGGCATATGTGCTCATTTGTGACACTTCGCACAAGAGCACCAACCCTCACATGACTTTGAATAAAGTTGATCACAATAAATATCATAACAGCTTCTACAGCACGTTGCATGTTGTCTGACGACCAGTTTTGCTCCTCAGTTCTTTTTGTAGTTACGCACCGCACCATCTGAATATAATATATAAAACAAAATAATTGACATACCGACATAACCTTGTGATAAAACATGTGGGGCAGAACATCCCATTCCGCCCCCTCCGTTCTGCTCCACTACATAACATTGCAAAATAAAAATTATAGTCAGTAATTTCACCGTAATATACAGCAAAATTGTAAAAAGACTAAATAACCATCATTATGATAAAAGTTAAAAATGACGACTTATTTTCATTCAACATCCATATATTAATTACAAATCTAAGAAAAATTGCGCACACATGTAGAAACCGGTAGAAGGTGAAAACCAACATTAACAAATAGTACTTATTACCAAACTTGATCTCTGACTAAACGTCAAAATATCATTTAATGGTTTCCTACACTCATGCGCACGCGCTAACATCGTTTTCCCATTCCACCCCGCTACCCCATTCTGCCCCACCTTCCCCTACTTCCGGTTTATGAATTGGTACCAAAATTTACTGTTACACACAACCTGACGCTCACACACACGCACACACAGACATCATCTCGAAAATACTTTAGTCGTATTCTATATGGATCCTAATACGTAGCTTATCTCTTGAAATCCCACACTCGAAAATTTTGACCCATCACAATATAAATTATAATTTTTCATGCTTATTATAGAATTTTTTAAATTTTATTTAAATTTCAAATTTCATAAAAGAGCCACCCAAATTTCATAAAAGATCCACCCAAATTTCATAAAAGGGTCACCACTTGCGCACCACTGATATAAATACTCTAAGTTTCGAGATCTTTTCGATCAGTTAATACTCCATTCTTTCTCAATTATTATCTCAGGACAGTTCGATTTTTGCATCTTCCTCTATAGTTCGTCCTCTTCAGTATGCTTGGAACATAAATTAATACAAGTAGAAAGCCGGACTAATTTCACGGGTGCTTCGTGCACTTGTGCAGAATACCAAAGTGTCGTCGTTCGCAGCGGCAAGTTGATTAAGACGGCGGCACTTGGTAGTGACCTCCCGGCTGTCGATGCCGATGTCGATCCCTCGCCCGTCACTTTAGAATTGACGGCTTCATTATGAGCCAATACCCACCAGACATGGAGATGGAGAGATGCTGAATTTTATTGGCTTCATGGCGTCACACCGCAACGCAAACTTACGGAATGGATGTGAATGGAAGGAATGTTAATTTGTAGAATAGACACACAAATGCAATTTAGTAATTTTAATTGAAAAATTATATAAATGAGTTTAATAGTAATATTAATGAGGGATGATTGACTCGTTATATTTAAAAAATCAGCTTTAGCCAATACAGAACTTCTGTATTCTCAAATTATCATATCCTACCAACCAGTATTTAAACAATTTTCTTAATATAATTTTTCGTCATATCTACTTAATTTATATTTAATTTATTATTATATGTAGGTACTCCGATAGAATGAGAAAAACTTATGTAAATACCATTTTAAATATTTGCATTCTTCTATACCTCTACTGACTACATAATTGAAAACTTTAATAAATTATTTTGAAACAAATTTTTGAGACTATTATAATAGTCCAGTTAGGAGAGGTTTTGATTGAAGACTAATACATAACCAATTGAAATTTGGTGAAATTTTGTGAGTAATTAAGAACATACATAAACAAAAAAAAATCGCTCCACCTCGGTATGCTCCACTTCCCAAAAAAAATTTCAGTTGAAACTCAAAATTTTCTTGTAACGCATTTTCCTCGAAAACTATCAAAGATTTTGGAAAACGGTTTTGACATAATTAAAGCTGAGGAAATTTGCTATCAAAATGGTCCTTGAAAATTTTTTAATAAGTAGCACAGTTTAGGAACCAGCCGTTTAGTAATGGAATTACTTGAGAATTTTCTGTATAGTAGGCACTACATTGAGAATGACGTATTAAATTCACCGCTACAGAATGAATGTGGTATAACTTTGTTAAAGAACATAATTTTGTAAAGATAAAAATTGCATTTTAATCGTCAAGGCTTCCACTTTCAGTTGCACTAATAAGATTTGAATTTCCGACCCCGCTATAACGATAAAATTGCTTTTTAAAGAATCATAAGTCAGTATTAGAAGATGTTCAAAGAATTCTCAATATTTTCAATATCTATGAATGAAATTGTAAATTCGTAGAGGATTATCTTCACTAAATCATCGCTAATCACATGCAACTATTTGGAGGGTTGTGTGTTTTACGTTTTAGCGAATACTATACAGAAAATTCTCAAGTAATTAGTCATTCCATTATTAAACGTCTAGTACCTACCTAAACTTATGAAAAAAATTTCAAGGACCATTTTAATAACAAATTTTTTCATCCTGTCAAAACCGTTTTCCAAAATCTTTGATAGTTTTCGAGGAAAATGCGTTACAAGAAAATTTTGAGTTTCAACTGAAATTTTTTTGGGAAGCGGAGCATACCGAGGTGGAGCGAATTTTTGTTTTGTTTCTGTATGTTCTTAACTACTCACATGCCAAATTTTACTTGGTTATGTATTAGTGTAGGGTTTCAATCAATTTTTGACTCTCCTGACTAGACTATAAGCAATATTTAGAAAAATTAGAAAAAAAATTAAATATAAGTTGTGAGAAAATATTAAACAGGGCCGTCTATAAAGATATTGTATCACTGATTAAATATAAACCATTATTAAACTACTAGTTAAAAGTTTAAATTTCACCGTATTTACTTACGATTATCTGCAATAGACTATTCTAAAACTATATTCGAATCGACTGCATTTTGAGACTTCTTGCACTAAAAAACAAGGTCTCTGCCATTGACCCAAAATTGCGTCAATGACTGACTATTAGAGATGGGAATTTAGTGATTTCTCCATTTTTTTCTACGTGAGTACTATTTTTATGTCATAGAACAAAATTTGTTTTGAAGAAAATGTTTTCATTTGAACCCAATATGATTTTACCTACTTTACCTAAAATCGAGGTTTTTTAAAATTTTGACCTAATTTACTATTTTTTTTTGTACCTAAATCATATTTTATTGACCTGCCTAAATCGTGTTTTTCAATTATTTTTTTTTAATTTTCACATTTACAGATATTTGTATTTTTTTACTTTAAAATTCCACTCCTGTGTAAAGTAAGCAAAACAAAACACAATTTTATCACTTTGACAGCGGATAAATATGAAGGTAACTTTTTGCAAGTGATAAAACCTTATTTACCCTTTTCTTAGCAAGAAAACAATAAAAAAACATTAAAATGTAGTTTGATTCAAGTTTCTAATATTTGTTAGTGAAATGATTAGATTTTGGAAATATTTGTGAAGAATAACCAAAGGATAGTCGTTAAATTATCTCGTTGAATTTCACTCGAGCATTTTATTTCCTCCGAATAAAATATATATGCATCTACGGTGTCGTGATTTTATTAAACAATTTTTCTTTCCAAATTGCTAGGCAACATGGTTTCAATACAAATAGAAATTTATCTGGTGAAATAAAAAGCAATAAAAATTACAGTTGATAATTCTGATCTTGTGCAATTATTTTCTGCGCGCATAGGTTCAGGAAATTGCATAAAGTAAAGAAAAAAGTAGGAGAATTTGCAGAGTTATAAAAATATATGTTACATTGAAGATTCCGATGAGTCCCCAGCAGCAGAAAGTGTGCTCGTGCCGCCATATTGAAAAAAATAATTCAAAAATATTCGATAACTTTAAATTTTGCGGTAAATATTGTTATTATAATATTGTAGCTTATAAAATTTTCTACAAAAAAATGCTATAACTTTTTTTACATAGAACTAATAGTTTGCGAGAAAAACGAGAAAATATATTTTGGTAGAACGAAGCTCATTAAATCATGCCTAAACTTTGTTTCTTGACAAGAAAACTGCTGTAACTTGCGAACGGATAGAAAAACCGACTTCCGGTATGAAGCATTCGATGATGATTTATTTTTTCTCAACGTTGTTTCTTCGAGAACTTGTATGACATCATCAATAGATCTATAAAATAAATTATTACTTAAACTGTCTGCAACCGTATTTATTTTTAACACTTATTATCACCAGTTCAGTCAATTAAAGAATAATATTTTAATATTAGTGTCCAGGAAGGAATAAAAAAGGAAACCCCGTTGCCCGTTTATAAATAAAAAGAGTGAAGATCAAGACGGGTTTTCCTTATTTATTACTTTCTGGACACTTATATTTTCTCATCTTCGCTGGATTTACAACTGCATCATCATATCGTCACCTTAGTACTACAACTAGGAGTTATCTAGTTGTAGTACTAAGGTGACGATATATCATAATATTTTAAATTTGGTGAGTTCTTGAGTGTGAGTTAAGTTGACTGAGACTTTGTTTATTCTTATTTTCTTGATAACGACAACGATTATAACAGGTTAAGATATGATCCATATACAAGCTGTTTCAAGGGTAAGTATCTTAACTAAAAATATGAATGTAGGACCTCAAAACAAGAAAAAAAATCATTTTGAGATTTTCTCGTAAACGCTTCATTTTGGAGATAATATTGGCTTCGGAAGTTACAAATAGGAATGTGAATAGGTTTTGTCAAATTCAAGAAATAATAATAAATAAATATTGCATATTATCGTAGCGTTTGTAATATAACAAGTGTTATTTATTATTTATTTATTTATTTATAATGTTTAAGGGAAGCTAACGGTTACCCAAATAAAAGCTTCCACGGATATACATACAGAAATATAAAATAAAACAAAGTAGTAATAATAATAAACTTAAAATATCAATTTGCATTAACAAAAATATAATAAAACTAGAAATAAATTAATATTAATAAACAACCATTTTAAATATTACTGTCATGCATGTTATGATTATCATCGGTGATAACACGAGTTAGTCAAGGAAAATTGATCGAGTGCACATCGCGTGTTTAATTTTCTGAAGACATAACGAATACTATCACTATCACTTACGATTAACTTTAGCTCGAGTTATATTTGGGGAGAATATAATATAACGAATAAGTTGAAATGTTGGGTTATGTTTCTTCAAAAGCTGTAAAAACCGTTTTAAACTGTATTTACCTATCTCAATTTGGTGTGTTCTTCTCTGTTATCTCTATTATAACACATCTTATGTCTGATTTTTTATAAACAGCAATTTCTGATTGAGAAACTGACAGTATGTAACGAATAAACAAAAACAGTTGATATGTAACAGCGGTGTTAGAAATATCATCGATTTGATAGCCTCTTACTACCCTATTTCAGCCAATAAAATTAGTCAAATATATACCACGTGATATATGAATTATATATTAAACTTTATTGCTTTGTTTAAAATATTAACGTCCAGCCCGAAGGCAACTTCTGTCGATGACAGTACGAGTAACTGCTCGACATTGCTCCTCTGTTATTTGTTCGTTTGGTATTTCTACTGTTGCCGCGAGACTCGAGACTATTCTCGATCTCGTATCGTCACGAAATTCTAGACGAGACCACAATGCAAGTGTCACGACTACAGATTCGAGACGAGACCCAAGTTGATTCGAGAGTCTCGACTCCATATGGAGATTAGTCGAGAAATTTCGACACTAGACGAGACGAGAGTGATTTTTTATTCATTTAGGAAATTCCGAGATGAGACGAGACGAGAGTCGGTCATACTCTCGACGTCTCGACTAATCTCGGCAGTTAGGTATTTCCATTGCAAAATTTGTAAACAAACACAATGTATAAACATTTTCAGTATTTGTTCATTTGAGAGTTTGAGTTTACTATATGAAATTATTAAATATATTTTGTATGAATAGAGTTCAATGTACGATGTGAATATGTTAATCCTATTATGTACTCAATGATAAAAAATAATGAAAAAAAAATTAAAAAAGTGTCAGACACTTGTGACCTCCTGCTATTGGCCCATTACCCCCTTGTATTTGCGCTTGGTGTGAACATTTTTATAGTTACCTACACATTGATATCTTACAATTTGAACAAAAATTAAATCACCAAATGAAATTTTTTTCTTGTTTTAAGGTCTTACATTAGGCTACTTAACCCTATAACACCCTGGTATAATTTAATCCTTGCTTGCTTGCTTAAATTGAAGCTATAAAACTTTTCTTATTGATATTGCATAATATTAACCCGCTTTCTTCTACTTTTATACTTATGTATTTCATTTCAAACTCAAGAAGATAAATCAGTTGGCTTAATCTTATTTTCAACAGTATTTCCAATAATGATGAATATAAATAAGAAATTAAATCACAAATTAGGATAAAATTAACAATAAATTAACTTTTTACTACAAAACCAGAGCTTCATTCAGATAGAGATTAGTGCAGTTGTATAGTAATGCGAAAACCGTGTCCTATGTAAATAAATGCAACCGTTCAAATTCAGAATTAACGGTACTGCCGTTGCATGACAGTATAGAAATGTGCAAGCTTTTACTTTTCTAGTATAGTTTGTCCAAAGGTATATCGTTATGGCCCTCACAGCAGGCCTATTGTTAAACATTTAAGTGGATTTAAGCTTTATTTATGGCGTTGAAAGAACAGGTACATATTAAATATATTCCAATTTTATTTTATTTAAAAATCTTAATTCTCTCAAGATATGTTCTCACTAATCTTGTTTTTTTTTCTAATTTGATGAAAAGATCAAATCCCTTATTTGATGTTTGGAATTCAATACTAATAGAAAGGATCCCGCACCAAATACATGGGACCAATAATCTCGGTGAAATTTTCTGTAACTTTGGGAAATGACAGTTCTCGAAGTCTAGAACAAACTTTCAAATGCAACATGGGTCTGAAAATGCCTTAATTTCTCGCTATCCACGTCTCAAAGTCCGAAAATCACGTTTTTCCACTAGAAGATACATGGTAAAATCCACAAAACCCATTTTTTACTGGCAATATTATTAGTATTATTGTTGAACTTGTTGTTGTTGTTATTAATTTTCCAGTCCCCTCTTTCATCATACCCAGAATGCCAGATTTTTACTTTAATTCAGCTAAAAATAATGTATACATGTATCTTCTAGTGGAAAAACGTGATTTTCGGACTTTGAGACGTGGATAGCGAGAAATTAAGGCATTTTCAGACGCATGTTGCATTTGAAAGTTTGTTCTAGACTTCGAGAACTGTCATTTCCCAAAGTTACAGAAAATTTCACCGAGATTATTGGTCCCATGTATTTGGTGCGGGGTCCTTTTAAAATGTCTAATGAATTGAAATGAAAAACCCTAGTGTATTTCAAATTTTGCTAATCCTGCCCCTCGCGCCAGGTAGTGCTACTCCCTGCTGTGTGCGGCATTCCGCAAGCTTAGTAAGTCAAAGCTATAACGATATATTTTTGTACTTTAGCACTACGATGCAACGGCCAATCAGACATACTTTATTTACATATGTATGTAATTTTGTGGACGTACTAAATATACCATAAACATATTTCCTGTGCGTTAGAAAAATAAAAATATATTATCTACTGTTTTTATTATTATATCGTTTTATCTTGACTCACAAAAATTATTTATTTAAGTAATGAAGTTCTGTGTTGCTGTTTTAATGATTTTTTGCGAAAAAATTGATTTTAGAAAGTTTCATAACAATTTTGATACGAAGTGTTTAAAGGCGTTTAAAGAATTTGATCTTGAACCTAAAAAAATTCGTCTGCTGTGCATTTTTTTGCCTCACCTAACTTAGGAGTCACACACCGCCACTGCATTTAAGTTACGGGTTATAACAAATGCAATGTAACTACACTAATTTTCTATTTCTATGTGAATGATAGTTTCCCACTACCATACAACCGCACTATCATACGAACTGCACTAAGTTCTATGTGAATGATACTTTTGTTACAACTGCACTAAGCTCTATAGCTGTAACTGCTGTAACAAAGAGTTTGCACCGGGCTGGCAACACACATGACAGTAAAGTAATCAACGAGGTTTAAAGATTGTAAGTAAATTTATTATGTGTTGCCACCATATTCGAAATCGATAAACTTAACTTTTCTATACTATACAATTTGTAATAATCAATCTGAATATTTATATAAGTTTTAACTTTGGTACGTTCCTAAATTTGAAGACACGCTAGAGGGATTTGGATCTGATGATTAGAACACAAGAAAAACTGTAGGCATATTGGGAATATGTATTCTTATAGTAATTCATATTTGTGAGTAATAAATCCAACCCGCCGACGTGTATACGTTACCACTCCTCCTTCTCGTCTTGAGCATCCCATAAAAACACCGTAACAAATTGAGAATAATCTACTATAAGCAGCCGAAAACTCCGTAACTCGGGCAAAATATAAAGTTTCCGTTATGAAAACCGTCATTCTTGCCCTGTATACCACTAATACTAAACGATTTATGTGCGTTTGCCTCTGAAATTGATAAATAGACATGTATGTAGCGCACGAGCCACGAGATGCTTTAGACCTAGATATCTTTCACAAGCTTTGTTGTATCCACAAACTGACGACGACCGTAGTCTTTCTACACATAAGGGTGAGATTTCTATACCAGAGGGTGATACAGATTGCGTGTGGGAGGGATTCTCAAACTTTTACGTAGTAAATTTACAAGCAATAATCATTTTTATATTATCTTCAACCAAAAATTATTTGTGATATGATGACTAGATAGTAAAACATTGAATACTATTGAGAGAGAAAAAAACTTTCTCTCTACGACTTTAAACTTGAGGATTTAATAAATAATAACTAATATCTTTTCAAATATCTTCTCGTCTTATTCTCGTCTCGTCTAAAAATTTCTTGTCTCGGATTTAATTATAATACGAGAAATATTTTTCGAGAAATAGAGAATTCTCGAACATTAATTTTGAAAAAAATTATTGATATATTTCTTTTCGATACCTAATGTCAAAAAGTTTTTGTCTTTGTTCGTGGCATTTTATTGTTTTTATACCTATTTAAGTTTAACAGAAATATACAATTAACTTCAAAGTTGTCAATTAGATAGCAACAAAATATATTCGAGAAATTGAGATAAGACCGGAGTCGTGTTCTTTGAGACAAGATTTATACAGTTCAGAAATGACCGAGATGAGAATACGAGAATTTATTGTCTCACGGCATCAGTAGATAGGAAGTCTTTATTTTATTTATTTTTATTTTGAAAGGTTACCATTCAACATGATTCACTTCCAATTACAGGTTATTATAGTGGAATTCAGCTGATCCAATGATCGGGTTGCTCACCTGAATTTTCCCAGATATGTAGGTACATACATCGGTAGATTATTAATAATGTAGAAGCAAAAATGGGCCGCAGGCGAATTTTTAAAAATAATCAAGGTCAAATGTCTTTAAGTGCAAAGTTAAATAATGTAGAGTTCTTAACAACGGAGCAAATTTAACAAATTGCTAAAAAAAAATTTAAATAGTAAAACGCACGTTATTTGTTGTGCACTTAGACAAGCGGAGCTAAGCGTACTGTCACGTTAATTGGCTTAAACGACTAATAACTAAATACATTAATATTTAAACTTGCTGTGCCATGCTCCGGCTTAGATGATTCTCCCTAAAACTTGACGCAATGATTACACGTTACAAAGCAAGTTATAAAGCTCAAGCTCAGTCGATCATGTTGTGTGAAATACTGCATAAAAACAAAATGAGATGGAGATTGGCGTTGATCCACAATTGCTCATAAGCAAGGTTTCTAACTCTTTCTTGGATTCTACTATTGGAATTTCCAGAAAAGCGTACATTATTGCAATTATTTAGTCGGTGGCTGGAATAGAAATAGGGATCGCCCGCATGCTTAGGCTGAGTTTTGAATACTTCATTTACTGTAACTTCACTCATTTTAACCAAATTTTAAATAATTTCGTAACTGTACTCAGTCTTACGTTTATTAACAACTTTTGTATTTATAATATTGACATTTTAAAACCTGGCCGTCTGTCACTAGCTTAACAACAATTTATTTTCAGACACTGAATTATATAACGTACCTACTGTAGTACATAATAATACACAATATGTAGTACAATAACTTATAACACTAGGTTTGTCCCTGTTAGAATTAATTAGATCAATAAGGGTTGTGTGACAGATAAATTAATTAGAAAATAGAATAATCACAGATTTAAGGAGGTACACTCGACATTTGAAATAATGAGAGTTTAATTAAACTTTGCAAAATTAATCAAAACATTATGAGAATGTTAATGTTACCTGATTTTTTCAGAATTTTTCACCACGTAGTACATTATTCAAAAATAAATATTAAAAAACTACATTTTACATGCCCTTTTATGGGACTAATTTTACATCAACGTAAAAAGCATTTAACGAAATGATAAAAAATTCCAATAGTTTTTTTTAAAACGTACATTATTATCTCAAAGACCGGAAAAGGAATACAAGCATTTATCAGGTAATTAACAAGAATTCTTAATCGAAAGACTGACGTTTATGCCAACTGGAGCACAATTGGAGAATATTGGCGAGAACATAATTTAGACACGTTGAAAAGCGCGAAATTTGAATTTTAACCAGGAAAAAAACATTATCTCTCTATAATCACAAGTTTTTTACAAGAATGAAAGGTAATGTGTACAAATGATAAATAATTTATACCTAACGATTTGTATGAAATTTAAAGTGCAGAATTATCTATACCTTTCAATTTTACTGTCAGATTGACATAAAAACGCGAAAAATGACATGTACCGAACAGCGTTGTCGTAGTTTACACTGGTATTTGACCGAATGACATCTTATAAAATAAACAAGTTTTACATAATAAAAATTAATAATATTCTCAATTAATTGATTTATACATTGCGAACATAGGAGATGCCCCTAACCCCTCACCACTCGAGTTGTGTTTCTGATAAAATTTCGTGGTACCGTTTTGGATTCGCTTGTGTGGCAGTGATAGATGAGCCAGAGGAATCGAAGAAGTCTTGGGGCTCCCGTTAAATGATCAATCGCGACCCTTCACGCCCTTCTCCCCCTCTTCTCCTCCGCGTTTCATTCCCCTAGTTCAGTAAGCCCACGACGACAAGTACGAGAGTCGAGACCGGACAACTTTACACATAAATTGCTAACCGCGCCAATATAAATCAACGACACATGTTAACATATACAACGCGAGCACAAACTGCACAAACACCAGCACAAAATCAAAATAAATTCTTACACAAAATGCCGAACGAACGCTACATGATTTGTTGCTCTTTTTATTTTTGTCAGAGAGCAGCGAAATGGGGTTTTAATGACACTCGCCGGTAAGACCCAGAGAGAAAGAGAAACCCAAAGGTGAAGAACCGCACACGATGAGAGTACGTTTCCTCCTATGAAGCAAAAACGAATTTATCATTAAGGGTTGAGTCCTGGAATACCTTTAATGCTTTTATACAAGACGGTTTAATTTATGCTTTATGGCATTTTCACTTACACTTGTACTGTTAAACTTTTTCATTCTTTCTATGAAGAAACTCATTTCTGTTTACATTTTTTTTATGTCTCGGCGTGGGCTTTAGTTTCGTACATTTACTTATTTTGTTAAATCTAATAATATTATTATGTTGTATAAAAAGATAAAAATAATTTAAAAATATTTGTTTCCATTATATTATGAATTTGAAACGCAAAACCTGTTTACGTATCTAATACTTGCTATGAAATTTGTTTAAATCCATAGCCCATTTTACAAAAAAATATGTATCTACCTATACTAAATTAAATGTGCTTCAATGATTATTTTATAAAACACCACGTAGTATTTGTGTTGATTTATTTATCAGTCAAATATGGTTAATTTAAAAAATATGTTTACATAAATTGTAATTATTAATTAAACATTAATTTGTAGTTTGAATTTATCAATTCACAAATGGGCAATGATGATGTTAAATTTCAGTTTATAGATTTTAATAATATAGTCAGAATAGTTAAAATTGTATAAAGCCTACTTACATACCTTGTATCTTTTTAAAAGTCTAATGACTTGTACAAACTTTTGGCTTATTAGACGATAGTAATACCTATTTATGTGAGATAAATAGATTTAGGTTTTTTTATTAGAACATTCTTCACGTAAAGGAAACAATAATTCGTTCCCTGTTCTTGTGTGTTTGTGATGAGAAATATGTTCCCGGAAACAATTATGCCATTCTTCTTCTTCTTGTCATCCTGTATCGCTTCCAATATGGCGGTTTTTATTGTAATCGCGCGGATGATGTATAGCTGAAATCCTCTCATACTACATTTAAGCAGCGCTCGTCAGTTACAAATATCCTGTCAAATTTTTTGATATGTTTAATTTAATCCTTGTGAATAATGCTTCTGTCGCGAAAAGATTTTTCCAGAGAAAATAGCAAGAGGAACTTATAAATATGATAGGAAATACCGTAGATGGTATACAAAACATCAAAATATTCATAACATAATTATTTCGTACATGTATGATCCTTTTTAATATGCGTTTATAAATTTATTACCTATTTAAGAACGTCCTTTTAGCAACATAGCACTTTCTGTACCTATCTACTTTAGCAAATCAAAAAATAAATACAAATTTTGTTATTGGTTATATCCTATATTATTAATCATTTTTAAATAAATTAAAATCAGTTGAACTAACGTGCCACTTATTTATTTTATTTTTAAATAATTTTTCATATTATGGTTTTTGTCGTTCAAGGTTTGATACCAGTACTACATAATTTTGTATGATAAAACAGTTTTCATTATACAGGTGACATTGTACATTTTTTTTCGCCATTTGAAGAAACAACGATTATTCTTTTATGATTGATTGTATAAATTTTAAACATTAAAAAATTAACAAAAAAGATAGATTTATTTCTATTCCCATTCAAATTTTTCAATTTTTTTCAATTTTGAAAATAACATTAAATACAATAAAAGCGGTCTATACAAACTAAAATGTTTAACTTGGAACCATAATTACATCGGTCAAACGGGACGAAAATTTAAAGATCGATATAAATAACACATTAATTCTTTTAAAAATCTTAAAAATGACTCTAATTTATTACGCGACACATTTACTTAGTCATAAACATAGAGCAGGTAGAATTGAAGACATCGTGTCAATTTGTTAACAACAAAGTAAAAGTAGATTAAACATAGCCGAAAATTTAGAAAGCTTTAAAGAAAAAAAATCACTAAACCGGTTATAATCATCCACATTAATAGCCCGTCGGACGTAATCTTTCAACCGTTAAAATTTATTATAAAACCTTACCCTCTATCCTTCAACTCCAGTCACCTGATGATGATCGAAAGATCGAAACTCGCCGTGATCAACCTAGTATAGTGCCGAGTCTTGTATCCCAGTTAGTGTTGTGTTTGGTTTTTAGCATTGAATCATATATTATATCGATCTTTGTATCAAACCTCACACCATACACTAATCTAGATACATTACTCATTAACGACATCATAAACGGAACGATTTTGTTTTATAATAGCATATAATTATGTTACATCGTCATGTTTAGAAACAGGATTAAAGGTAAATATACAAAAAATAAATACAAAAGCGTTTTTGACTATAAAAGAGATATACACAAATCAATTTACTATTTACCGCGGATCTCTTAATTTCATTCGAAAACAACAACATACAATAATAAAACTGTAACTGTACCTAACTGTATATATTATAGTCCAGTCAACGAAGGCTCATTTTGTGCAAATGACGGTTTAAAATCTGAAAGTTTTTAAACTTTGTAGCATTTTTTGGAACGATCTACTAATGAACATATTAAAAGTCCTGACTCGTTGGCGACGAGCGGGGGCGGGGAGACCACAAAATAAAGGCATTTATTTAGTATTTCATGAATATCTAGGAAAATATAGGTCCTATCATTAAAATAAAGAAGATAAAATTCCCTACAGAAATGATTCAATTTAATTTTTCTTTAGACGCAATAGTTTATGAGATAATTAGGTGAGAATCTTGGGTTCCTTCAGAAAATTGACCATAATAGGTCCACGCTACATTAGCTAACGTAATACAGGGACAGATTAAAACAAAACAGGAAACTCTGTGACCAACGATGATAATGTGTAATCCTGACTGATATATGACGAAAAAATAAAGACAAGATCACTGGATGTCAAAATTATTTATTTTTAATTAAGTATTGACCTCAGTAAGGCCGAAATGTCAAATTAATATTAATTTTTGACTAGACATTTAGTCAACTTGTCTTTATTCTAGCATTCTAGGTACAGGCTGTGAAAGGTGTGGAAGCGTTCCACAACCACCAAACTCAACAGTGTGGACAGGCTTTTCTTCTCGTTCAGTTCTTATCTTTAGAATACATTAATTTTTTGGAGAGGATCTTGTTTAAAAAAAAAATATCTGGTAAGAACTTAATAATAATAGGAAATCTCAATTCGTTTATAATATAGAGCTGATTAAACACAAGAAATATTAAAAATACCAAAATTTTGCCATTTTCTCTTCGACAAAAACCTTAAATTTCAACTTAACCGAGGTCTATAAAAATTTTAATATAAAATATATCATAGAAAATTGTCTAAGACATTCTATTCCGGAAACCGGAAGTCGATATTTCAATTCGTTTATAATATAGAGCTGATTAAACACTAGAAATTTTTAAAATACCAAAACCAAACCCAAGGCCTATAAAAATTTTAATTTAACTTATATATTATAGGAAATTGTCTAAGAAATTTAATTCCGGAAACCAAAAGGCGATCTTTTTATTCGTTCAGAAATTATAGTAACAAAATCACAAAAATATAAAAAATTAATTTTATTCTTTTTTAAAAATGTTGCTATACAAGGGTCACCAAAATCTGAAATTTTTAATTTGGATACAAAAATGTTTGTTAAATTGAATATTTAAAACCGGAAGTCGATATGTTCATCTATTAGAAAGTTTTCTTTATCATAACTTGTGAACAATTGATCTGAAAAAAATTGTTTTATATAAAAGTTGTAGTAAATTATTCTCTACAACTTCGTAACGAGTACTTTTACTCTACAATGCAGCGATAACTAGATATTATTTAAAAAACAGATTTTGGCAGCCATTTTGTGATTCCCCCGACTCCGCTTTACCACCTACGGGCCAGGACTTTTCATATATTCTTTACTAGACCTTCCCGAAAAAGTCCATAGTACCAAGTTTCAAAACTTTCGGATTTTAAACCGTCATCCTATTTTGACTGGAGTAAAAAGAAAACTTTTTTCAATTGCTATTATTCAAATTCATCATAAAAATATATTATAATTTCTGAATGGTGATTCTGATTTTTATTTTATTATTATTAAATTAAAACTATTTCAACCAACCAACCAAAAAACTGTTTTCTTGATGAACTCCTCCCCAGAAAGAAATTTGCAAAAATATGGCACTGTATGTAAATTTGTGTGCCAAATTAAAACTTTTAAAAAAGGCGGAGTGTTTATTTTGTGATAGGTATGTGCAGTGGGGAAAAAATCTTAGAATAAACCATGACATATATGTAGGTAACGCCAGTCCCGAATGGGTTTTAATTCTGTAAAACATTTTTCTACAACATAGCGCTAGTAATATATTACCTGTGTGTTGAACGCATTCCATGTATGATTTTTTACATTAATTACCAGCAGACTATTAGCAGACTATTAGATATTTCAAGAAAATCATCATGTGGCACCCTAGGGGACAGTCTTTTCAAATATGAGTTCATAGATTTCAAAAACAAAGTCACAATCTTGAATATTGTAGCTCCGTATTTTGCTCTGAATTTCATAGCAAGTGTATAGCCTTAAAAGAATACGTTGAACTTGATAAGTAGGTGTATATTTTATTATGCTCCATAAGTGATTAGTTCAAGAGATATTGATTTTTCAAAAACGACTTCTATCAAATCCACGTATCTTATACAAAAGTCTTCGTGTATTGAGTGTATGTTTCGTATTTTACGAAGTAAGGCTGTCCAAATCCGAAAATGATTGAAACCGAAAATTCGGATATATGTCTATCCGATATCCGTAAAATCAGGTAACCGGATAACAAACCGAGTATATCCGAAATTCGGTATCCAGAATTCGAAATTCGGTATCTGAAATACAAAATCCGGTAAGTGAAATCTGGTGTTCGAAATCCGGTAACCAGACCCATCTGAAATCCGGTATCCTAATACCGAAATCCGGGAACCATACTTATCCGAAATCCTGTATCCAGACATCTGAAATCCGGTATACGAATATAACCATAAACCTATCCGGACATATCCATAATATTATATATTATATCCAAATATAATATACCCGGATTCACTGCTAGATTATGTAGTCGAAATACCTACATAATCGGATCCGGATGCTTCTGGTATTCTGACGTATTGTCTATACTTGTTTGATATCTGCCGCCAAATTCCTTTGTATGCGGCGTGCGGTAGCATGATAAAAATGTCTAAATTGAGGACCACAAGCATGCATTGGGGCATTTTTATCCATGCGGAATCTGTTACTGTTAGTTTTGTTTTAAATTTTAATTTTAAATTAATGTAAAGAAAACAACGACACTTGTATCCGTGTCATCGTTTTCTAGCATTCGAATCTGCCGCGCTGCCGACAGAGTGACCGACCTGGAAGATTGAAGAGAGAGGATCTATAAATGATCGCACGGAATAAAAAACGTCTTTGACAAGTTATTAATTAATCACCTGAAGTAGAAATTTTAAATGTTGTTTTCTGTTTTTATTACAGGTAATGTTTCTTTATATTTATCTATTGTAAGTAAATATTATAAATAGTGAAATTAATTAATTATTATATTAATATAATTAATTTAATTAATAATTAATTAAAAAAGAACTTCGCCGACACACTTGAGCCGACTCTGCTCAAAAATTAACTGGTTTATCCAGATTAAAAAATTTCGGTTTCCACATAATTTAAAATCCGGATATCCGACTTCCGTTGACAGCCCTATTACGAATAAGTCCCGATGACTTACCCATAGACTTACAAACCTAGAAGACAAACTTTGAACTATATGTTTCTTTACACTATTTCTTTGAAATATTGAATTATTATCACTATTGATATTTATATCAATAAGTTACATATTTATCAGTGTAGGTACATGCAACCTAAGATTCTTTATTATTATTATTATTATTATTATATTTAAAAATTTGTATGATATGTTCACAAATCGCTTGAAGTGTTTGACGTTAACGTTATAACTTGAGAATGTGTATGCATATGTAAATGTTATAGTTGTGTACGTATGAATAAAATATGTCATAGCAATAGACCCACGATACTTTATGAATATAATGAATGAAAAGTGCAAACTTTTGAAATAATTTTCACTCCCAATACTCATTAATAGACCCATATATTTTTATCTATGCAATAAAATCATAAGTGGGAAAACAATTAATTAATCATATGAATCAGTACATATTTGATACAAATGAACAATTTTTAGTTACGCAGACCTAATGTGTTCTATGAAAAAATTGTTTTAATTTATTAAGAGATTAAAGTGATTTAAAATGTACGCTTCCGCGTTGAATGTAATGTTACAATAGGTCCGTAAATAAATGAACTCGCCCTCTACCAAGTTGAAAGTTTCGTGTTTATAAGTGAAATACTTATAATCTAAACGCGATATTCGTCTACCTTTGCACGGTGATATTAATTTGACGGCATTGTCCTAACGACTGGCGCTGTCATTCTAAATTTTTGATATTTATAAGAAATCCAGTGAACACTGAACAGTGTACGCTCCCTCATTAAGTTCAAAACTTTTAATTGCTCTAGCACAAAAACTTGGCCGGTAAATTATTTAAACAGTGAAATGCTTCGCTAAATAACTTGGTTTGCATAATTCAGTGATTGCTAGCGGTCCGCGACTCCGCCTCTTTCACAGCGTGTGGAGATGGCAGCACTGAGCTGCTTTACTCAGGATATATAGTCCAATTTTATTGCCAATAAAAAACGAACATGCACGGATTTTATTTTTGAATCTCCGCTTCCAAGCAAATAGGAATTCGAACTTGTTATTTCTGTTCCGGAGAGCAGAGAGCACCAGAAGGATTTACTCAGATATTCTGCTAAATCCCAAATCAAGATATTCATTATTTAACCCCGAAATGGTTTATTATAATTTGGTCTATTGGATCTTATGCCAAACTTTCAAGATTACCTACTTGAAATTAGGTACTTAATACCTATTTCGTAGTTATAATTATTTGTTCAGTGCTGTGCTGATGTATAACGAAAAATCCGGTAGCCTGAAATACTGAAAACCAACCACGTGTTTTTCATTTCTATTATAATAGTTATTTATGATATAAGTGTTAAAAGTGATATTTTATGAGTGAGTGGGGATGTTTGCGAAACGAGATGAAGCCGAGTGAAGCAACCCCACGAACGAAATAAAATCACTTTTAACACATATATCATATAATATTTTATCTACAAACTTCGTAGTATATTTGTAAAAAGTAAAAATTGAGGAATGAAATTTCGACATGTTAGATTATTTATGTTGATTTATTGATACAAATCGTTATCAACGTGTTAAAAGTATAAATAAAATAACTTGCTAAGTAGGTAACTGTTAAAAAGCCCACTTTTAACAACAGTCGTAGATAAAATAAATAAAAATTCATAGAAATAGTACAATAATTGAGCTTAAATACATTAGGTACAACGATAAGTAATTTTGTTCAATAAAATGAAAACTTAAAACGGCTTTCTTGATATCACCATGAACACGTTGACATAAAAATCCCCTAGGTATTTCTAAACACCATAAACAAAACTACGGTCCCGGGGGTACTTTCACGGCTATTCTCCCGCATTTCGGGATTTCCCGAACGCCTTAACCGGCGGTAAATTATCCGCAATGAATAAATGAAAGCCCGGCGAAAACCAAATATGACGACGGGACTAAGTGGACGGAAGTCGTATTGATCTACTTCCGGTTTCGCTTATTCTCTTTCGCCAATTACTGGCGCACGGCGAGGGGCTTAATGCCTAACGATGTTTGGCGATTGAATTTTAAAATAAATTTGTAAGCAAGAAATTGTTCGTATTGAATATTCATGGTACAAATTATTTTAATTGAATATTTGCATTTTGTTCGGTGAAATCAAATTGATGTTGCGGCGGGAGGGCATGTTTTCGGGCTTAATTGACAAATTTAATTCAGCAATTACTCCCGGGCTATTGAAAATAAATTATTGTTTTTTTGTATCACTATAAAAGGTTGCATTGATGGTGGATAGAAACAACGATACAACGAACAATTATTGAATAAATTGTTTTAAATAACAATACTTTAAATATGGGAGTTTCTTTTTAAACTTTTTAAAAATCTGTCTAACGCGGGCATTATAAAGCTCTTATTTGAAAACCATTAAAAAAATTATTTTAAGTGACAGCCTACTATTCGCGATGCCATCTTAGATCTCAGCGCTGTCAACGGCCAATATTGTAAACTTTCTACCTTATATTTAAGAAGCCCGTCTACTGGTCTACTACCTAAAATCCAGCATAAAATGTACTAACGTAGCGAGAGTTTTGTGAACAGTACAAGAATGGTAAAAATGTATTTCAACAAGGATTTAATACAGAAAGAATGGATCTACAGATGTGCCTTTTTAAAATTTTGATTAAAAATTGTATATGAATATAAAATTCCGGAAAATTCCAAAAAATTTCCAATTTTATGCAAACTTTACACGGTTATATCTCATGATACAAATTAATTTTTAAAATTTTAAAAAGGCACATCTGTATATCCATTCTTTCTCTATTAAATGTTTATAAAAACATTATTCTGGTGTCAATAATAATTTGACAGTTTACTCGCAACGAAAACACTTTTACAGTATTTTTCAACTTCAAAATTACATTGCTTAGCTAGGCTGCGGCAAAGTACGAGTTTCGAGCTGGTTTCAGGCAGCCCTAGTAGTAAGGAAAAGAGTGGAATGGAAAAAAGTAAAATCGAGAGTATTAAGTTAAGTTAAGAACGATAATAAAGAACTAAGAATAATACAACAAATGTTTTAAATATTAACAGATACTGTTATTCAAATATGATAATAAATAATAGCACATACTGACTCAGATTAAGAGGCTCGTCTACCTCCTAAAATCCGGTATAAAATGTACAAACGTAGCGAGTGTTTTGTGGCGAGTACAAGAATGGTAAAATTCCATGCCAACAAGGATTACATATTTACAGGATCAATTAACAGTTTTTAAAATTTGTACATGATTATAAAAATGCCGAAATATTCATAACAATCTCCAATTTGTGCAAACATTACACGGTTATATCCCATGATAGAAACGTATTTTTTAAATATTACAAAGGCACATCTGTAGATCTATTCTTTCTCTATTAAATGTTTGAAAAAGCATTACCTTGCAGTTTAATAATATACTGACGGTTTACTCGCAACGAAAACACTTTTACAATATGTTTAAACTTTAAAATGACATTGCATAGCTTGGAGGCGACAAAGTACGAGTTTCAGGCTGGTTTCGGGAAGCTGCAGTAGTGGAGAAGGGAGTGCAATAGAAAAAAGTAAAATCAAGAGTATTCTAGGAATCAGGAAAAAAATACAAAATCATAAAAACATTACTGGGTTGAAGGGTTCAAAATCTCACCGCTAAGTAGCAAGCGCGAGCGCTAGGATGCCAATACCCAAGTTGGATTTAAACTGACAAGTTTCCACCGTTCCTCCGTTACCACTGTTTTTTCGCGACGCGCATTCCTGATCTAAATTAAATGCCAAAAAAACATAGTTGCATGTTTAACTAATTTAAAGTAAAATTAACATTTTTAGTATTCGAGTAGATAGTTTTTCTATTATACAGGGTGATTCATCGTAACTTACTTATTTCAAAACGCAATAATGCTCATTTTATGAATCAGAAACTTTTTATTTTTATTTTATAATGTAGGTACATATCTAAAGTTTTGTTTCACCCAGTTTGCAAAATCATAACAAGTAGGTGACGCCCCCCATTGTCTATACACTGAATAAGCCGATTTCTGGCGTTTGTGGTAACTTAACCCTTTCCAGCATGGCAGCGGGTATGATGTTGTCCTTCAGGTTTTTTAGGATCCTTGGACGGTTGACATAAAGGCGGGATTTCAAAAAACCCCACAAAAAATCACAAGGAGCCAAATTGAGCGAGCGGGCTGGCCACTCCTTCGAAAGTCGCGCTGGGTTGCGATCACAGAACATCCATTGGAAAAGTACGACTCAAATGAAAACACACGCTGCTCCGTGCTCCAACGCATGATGGCAAACAAAACTTTAAAAGTGCACCTGTCGAAGGAGATCACTCTCTCCCCACTACGATCCCTACAACCTGAATGGCACGCATTTTAAAAAAAACAAGTTGTGATGAATCACTCTGTATTTTATTTAAATTTTAAATCTACTACAATACCTACCACAAATAATTATTTACACAACGACTAGTAAATGTTGATAACTTACTTCAATTACTATGTTCCTTTCAATAAAATACGCTACTTTTGTGGTAATGTATAGTATAAAAAGACAGTATAACCCTCTGGTTATACCGACAGAACGAACTTTTAGTTTAATTTTTGTTATTATTCCTTCAAAATTTGTTGAAATTAAGTTGGAAAAACACAGTTAGCTAAAGGTCTACAAATTCATCCTTTTTCAGATTTTTCCTGGTTTTTTCAGCATACCTAATACCTACCATACGTAAAATCTTCACATTGCAACACAACCTCGCCCACCATTACACTCTTGATCGGCATAAAAGTTCAAACATTGTCCGTTAATTTAGCCACATTGCTGTAAAACAAACAAGTGGAGTGTACTTTATTTGTTACATATATCGTAAACAATCAATAATTTTTGGTAAATATCACTAAAAATTGGTATTAGAATTATTAAGTTCTGGATTTAAAAGATCCAATTGTTTTTGCCGAGGTTTTTGCCAACACAATATAGTCAAAATAATTATAGAATGGTATCGCAAAATAATTTATCCAGACTTTTATGCACTGTATTTTATTTTTAATATGTTCTGATTTTTATTAGACAGTAGGTAATTGGATTTGTTTACCAAAACGGGTATTGATATTTACGAAACTAAATATTGTGTTATTTGTTTATTGACCAATACAACATAAACAACAATTTTAAAATATTAAATCAGTATCAATTTTCATTAATTAATTTCGAACAAATTTTCATGTATGTAACAAGCAATTAATGTAAATTGTTTTGTGAAATAATACTTCAAAATAACAACTCTTTGGTGTAAAAGTTATGTATTCATAGCCAGTACAAAGGGCGTTGAAATTTAAAATTCAATATACATAATCAAAAGAATTCACATTGCCAAGAGGTATAAATTATTTAATATTTAATGAAATTAGAGGTGTGTATTTGAATTTACGTGAACGTGATCAGGAATCAAATGTAATTTGCAAATCTTTTTGATATTTTATCCAGTACCTACTATAGTATTATGTTTATATAACAATATTATATGGTTATTATAAGAACCACAGTTCGAAAATATCATTTTATTTATAGGTACCTACTATATGGTATATTTGATAATCGATATAGATATATTTTTAGATCAATTCAAATGAAATATATAAATTTAAGACATTTTTTCAAAAACAATGGTGTACATTTATTCTAGTGCAAGGCGAACCGTTGACGGAGGCTCAAGTTAACTTTATAAAATGTTTAGGACTACTGGGTATAGTGGCGATATGAAGTGGTATATTAATACTGACACTGAAAATAAAAAATTAAATAAAGCTTGCTATTGCTTTAGAAAGTTATAGAGTTGTTTAAGCATCGACACCTTGATGCTATTTTATTATGGTTATTTCTACTTCATATTAACATATGGTATTATAATCTGGGGCTTACATTGTTACATTCCATCTTAAATTATATATTTATTGTGCAAAAGAGAGCTGTTGGAATTCTCTCGACTATTATTCCAAGACAATCGTCTAGATTTAGAGGCAAATTTAAAAACCTAAATATTGTAACAGCATCTGGTATATTTATTTATTTGAAATGTTCAAGTATATTATAAATAATTTAAATTTGAAATTACAAACAGCTATTTGAAAACCACCAGTTTGCTGAAATCTCACCAATTTGTCAAACTTATGTCTTGATAAATGAACTTGATTTGACTTAATTTGAATGTATTGCAATTTTTAAAAAATATAAAATACTCGTATTTGTAAAACATTATTTAAACCGATTTAAACTCATGTGATTCTGGGCTCGTATAATAGATAGGAATTATTAAATATTATTTTACAATTTCATAAAAAGCTACATAATATTATAGCTAAAATATGTCGATTTTCTCTGTAAATGAACAGTGTCGTACATCGTATTACACGGTTATGTTCTTATAACTTATTTTTCTGAACTACGATATTTACGATCAAATACTTTTCCGTTAACCTGAAGGTAATTACGAAAGATGATCACTTCAATATTTCAAAATACAATAATGTAAATATTAATCAACTGGCAATATGAATCTAATTAACGGAAAACATTTAATATATTAATACCAGTGAAAATTGAAATCGTGGCATATTACAGAAATGGAGATACAAATCAGGTCTAGTCAGTGAATTTGTTGCTTATTTCTTAAAGTTGAGTGATAAAAATGAAATAGGTGTGTGAGCTAACTGCAAACGTGTAAATTTTTGATGATAATTTATTCACAAATTCTCATTTTGCATTTGCGTTAAGACGGCAAATATAATAGAAAGTAACGCGGGCGTCAAAAAGTTTCTTAAATTAGAATTTGCAATTCTTAGTTACAAAATACTGACGGTTGCATGGAAATGAAGGCGAAAGAAAATGAACGTTTTTATTTAAATTTTTTTAACTTGGCAAATGTGTACACATTCAGTGGTAATTCATCATACTTGCAAAGCTCCTAATTCTGCATGATTTATTCCTCGGTTGGAAACTTGCTCGATTTTGCATTCTTCCTTCCGCCTGCGCCATCTTGTTTGCCGCGCAGATATTGGAAGAACGAGAAATTTACACGAACTATCCAAACTTTTCTTTATCACTCAAACTGAATTCCACTTGCATTTAACACTTTAAAAGGCACCGCAATTAATGTAAAAGCTTGCAGTATTAAAAACACAGCTGTCAGGTAAGAATTGCTCCGATTGTCTTTTGAATTTTAAAAATTTATGTACTTACCTACATTACTTAACAGTAGACTAATTATGTTTGGATATTTTACAGGTGAAAAATTCGAATGTTACAATGTTTTATTGGTCAAAATTGTTATAATGCTAGATGAATGTTCACTAGTAGGTAAGTATTAAATACCTTACTAAACTGATACAAAATATATTATATATAATAAATGTATTTTTTAAATCGTATTTGTATTTATACGCAAACAAATGTGTATAATACCTTTTAGTCAATTGCGAATTGTGACAACGAGACAACGTCGAAAGCTGTGTGCATCAGTAAAATATATTTGATCGTGTGGTTAGCGTGCAATTACTCACGAGTATACATTTGGTTTGTTAGTAAAGAGTATAAACCGCAAAAAATATTTTGTAACTAAACTGAAATGTTCAAGTTTCTGGTTTCGAATCTATATTGCCGAACCACTTCAATCTCACAACACACTCGGCTATCCGCAACATTTGTAATTTTCCTTTCCCTGTGCTCTTCGTTTATCACTGCGAATAGGAAACCCTCTCTATGTTCTGCACGCATCTCGTCGATTCTGTCAATCTAGCAATTGCTCAGTGAGCAAATTTGCATAGTAACGCCATTTGATGTTTATCAAATTAGCTCCCGCTTATCAATTACTGCAGCATATGCGATATAAACCCATAGCTTGATTAATTGTTCTCTCTGATAGACACGACCAAAGACGGTATCGTCACATCCTTTTAGTAGTAATGTCATTAAGCTTCAATATATCTTTAGTTAAGAAAATGCACTGGCAAAAGCTCTTCGCTCTTCGCCTAAGTGACGTGTGTCTTGTCAAAGCTCTGAAGTTCGCTTGAGAATCATGTGACCTTATTTAATTACTGTGATTCGATTAAACGGCGATGATGGCTTTTGTCAGTGATTTGACTTTGAGTACGCACTTGACAAATGGCTGAGGGATGATATAATTTTATTAGCGCCACATATAAGTGCTGTGCTGCAAAGCAATCTGTATCTCTACAGAACATATTTTCGAACCAATAAAAATGGTTCATGTTATATTATGATATGGCAGTGGCAGCATTATATGCATCTATATTTTTTTAAATAAGATAGTGAAACAAGTTATAGACTGTTGGTTCATTCTAGTAAAATAAATAAATTGATTATAAGAATTAACAACGACGTATGAATTAGATTATAACAGTTTTTTTACAAAAGCAAAAATGGTACAATCAGGAACTCGAATCGCACAAATAGACGGTTCACTGTGCTTTATATGTTTCGGTTTTGTTGCGGTTTTTATATTTCTTTCTGAATTTAACCGGTAACCGGTTTTTAAAAAAGTGGTTAAAGGTCGATTTCGATTCAAGTTTTATTGACTAAATTAAAAATACTTATTCGTGCTATAGTTTTGGACTAAAATATTTCTGAAATTAAATGACACTGGACTAAACTAATAAAATATAGGAATTCTCATTTCAAATTAATATAATTTGAACCGTTCCGAACCGGTTCACAATCATCGGTTAGGTTACGGTTATGGATTTGCCAAAATATTTTATAACGGTTCAGGTTTGGTTTCTGGAATATAGCTATGGTTCGTTTCGGTTTTCATTCCTGTTTCGGTTCGGTATGAGACCCTGGGTACAATGATAAACGAAAAATTAATAACTTTGACATTTGTTTAGTGTATTTTACATTCAGTTAATTACACTTTCATTGTAAAAGTCCTTTAAAAATATTTTATTGAACCCATTTTTTATAACTTTCACAATAACTGGACAAAAAATATGGAATTTGAAATGTTGGCTGCATACTTTCAAAGAACTGTAACTTTATTACGAAACGTTTCCGATCATTCAACGAATTTCTCTCAAAATGGTTTTTCCAATAGACTGTTTAATTTTGTACAATGAAAATATGATTCAACAATCAACAATCGTAGATAAAATATTGAAGACACCGTTATAATATTTGCAAGTGGTATATACCTAGTAAAATAATTTTACGCAGAACTATATCACTACTTGCTTACCATGACACAATGACAGAAACTTTTGCTTTACACACTTGGGACGGCAAAATAATAAAAAAAACGTCTATGGACGATAAAGTACAAATATGTTCACCTATATAGTTATATGTTTCATTAATACAAAAATGCATGAATTTTGGACAGGTAAGACGGTTGCCTCGACACGCAGCGAAGAATCTTACGAGTCTCAAACAAGCATTTTTTTGTGAATGAAACAAAATACTTTATCGCTAACCGTTAAATAGGTGTAAATTCATTAAAATTAAAATTGACATATCCTCATATTACGCAACAATTTAAATGTAAACATACTACCAATTTGTTTTTACCATGACAACAATCATTTTCTGTATTAGTCATAAAAGTGATTTTACTTTTTGTACATTTGCTATAGTAATCGTAACAATCCCTAAATGGTATTCTTTTTTACTAAAAACAACGACATAACAGCAGCAAATACGGACGGTTGGCGAAAAAATTATTAATTGAAACGTTTTTTTGTTAC
Organism: Agonum fuliginosum; assembly: GCA_947534325.1. NCBI lineage: Eukaryota > Metazoa > Arthropoda > Insecta > Coleoptera > Carabidae > Agonum > Agonum fuliginosum. Next base: position 14,918,661 of record OX384029.1, on the reverse strand, counting down.
CAGGCCTCATTATAATTTTTTTGTAAATAAGTATTTTTGCGTATTTCCAAAATCAAGTTACGATAAATTCGCAATTTATACAGTTATCTGTTAAAAATGTTTTGTATACCTCATTCAAAAAACAGAACCCTTGGACGAATAAAGACCCGCGCAAAGTGTCAGGCCTCATACTTTGCCTCTAGACGTATTCATTTTCTTTCGGCGGTCTATACGAAAACTATTTTAAACAATTTTGATGTAGGTACCTACTTATCTAACCTTCCAGTAATCTTTTGATATGTTTTGATTTCATCAGTAAACTGGTTAGTAAATTATTATAGTTTTACAAAATTAGAATTAGAAATAGAGATTCAATTAGTTATTAACAAAACGAGAAGCTATTAATTGCACAGTAAAAATTTGGATTGTGCAAAAGTGGTGTAAATTGTCATTGGTATTATAAAATAAAGATAAAAGTGTGTTTATCATTAATTAAGCTGTCTACAATGGTTAACCCCCATCTGTTGGAATGTTTTTATTAATTAACAATTCAAACAGCAGTCGTGGCCCTTGGCTTCATCCATGCAATGTCTAATTGAGTTTTATTGTTATTGTAAAAGTGAAAATTCTCGATTTCATTATGACACAGTGTAACAGGCTGTTTGAATAATTTAATAAGTGGCGCGAAGCCTCAGCGAAGGACAGACTTCCGGAGGAAGCAACCGGCTAACAGCTTCCCGGGTAAACTTTGTTTATCTTCACTAACGTCTTAAACCAATTCCAATTATGGCGCCAAATAGACGCGCGCCAAATTCGTTTAGCGCGCGAAACACTCGACTTGCGCAGATGTGATGTGTATTTGTACAGAGACATTCTAATTAGAATAAACCGCATCGTGATGACATGTCTGATTAGATTCTAACACTTCGAAAGACAACAAAACCATACCAAAGAACCTTATTTGCTTTATAACAAATTTTAAATATAAACTTAGGATTAAGTCCAAAACAAAATCTTTTTTTCACTTACGTTTTTATGTTCCACCCACCACCCTAATTTAAAATAAGTTGCTTTTATTAAAATAAAAACACATGTTTGACATACATGTGTATAGGTAAATAGGAAATAGATTCAAATGTTTCAATAGTTATAAAAAAGTTATAACCGTAAATTAATTAAACAACAAGAGAATTTATGGTAGTAAGAGAAGCTTAACTTTACAAGAATTATTTTTTTAAATTCTTTTCACCTACATAAATATAATATATTCGTATATATTTACAAAACTACAATTTTCTTATCTTATCCGTACTGCATAGAGAATTGGTTGACTGAGTAAAAATTTGGCATACGATACAAATATCACTTGGTGGATTTAATTTGTATACAAGGTGTTTCTATAACCTCTGGACGAAGCTGTTACTTATACTACTATACAAGAGGGTGTTTCATGACTTCGGGTACATCTGTTGTATATGGTATATGTTGTTTGATATGCTGATTACGAATCAATTTTTTTAAATCTAAAAATCGAAAAATTAATTTCAATGTTTCCCAGTCAAAAAATTTTCGTTGCAAAAGCCACTGGGTGGATGGTTATCTTAAAGTTAATAATTTATTGAAATATGTATTATACATAACAGCTAATAATGTAAATAATTATGTAATTAAAGTTGTTGATTACATACTTCTATTGTTTGTGTTTAATAGGACTGCGAATCCAGTGCAGTACTGAAAAAATGCTGCAGGTAAACTATCCTTAATTTTTCGAATTTTAATAACATTCTTTTTTATTTGAAATCAGCATATCAAACAACATATACCTTTAACGTATGTACAGTATTGTTCAGAAATAATGCCCAGAAACCCCACTACAATGCCGACAGTTTATGAAAAATTCGATATACGTTCGATTGAGTGAGATAAGTAACAAAGGAAAGGTATATTAATTCTATTCCCAGAAAATAGAACCAAATTTAGAAGTATCCTCTTTACCTGAGATGCAAGAAAATACCTAGACTTAGAATTTCGTCAAGTGTATGAAATCTAAATGAATTTTGAACCAGAGAGTTAAACAGTAACCTACAATGTAAGAAATAGAAATGTTTAGATTTTTGTTTCAGTTTTAATCTGATTTAATTAACAAATCTAATTTAATAAATTATATTTTTCAATACCTGCACCGAAACCGCCACCTTTCGTCCCTATTATTAGGGACGAAAGTGAGGTATTTCTGAGAGCGGGCAGTAATATTCCTCCCTGGGGAAGAAAAGTAGTTTTCCTCCCGCTTTATGCGGGTATCCACTTGATTTTTTCTCCTTAGGGAGGAAAAGTACTTTTTCTCTCGCCTTATGTGGGAATCCACTATATTTTTCCTCCCTAGAGAGAAAAATACTTTTCCTCCCGCTTTATGCAGGGTTCCAAAATAGATTATTTTTATTTTCTTTTAATTATTATTAGAGATATAAGGAATAGTAAATGTGCCGAATAACGAATATAATGTATGATTGTCTGTCGAATTACCGAATATTTAGCAAATATTGTGCACCCTTATGGCGCCAAAAAAGATAAACTTACATCGAATGCAGAGAAATTTATTTTTTACTCTATAATTTCCCGCATGTAAATTTTAATAACGAATAGTTAATCATTTTATTTTTTTTCAAAATTACAAAATAAAGTCGACAATATATTTTTAGTAACAATAATATTTTAAAGCTATAGAATAAACAAGTAATAAGTATTTTTGTCTGTTTAGATTTAGATTAATCAATGAAATACGTAAAAGAAGCACTTGCAGGAGACTGTTTATATACCCCAGTTGAAATATTGTGTGACGTCAAACTATTCGGTATTCGGTCGAATAGTAAACTAATATTCGGTGTTCGGTCGAATAATGAAAAACCTGGTGAATAGGCAGAATACCGAATATTTGCATAATATTCGTTGAACTCTAATTATTATACATTTTTCCAATGTTATCATCATCTTTCATCATCCATTATTTGTTCAACTTCCTTTTCGGTGCAGGTATTGATATAAATATCGTGTGCATCTCTGGATGCAAATATAAGAAGCATCATTTAATTATATTTTTATAATAAATCTTAATGCATAATTTCATGATCTACCAATTTTATTTGATTAACTTTACTACAATATGTTTCATAATTTAATAGATATGAATTCATGAGTTCTTATTTTAATGCAGAATTCGGGCAATATAAGTGATTCATTAAGAAAGTATCCATCCGACGTATCATCGAAAGTAGTGAATCCTAATTTACAAAATATTTCCAAATCTTTAGCCTCTGTTTACCGTTGCTAATGTTGTTTTTCCGAGAAAATTGGGAATATAGCTATCTTTTGCTTTGTATCTTCTGCCTCTGTTCACCAACGACTTCAGACCGTCTTCAGACGTATTTCGAATTTTTCATAAATCGTCGGCACTGGAGTGGGCCGTCTGAGCATTATTTCTGAACAATACTGGGTAGTCCAGTCAATCTGTAAAATTTGATGGAAAAAAATCGGGTTTTCGCGAAAAATTAAATCCAAAATGTTTTTGGATTTCCCAAAAATTGCAGGGGGTCAGGGGGGTGACAACTCAGTTTTAAGCTCCTTGCATACCCCTCTAACGATTTATGAAAAAAAATTGACTTTGCGATTTTTTTCCATCAAATGCACAATATTTCTTGGCGTACAAAATTATTGTTAAGAGCAAGCGCCACAGCGCGGCCTTCGATGCGTCCTTTCCCGCGTTATATATCAGTCACCGTTCATCGTAGGGAAAACGTTGAATACTCATTTTAGAAGGTTTTTTTGTAATCTACAACTTTTCCATTTACACTAAAGATCAATAAACAATTTTTCGCGGTGAAAAAGTGAAAAAAGTCATTTTTGTCAACTTTGGCGCCCTCTACTTTTTGCACTTTTTGTCATAGAGCAGTGACACAATGACATAAATTGTAGATAATACTGTCCTAAACAATATTTGTTAACAAAATTTCTCTCTACAACCTACCGTTTTCGCGAAAAATCAATTCCAAAATGTTTTTGGATTTCCCAAAAATTGCAGGGGCCCAGGGGGGTGACAACTCAGTTTTATGCTCCTTGCATGCCCCTCTAACGATTTATGAAAAAAAATTGACTTTGCGATTTTTTTCCACAAACGTCGAATTTTTGTTACAGATTGACTGGACTATGGGGTCCTATTCTATTTCACTTATCAACGTTGATAACTTGGGTTGTCTTGATAACCCCCCACCATGTGTGACGTAGTAGCCAAGCGACTGTCGCTACGACTTATCAACCCTCGCTACGGTAGACTTGCGCGTTGCGTTGATTTTTGTTCGTTGCGAGGTTAAAATATTTATTTTATAAATATAAAATACCAATAAATTATGGGTTCATTATATGTATTTAATATTTTTGATTAGTTTATTAAATAATTCAACTTACAAATTGTAGAAATAAGAAATTGACATTTTTCTTGAAAAAATAGTTTACTTTGAAAATAAAAAAAATGGCTTATTTTAAATCAAATAATACGTTTATGATAAGTGATAGGTAAAATGGTGGTTTAGCAGTTTTTCTTGCCAAATTTCACAGTAAATGTAAAATCTCTATCAGTCGTTATCAACTGGAAGCCAAATATCCCTAACCCTTGATATAGTTACAAACGGAATGACGTCACGAAGTTATCAACTGAACTTCGCTAGCGACTGTCGCTATGAATTAGAATAGGTACCCTGTACTAGTCGTGTCAAATTGGTATGAAAAACTTGAGAATCTGTAACTTTTGGGGGCGAGATCCGATCGACATACGGTTTTATGTAAAATGTTCTGGGAATCATCGATAACAAGAGGTACGTCTAAACTCCATACGCTCTCAAATTTTTAATTGTTTATTTAACAAATGATCCAATTTTGTTAGATCATTGATGAAAATATGGAAAATATTACAAACCGTCCAACGAAAATGTCTGGAAAATATTCTCTCGGAGGTTTTCGAGGTCGCTCTTTATCATGTTGATGTTGAAGCTATTATTTATTGCTGAATTGTTGCAAGCTGACTGATTAACAAATGAATAACTCTACTGCCGAAATCATTAAAGAACCAGATTTTTTTTCCAACAACTCCGGATTCCTGGGGAGAACCATTGCCACAAAGTTGATGCACATACTTGTTTATTGTTAAATTGCTGTAACCTGGCTAATTAACAAATGAATAACTCTTGTCTGATAAGCGTAAGAGACTTAGAATTTTTTCCTAACGATTCGTAGCCGGTTGAAACTCTCGCTTAGAGATTGTTGCACACAATAATTTATTGCTCAATTGTTGCAACCTGGCTAATTCAAAAATGAATAACTCCGTTCCTGCGTAAAACCGGAATTTGTTAATTAGCCAGGTTTAAACAGTTTAGCAATAAACATCTGGGTGCTACAACCCTAGGACAAAAGTCTTCCTCGGGTGGCCTCGAGTTGTTTGGAAAAAATTCCGGTTTTTTAACATACGCCGGAACGGTTTTTTTTAATTAGCCAGGTTGCAACAATTAAGCAATTAACAATTGTGTACAACAATCCCTAAGCGAGAGTTTTGACCGGACGGCTACGAATCGTTGGGAAAAAATTCTAAGTCTCTTACGCTAATCAGACAAGAGTTGTTATTCATTTGTTAATTAGCCAGGTTACAACAATTCAACAATAATCAATTATGTGCAACAACCTTGTCGCAATGGTTCTCCTTGGTTCTCTGGTTGTTGGAAAAAATTCTGGTTCTCTAATGATTTCGGGAGTACAGTTATTCATTTGGTAATCAGTTAGCTTGCAATAATTCAGCTATAAATAATAGCTTCAACATCAACATGATAAAGAGCGACCTCGAAAACCCCCGCGAGAACATTTTCCAGACAATTTCGTTGAACGGTTTGTAATATTTTCCATATGTTCATTAATACTTTTACAAAACTGGATCATTTGTTAAATAAACAATTAAAAAATTTGAGAGCGTACAGGGGTTAAATGTGCCTTTTGTTACCGATGATTCCCAGAACATTTTACAAAAAACCTCATGTCAATTAGGTCTCTCCCTCAAAAGTTACAAGTAAAATGCTAATTTGATCCGACTATACTCGTAGTTATGAAACACCTGTATAATTTGATATAGGTACTGATTATAGAAAAAAATATTTTTTCTAAATTCTCAAAAGTAAGGGTAGTTTAAATATTAGTGCCACTGGTTTGAAAGTCCATGTAACTGTTTATTTATTAATTATTACGTAAGAATATTTATGTAGATAGTATCATAGTTTATTTATAATTTTATTTTATAAATAACATAATAACAGTTAGGTAAATAGAAATTCAAACCAATGGTACTAATATTTTCACTGCCCTTATTTTTGCGAATTTTGAAAAAATCTATTTTTTCTGTAATCAGTACCTATATCAAATTATATATCTTATATTCCAGCTGACCAGCTGTGTGCAGAGGTGTAGAAAAAGCCTGTATGTGTATACCATCCATCATTTTGTGATTTTTATATTAATTACAATAATCTGCATAGCATAAGGCATACCATAATCGAATCGTTTGCAATCATAACTTCACAGGGAATATATTCTTGTTTTATTATGGATAGACAGTTAGGCTATTTAATCCGTGAGTACGTGTATCGTAATATATGAAGATAGTTTCTAATTAAGGAACAAATTTGGTTGTACAGTGTTTAACGATAGAATTAGACGGTAGTTGTAGAACAATTGTACTATATATAACACCGGTGTCGATGTTTAATAAAGGTGCAAACAAGCAGGCAAATTAATTTACGTTGAATAACATTATCAGGGCGTTGAATTCTGGGCTTAGAGGCAGTTTGGTAAGAAAAGTTCTGCTGGTTCTTCGTGAAACAACGTAACGTAAACGTAACAGTAGCGTAGTGTTTATTTGATAAAATCAGTAACGTATTCGAGGGCATCCTGTCGACAGCAGCGCCACGGTGTAATTAATTACTTTAGAAAACGTCACTTCCTTAAACACCTTCAAAGGCATTTCGTTTAATAAGACTTTCGCTTAAGCGGAAGCGATCGAGAGCGCTTTTATTTGCTGAATTAATTAAGCCTTGGCACTGATAAAGTATTTTAGATGTGCTCGTGCTGATACAGATTTCAGATTTCACGAGCACGGGCTTCGGTTCGCTACTTAGCACCGAAAACACTTCATAAATATAATGCGATACTTTACCAACCAACTTTTATCTGATATTAAACTCATTATTTTATCATTTACAAGATATTTGAAAACTCGCAAAGTACAGACTCCATTGTTATACCGGATATTCATGAAATATGCGATAACAACCAAGTACTTCAACAACTTTTACTCAGCTCAAATTCTATTTCATACTCTTTATAATGCCTATAAATACTCCAGATTCAAGTGCTGGCTAAATTTAGAACAAAAATATGTATGTTCAAATTAAATTGTTTTTAACCTATTTTCCTGTTTCAGCCATCAGTTTTACATGAAACTGTCATCAATGTCAAACACACTAATGTAACATTACATTGCAACCTTATTTGACAATCAAAACATTGACAGTTTAAAAAAATTCCCGTCTGCTAAATTAGTTCATGTTTCCATTTTCTTTTATTCCAAAAAAAAATATTTTGTAGAGCACTCGTGATTATTATAAAACAGAAAACCAGTTAGAGTTACTGCTGGTAAAAACTTGATCTATTTTATTAACTAGTACAGACTTTGATATTTTTGGTGACTGGTTTAATTTTTTTTTTAATTGATCAAAAATACATCATTCAATTTAACCCTCAAGTGATATCATGGGGTGTTTGAACATCCTAGCATGAGTTTTTCATGCAGTACCTACTTCTTTGTAATTATAATGAAATATTTTTCCTTTTCGATATTCTTCTAGCTCTAAGGTCTTAAAAGGATAGCGCAATTTTTTTTTGAAAAATATGTAGTTTTGCTGTTATTCGCGTTTGGGTGCTGAAATACTCCACGATAGTCTTTTCGTAAGTAAAATTTTCCGGTGAGGTATCAAAATAAATAAATTGTTAAGGCAGAAATTGTAAGAGGATTTTGCTAAAAGGATATTAAATTATAAGTAATAATGAATTACTTCAAATCGAAACAAAAAGTGACTTAAATGACTCAGAAACAGTACATAAAAAACATGAGGTCAACTCAGAAAAAGAATGTATTAAAGAGCATCAAATATGCAATTCTGATCAAGAAATTGATGTCCATACCATGGAAAAGGTAAAGAGGAGTCACGAGAAGAACTATCAGACGAAAATTATTCTGAAAATGAAGTGGAACCACAATCTGACGGAAATTATTTCTATGGACGAAATCAACACATTTTTCTAAAAAAGTACCAAATACACCTTCAAACATGCTTGTCAGTGTTTTATGTGTTACAAAACTTCTTATTCTTTTGTTGCTGTAGGGATTAAGTACCATGCCTATTTTAATCGTTATTTATATGAAAACCAAGAAAAATATTTTATATTTATTTAAAAATATTTTTTATATGAACGTGTTTTTCAAATATGAATCTCAAATAAATAACTAATAATATCATTTTTTTTAATGTTGAATAAAAGTTTATTTTGACAATCGGAACAGCTGTAGTAATGTTATACCTATTCCCATATACCATCATAGGCACATAAAAAAATTTGTTGTCGCAGAATCACATCAAATGGGATGCCGAAACACTTCATACTGTTTACGTGACTAACAAACACAATGGGCCGAATTCAGCACTCTTCTTTAAGCTAATGAAGCTCTCTAATTACCATGGGAACATCTTTTCTCTCTTTCTTATTTACAGATAGAAACATGCGTGTGTCTTTGTTTGTTATTTTTAGTGAAGATTCATTAGCTTAGAGAAGAGTGCTGAATTCGGCCCAATATCACTTAAGGGTTTAGATCAAGTAATCATGATAAGTTAAGTCAATTTCAATTACTAGAAATATAAAAGGATCATGGATTACTTGGACTTCAAGTTTATTGTGGCGAAACAACTTCTAGTGCAATTTCCCGAGAATTCTATAGAAGACCAACCACGAACCTCAAATACTGTATGCATGACACATATCGAACCTGAGAATGACGATCTACTTCCTTCCAAAAAGCCCAGAATAGCCCATATGCCAGAAAACAGATTTGTGACAACCAAGAAAAAACATTATTTGTCTGATTTCAAAAATAAGGAACAAACGTGCAGATCAAAATGTAGGAACCCCGGGTGCAAAAAATTGACATTTGTATGTTGTACCGCCTGCAAAAATTTTCTTTGTTACTCTTTGGAGAGAAACTGCTTCATAGAATTTCACAAATAGTCATTCATAAGTTATAATTTTCTATGTATTTTTCTTCTTTTCTGTAATGAAGCTATATTCTGTCAACATTGTGTTTCGTATTAATATGGGCCTAAAGTATCGCATTTTAAAAAAAAAAAAACTAGTTTAAAAAGAATATATTTTAAGATTTTTGTTCCTTGTAACTAATTGAGCAACAAAATTTAAAAATTAAACAGAATTTTCCCTGATATACGCTTGGGTCTGAAGGGGATATATTCGGCGTACAACACAAAAACAAGATGAATAAATAATGACAATATATACGACAAAAAATATTTGATAAAAGAAGATAATAAATTTTAAAATGCTCAACTCATGGAACTTACAGTAGATTCTGAACTATAAAATACAGATATCTAAACTCGATTTCTAATCAGAAATCAAATGGATATGAAAGCTCCGAAAGCAACCGATCTGCCAAGTCACCTCAGAAATGTCTGTAAATTGTCAATACCTACACTAACAAACAGTTTAAATCGTTATTTATGAAGCAATATAAATTTTACACCAGTATGTGCGATATTAAAACCACTAAAAAAGCTCAATAAGTAGGTAATAAAATTTGGCATTTGAGCAAACTCACGTGACAAAAAATAAGTGCGACATAATTCTCGGTGAATTCGTATTCGAATAGCTGGAGGCCTGTGGCAATTCCATTTAGAAAGTCCAACTCCATTTTGCTGGAATGACTTGAGCTGGTGCGATTACCTCATTTATAACTGCTCTATACCCTGAAGTGCCATAAAATTAAAATAAAGCACATATATCCTGATGTAGAGGACGCACATTTACGCACTAGACTAGGATATGTCACAATAACGCGTCGTGGATTTCGCAGTTTGTTTATGTAGATCAACTTCGACTTGGGCGAAATTGAAATGTCGCCTTCGATCGCAGTGAGCCGCGATACGTCGGATTAGGATGCGATATCCTGTAGCCCCCGACAGGACCGGCACGGGCAAATTTACACTATTTAACTAAGAAGCAAATATTTCCAAAACAGAAATACATGACATACTGACAAGGGTTGAGTATTTAACACGTTGAGCGCCAAGTGGTCCACGGATGACCCACGCTTTTGCATTATTGAAATGCAATGTTCGCCTGTATGTTTTTGAAAATATTACTGAAATACACGTATAGAAATTTTGATAACAATAAATATTTAATAATATTTAATAATAATTTGCATGTTGTAGATTATAATATTTAATAAAGCGCATTAAAAAATTTCAGTAACTTCCATAAAATTGTAGCTCTTTTTATATAGTGGGCCAAAAATATGGTTACATATTTCCTATTACTGTGGGACCACAATTTATATTGATCATTTAAAATAGCTTATTAATATTTCTAACAGTTAATATTTCTGACAGTTAAACCAGCATTCATTTGTTTGTAATTTTGTTTCAATTCCAGGCTGTAATAACTACAAATGAGCAATAATTATAAAATTTGGAACACGAATATTTCTGTTAATAAACGAATAAAATAAAATGTGATTACTGATTTAGATGCAGAATTTAATTTCCTGAAACTTTTATTTGAAGTATTTTTGTCTAAAATGAACTGGTCACTTTTGAGCAAAGACTGATTTCCCATGTTAAACGCCTATGGCCCGCTGTAGGTATACAGCCTGTATATAAATTTATAAATCCACCAAAATTTCAAAGTAAATCTCTAACTTATGTCAAATTAGCTCTATTATCTTGCAGATTGTATCAAATATTTTTATAAATTTATAACCTTGTGCAGTTCACAAGACGAGAATGTTCCAAAAAAGTTTTCTTCGAAAAACATGTTTTAGATACTGTTATTAAAATCTGTCGTGCCGTTCACACGGCACTATTATTTCTATAAAATACGTATATTATAATATCAGTAGCTTCAATATGTTTTATAGAAATTATTATTATTTTCCCCGTGTAAATGACATTGAAAGATTCTGATTGCAGTTTTTAGCACAAAAATTATCTGAAGAACTTATTAAAACCAGTTCCCAATGATCATTCTTGTTATAAATCTGTAAATTATGTTAGAATTTTTATCGTTGCACTAGCAAGAGTTGGTTAAATTTGACAAGAAATGGTTTTTACCACAAGCGTAAGAAATTTGTTGCCCAGAGGGATGACCTGTGAAGGGATGTTGTTCTCTACATTGAATTGTTGTGCGGGTTCGGCTCTGCGTTATCAGTATCCGTATCCCTTGACTTTTAACATGGATATCGGATACTTCTGACCGTTATTTATGCCGCAGTGAAAAAACTGGCGGCATAAATTTTAATGCATGCTCGTGATATATCACACTTTTAAGCTTGCAAATTCGTCGTAACGTTGCAAGGTTAAGCGATTATAGTCTGAACCCTGAACCCGTCACGATAACCAAGAGATTTACGCGACGATTTTAAAATGCACTTTTCAATAACAATTTTTCTGCTTTCACAACCCTGTACTATCATATTTTATATCGCGTATTATAGATGAGGTTCTGAACCACAGCCACTCATCATGTATTTTATAGAATCTGCTCTATTATCAAGATCTGTGGATCTCTAGAGACCAAGAGCCAACAATAAAAATTCACCCGATAAAATAGTACCCTTTAAAGTTAAACTTAAAGTTAATAAATTAAATGAGTACTTAACTATAAGACCTGTATTTCTAAGACAAGTCCTGTATTAAATGGTCAATTTTTTCATCAAATTTTCAAAGTTTTTATACCAATCTTAATGTGTGACGATTGATTTATGAAGATCAAGAAATCACTCAACAGCAAACATTTTACTAAGTAACTAATACCAGTGCCGTACATACTACCACTCACGAGAATAATATTGAAATAAACATACTGTATAATATAATACTACCTATAAAGGCATGTGCAGCTTGTCACAATCTCAAACAAAAATAGTGTGATAGGCAAGCATGACATGGAGATGCAATTTGATTTTCGTAAACAAGAGTTTATTTTCAAATTTTGGACATGTTTTTATGAAAATATTAAATAAAATGGTATTATAATTCGTTTCACAGTATAAATCGTAGGCCAGTACTTTATATTTTGCATTTTCCTATCAAAAAGCTGATGTGACGTAGGTACACATGCCTTATACCCACTACCAATATTAATATTACTAATATAATGTCAATATTATAAAATAGTACTGTTACTAAAACATTGCCAAATAGAATATTTCATATTTTTTCTTTAATGTTTACCATATGATGTATGTATTTATAAGTCCTATCATGTATTTCTAAAATGACATTCATTCTCATGTATTGCCAAATATTTCTAAATATTCTTAGAATTTTCTAGTAAAGTAGAAGGATTCCTGATTCCTTTAGTATTGAACGTTGTAAACTAAGTTGAATATTATGATGTTATATAAGTAAACATGGCATTCAAAATATGGATAGTTTTGATTTTTAAAAATGTCCGTACAACACAAAATTAGACAAATAATATAATAATCGTTTTTCATAAGTTTGCTGTTCACGGTAAGGTGCGGCAAATTAGATTAAATAATTTAATATTTGGTTTTTTACCTTACCTGAATTGATAAATGTCTAACAAGTCGAATATTACATAAGACAATGATTTAAGATGTTAAAAGTTTAGAATCTAATCCTCGTTAGTCCAGTAAGATGTAGAGTCGTTTATCCCATAGGATAATCCTAACAATTTGCTTTTGGTGTTTGTGGCGTCCCTTACCCCCACCCCTCGCATCACCCCCTCCTCGCCAGTGTCTTATCGCTACTGGTCAGCTGCACTAAGTGGCGCTATCACTGATCGAAGCTTATCACTTGCTTAAAGGTTTAAGTCCTGCCGTCCGCCGTCCAACTCAAGAGATTTATTTCATTTGGACACAATGTATGTCAGAAAGAGAGTATTAGCGAAAGAAAAGAAACGTTTAAATTCATTATAGGGCGTTTTTCACCTGCTGATAACCATCGAAACGGAGAAGGAATTTCTTTATTCTGTTCATTGATATTAAAAAAATGGTGTGGCCAGCACATTTCTTTTAGGTTTTTTACCGAGATAAATTTTTATATGACTGCGCTGCGCTAGACGGCTAATTTTTCATTGATTAAAAACTACGAAAGTTTTGAATGTGCAACTAACAAAACAATGTCATATTATGTAATATTGAAACTATGTACGAATATGTTACTTCAAACAGTAAATTTGATTTTTGACACATTATAAACTGATCAAAAATATTAATCGTTTGACACAAGCATAAGTAGGTACAGAAAAGGAATTCATGCAAACATGGGGTAAATAGTTAGAGTTTTTAAATGTAATAAAACTAAACGATATAAAATTCTCGAATCTTAACAATCTGATTGTTGGCGTGCTATAGATGTTGAAAACAAAATGATAGATAATAAATTAATACAAACTCCGTTACTCGTCTAATAAAACAGAAAGTTGCATTAAAATTACAAATAAATGTCTATATCTATTTTTTTTAAATTAGGTAAATATAGTTTATTACACAAACATCAAAATTGTATTATAGAAAACTGACCGACTTTCATGGGCATGAAGATGGCGCTCGAAAGCGTTTTCAGATAGTCATTTTAATGCATTTTATCTGCATATATTTCTGCAAATAGGAACAAGCAATAGACATAAATAATATATATCAATAGAATCATTAGAGCTTCTAGATTATGCTAAATAAGAAAACCTGAAAATAAATATAATTTGCAGTATAGAAATGAATAAAGAGAGCAAAATTCATGAAATTGCGATGAATTTTATACAAAATGAATTACAGACATAATTTTTAGACTAAGGAAATTAGGAATGTATATATTTTTATTGTGTAACATAATTTTCATTGTAGGTTTCATTGTTTATCCATTTATGCAGAAAGCATGTGCAAAATAAGTCACGTCGCTGATGTGGCACTGGTAGTTACAGAAAAAAAACATTTAAAAATAATCAAATTATGACGTATACTAAGATTTTGACTATTATAGGGTTAAAAACATTATCAATATAGACTTCATGATACGATTTTTTCACTGTTAAGTGCGTCCTTAATGTAACAAGTATGAGTAAGAGGTTAAATAGTGTTAATATTAATTTGATAAATTTTTAGCAGAGTTCCATCTTGTTGCACTACAAGAATGTTTTTTATATTTGCAGTTTTCTCTTGCACTTGTTTGTTTCCATTCGTATTTATTGTTTAGTCTGCATACTGCATATAGTCTTTGTGCATTCTGTTGCAAGAAGGTTTGTGTTTAAATCAAATTTACGGATGCACTGCATCTATCTTATCGTCATCTTTCTTCTTAGATAACAAGGTACCATGGCAACAAACATAAGATGCACGAGGCAGCCAATATACATGCACTTTAGACACGAGAATCGATTTTATGCATAGTGTATTCATTTATACATGATTGAAAGTTTCATAAATCAAATTACAGATTTCATTTTACTGTTAAATTGGTTGAAAATTTTACTGTGCGCAGTTATTCATGGAATGGAAATTTGTAAATCATTTAATTCAAAATAGAACAGCGCAGTTATCTCGTTTAACGCAAACATGAGTTTGCCGAAAATCTGCAGAATTCGAATAAACATTGCAAATTATTTCACAAATTCACATCGCGCCGTTTTACAAAACTTCACAGATCACACAAACATATTTCCAGTTTTTTCCTTCGAGCTAATTCGAAACCTTTTACATTTTAAAACTCATTGAGCTGATTCAATAAAAGTTTGCATTGCAGCTGATCTAAACTACACAAAACTGAATAGGGATATAAAAAAGAAGATTACAAATTTTAACAACTATATTTATCAGTAAATAAAAACAAAAAATCTGATGTGGCCAGCACACAACCTCCCGCCATATCTAGAAAACTGACTTATAAACATAAATGAATACGTACAATTCGGTGCCAATTTGATACATACAAATAAAAATCTAAAATATACAAACACAGAAATCTACATCACCTGAATCAAAAGATTCAAAGGAAAATTATAATCAAGAATTTTAGATTTGGTAGAAATGCAAGATGAAAACACAGGAAATAGCAAACGCAGGAAGATTTATAGATATAGGAAGATGCAAAATAATGTCGAATGAACTAAATGAACAACCCAGAACCATCCTTGAATATCATATAATGGGTGAATGATTCTGTTGATTTGCTTTTGGTGCAAATTTTTCGTTACATATTACATTTAATATCTTGCTTATGACCACTTATGACTTATATGGCGTTAGTGTCAACGTGTCACCGTGTAACCTGTCAATCAACCGATCATGGATTACAAGATTTTAACGTTTTATGTGATAAATTTAATTCTTACATTTTACCAAAGTTCTTAAATGCTACCAGATAAAGACAATTTTTTTCTAACGTAAGTTGCAAATAAGTTTTCTTCTTAATAAATCCTATATTTGACCAAATTTATAGAAATTTTTGACAATTAATCTTTTTACTCTTCAAAAAATATCACTTCCGCTGAAGATATTTGTACCAAAATCTAATGAGTTCTTCCAGTTAGTATACAAATGTAAAATACTAAATATCAACATTTTTGAGTAATTCGTATTTGAGTTATCCGACCCCCAGAAATCCGATTTTGACCACACACATACATACAGACATCATCATGAAACTATCAAAAATGAGTTGTAAGGACCCTAATTCGTGTTTATCCACTAAAAACTCACTACCCGATTTTTAGCATGATTCCAATACCTTTCCTTTACAAGTATGGTGGAAGATAAAAATAAATCAAATAAAAAAATTATGTACAAAAACATTGAAAAAAATTATATAACCTTGTTAAAAATAAATATAACGCCGGTAGTACCAATCATGTTAGGTACATAACAGTATCGTTGATGTTATATTTTCTAATGATTTAGTACCTTGTTGCGTTACCTCGAGCGTGTACAATTTGGTCGTTTACTCAGTTAAATTTTTAAATAAATTTTACTTAATATTAAAAACAAGAACTTAATTTTATGAATTTGAAAATTCAAGTTCTTGAAAATTCAAAGATAAAATAAATTGAAAACAGAAACATACCGGCTACAAGTGTGACGTCAAACATTTAACCAATAAGTAAGTAACCGAGAGATTAATCCACTCCTGACCCACATGGCCACGCCGTTTTATTTGCGTTTGGCGTTAGACGGATAATATAAAGGCAGACCTTGGGCGAGCGTCACCAAAATGTTTGTTGTCACGAATTTGAGGTGTTTTAAACAGAATTATTTAAAAAATTATGTTTTTATTTTTATATTTAGCACTTTTAAAACGTGAAAATATATTTTTAGCAGCATTAATACCTGAAGATCCATAAAAAAATCTGGTAAACGACCCCATTACTCGGCATCTTTCTGCCATACTTAAAATAAAATTGTTAATATTTTGTTGCGGTATATTTTCTAACAATATAGATAACACACCTCCGCACACCATTACACCTCCATGTGCGACTACCGGCTGACGGTGATCGGTGCCCTGCACTCATGAAATAGTCGCTGGTTAACACACTTCACTCTTTGACGTCGGTGAGCAGGAGTTTTCGAAACCGATCTAAATAATTGTTGATACGAAGTCAACGCAACCTCCCACAATCGATTTCGTACGGTTTGACTTACCACAGGAACCTGTAGTCTTCTTAGATCATATAACTATTCTAGATACGAGGGTTGTTTGATAAGTCAATGACTTTTTGAATTTCCCGCGTAGTAACTGTGATGGCAACACTGTCTCCGTCAACTGCCATCTATTAATAGACTGCTGTCAAAGTTTGAGCAAGCTGCGTCATTGCGTTTGTGTTTGACAGCCATTAAAAGCAAACAACAACAAGTGCTGTTCCATCAAGACAATGCACGGGTGCACACGTGTGTAGTCACCATGGCAAAAATCCATAAATTAGGTTACGAACTGCTACCTCATCCGGCATATTCTCCAGATTTAGCCCACTGTGACTATTTCCTCTTTCCAAACCTGAAGAAATGGCTGGGTTTGGTAGAAGGATATTTGGGTCCAATGAAGAAGTCATCACTGAAACGAATGTATATTTTCAGGGTCTTGAGAAAACTTATTATTCGAAAGGAATTTAAAAAATTGGACTAAATGTATTGAGTTAAAAGGAGACAGTTTAGGTCCATAAGATTAACATTGTCTAAGTCAACCGCCAAAACTTGTGAAAAAGAGAATAGAGTAGTATGATCTAAGGCTGTCTTGCTTGTATTACGAGATTTCTGCCCTGTTGCGGTGGGGTGATGTAACTGGATCAACTACCAAGCTTTCTTGATGTTGTGTTTGTTTCTCTGTGACGACAAATTAATCTCGAAATCACACTTGAGATGCATGTCGACCTGTCGATCACCTCGATGATGCATATACAGATCCAAAACAGCATTTCCTCTTGAAATATGATTTGTTCCTCTGCATTTTTAAATTTATATAAGATTAAATTATTGATTGCACGTTCGCAAAATGCACTTGAAAACAAACAGAAACATGAAGCATATTTACGATTTATCTTTTTATGCCTCCACGTCTGTATTTGCGATATCAAACTTGTTGATTTTAATTTTAATTAAGTAGT
This sequence comes from Agonum fuliginosum, assembly GCA_947534325.1. Classification (NCBI taxonomy): domain Eukaryota; kingdom Metazoa; phylum Arthropoda; class Insecta; order Coleoptera; family Carabidae; genus Agonum; species Agonum fuliginosum. The sequence continues at coordinate 14,900,688 of OX384029.1, read as the reverse complement.
TTATTTTTGTTTAAGTATTGATCCAAATGAACATAGAGTAGTGATTCGTATTTATAAAAGACTATTCAGTTTTGAGTATCTAGTTTATATGGCAATAAGTTATCATTTTCTTCATTCGAAAGTTTACTGTTTGTGTTCTGAATCTGATAAATTAATTTCTAGAAAAGTTGTTTCACAAAATAAAAAAAATGTTTTTAAATCATTGTGAACAGAAGATGTGGAATAGTGAATAGGTACAGAAAGTAATTAATAAATAAACATTTGTAGAACATGTTACAAATAATATGCACCTCAAGTTCTTGTAATTTAGGTGACGGTTCATTCATGAAGTACTTAAATAACGATTAGGTACCTAATTTTTTTCACTGAAAGCTCCATTATGATTATATTAATAAAACTAGCGCAATTGGGTTTAAGTCAACTACGAAGGTTCTGTACATCACTTATAAGATGGTAGGTATAATAATTATTGTCATAATATAATTCACTAGTTCATGAATATAGTTTTACGGTTACAAAAAATAGTGTTTAGCGTAAAAGTTAGTTGACTACGTTTTAATGTATGATGGGACGGTGTAAAAGCTTAAAGCTCTCTTGAAAGAGAAAGAACGTGAGTTCGTTTTTGTCCGTTGGTCGTGTTTTGTAGCCCGCATTCACAAAAAACTTTTCCTAATCGAAAAAGAAGTTTCGTGCTCGTTGTGGACACAGCACACTTTGCTTTCTTATTTCGCCTTCAATCTCAACACTGAACAGTGAACGACAGCAACGGGGACACACTCCATTGAAAACGAGTGGAAACGCTGCTGCCCAGCCGTCCGGAGACATAATTTAACGCGAATAATTTGTGTTGACGTATTTGGACAAAGTTTAAAGTGTTGCACAGCTGCGCGGAAATAGCCATAGTGAGAAATAGGCCAGTTGACGTCACGAACGTCTAGTTATTGAATCGTCAAACTTAAAATGTGGCTAGGCACCAACTGCCGCAAATTTAATGCATCTCGTATTTTCAGATTTCAAATTACTCACATGGAATACAATACGGATAGGACAAAGTAACTGTTACGTTACGTTTTATAGGTATATTAGGTTTATTTCTACAAATTGCAACAAAATAAATGTAGCAATTTTTTTAAGTAAAGAATTAGAATAAATTCTGTCAACGGATTCCGGATATCTGGATTTTAAATTATCCGGAATTTTTCAACCCGGAAAACTCGATATCCAGATGATATGGCATCCGTTATTCGGCATCCGGTTAAAACCGGTATGCTTTATACAAATTTGGATAAAATATTAAGGCTAAATTACATTATACTTTTTTCGTCTATAAATTCTAGTTCGAGATGCATCCAAGAAGTTCCTAACCATCCGAGTTCCGTTCGATTTCCATACTTTTTTCTAGTATAGAAATATACGGTCAGCTCTATTTTTCTATTCGAGACTATTTATTATTATTAATATTTTTGGCTTCGTTGGCGTTTTGTTTTGATTGGTAATTTATGTTTATGTGTCACACATCCGTTCGATATAGGTAATAACAAACAGAAGTAAGTCCTGTTCGATATTATATCGAACGCTTGGTTTAAATTTTTGTTTCAGCCACCTTTTAGTAGACGTGTGTTGCCTTTCTGACATTTGATAATTTTTTCCTGTCATTTAGTAGAAGTAAGTCCTGTCGCGATAAATTGCATTATTTCATTAAAATGAACAAACACGACATTAAAAGTGATTTATACACATAAATTATAGTATTACTTTTGCTGTATCTGGTATAATGTAAGAATTTAAATAGAATTTATATTCTTTTTACTGTATCTTGTATTCCATGATCGTGGTTCGTGGTTTTTGTTTCTACGTAAAATTAAAATTATGACAGTGATAGTTTGTTGACTTCAAAATATATTCATGAATAAAATGTTCAATATTTATAGTCGTGGGATAAATAGTGTACACAACTCGTAGGAAAGTGTCTATCGAATGTTCGTGAGATTTCCGAACCCGGCAAGCCTCGTGCGTCTACATTCACACTCATCATTCACTTTTCTCACTCATAATGTAATATACTATGTATTTCACTAATTTTTCTATCTTTTCTAGTCTTTCTGTTACGAATTATAATCTCTAAGTTCAAGTTTTCAGAACTTAATGTTATTTTCATGTTGCCGAACTTAGACCATTTCGGAAAAAATAGAAGATTTCCGATTGAATATGAATAGTTCGGAAATAATGTATGAAAATCTCAGTTGATATGATTTCGGATACCTACCTAAAGCCCTGTTCACACATGGGCACATAGAAGACACACACACGCAACAGAAAGACATATTGTGTCCTGTGTGTGTTGCTTATGAAATAGAGGCGCCGCTATTTTGTGGCTTCTATGTAAGTAAAGAAAAATTAGTTTTGTGGCCACAAACGTTCCACACGTTCTTCATTTTGCTTTCGTTGCTTGTGTGTCGCATGTGTGTCTTCTATGTACCTATCCATGTCCCATGTGTGAACAGGGCTTTAGGCTGCATCCCCATGAATCCGTATTAACGTATACGTGAAATGTGATAACCAATCAAAACAGCGAATTGGTACAACAACGGTTCGTTTCAAGAACACAATGTACGTTGGTAAATTTTAACTTTTCACGGATACGGATGACTTGACGCATGCGCATAATACAGACAACTTTGTATTTTATTTTGACTTGACACATCTTTATATGATGAATAAGAATATTTATAAATGTGGATATTGCGGGTGGTTAATAACTTCACGTTCTGAAACTGAATTGTCAGTTGTCAGGTTCAAGAATTACGGACAACGTATTGCTTTCATGGGGGCGAGAAAACGGATAAATGGCGATGCGCAACCTAACGCATTACGCATTGCGGATTCCGGATAACGAATTTCGGATTCCGAGTAACGGATTCCGGATAACGGATATCGAATTTCGGCTATATCCGGTTACCGGATTTCGGATACATACCTATGTCCGGATATCCAGATTCAAATTTCTCCCTATTTTGATAACCCTTTAGTCATGAACAGACGACTGAACAAGCGCGAAAAAATAGTAAATTATTAGGTAAGTTCGTTATTTGAAAACTGTCGAAAATATCACTGGTTCCTAGTGGTTTCCCAAGCAGCACAGTCTGGAAAAATTGGCAAACACAGCTAAAACAAGGCTGTTAAAACGTTGTGGCAGCCTTGTTTTAGCTATATATTAGCTTTATTTTTAGCTGTATTTTGTGTTATTTTTTTGTCCAAATAAGTGTTATCGCAAACTAAATTGCAGCTATATTAACCATCCAACTATTTTTCTGTCTGTAAAGTTCGCTTTACAATCATCAAAAATGCAAAAATACAGCCACAGCTTTATTGTACACAATTTCAGCTGTAAAATAGATTTGATTACTAACTTATATAGAAAAATAACAGCTAAAACTTTATTTCTGTATTGTGAGCTATTAAATGTATTTTACAGCTATAAGTTCATACAAACTAACAGCTGTTGCAATATGTCCATAATTTTAGTTGCAAAATCTAGTTAGAAGCAAAATATAAATACCAAATCAAATCTTTAAAATTTGTACGTAATTTTGGTTATAAAATACAGTCTGAAGCTTAGAAAAACTACGAAATTTTCCACAATTTTAACTGTAAACCATTTGTTATATTCTTAACCGACAAAGTCATGGTCAAATTTAGTCGGTATCAAGTGTATCAGAGAAAACAACACTTAAAAATAATGAACTTTCAGTCTACCTGAATAATTACAAATACAGCCACAATTCCAAAACTGACTGTAACTGAGCCAATTGTTGACATCTTTTCTAAGAGCTACGCCCCTCTTATCCGGAAGCAAAAACAATATTACATTTTTCCAGTTTTCGGGCACAACACAAAGTGTCACCTTGTTTGTACAATTTTGAATTTGAACATTTTACTTGAAAAATAAGGTAGCCTGATTTTATGCAGAGGTTATGTTTATATTTTCATAATTACTGGTAGGTAGCTGCAGTAGGGATGAATATAACTAGATGGCTGCAGTGACTATTCTTGCAACTATTTGGGTTTCGTATGTAAATTATTGTACATCATTTCAGCCAAATAGTTGTTTTCTAGTATATTGCATGTACATTGACAACCATATTACAACCAAATAACTGTATAATCCAAATGGCTATTATTGGGCAATATTTCATTCCACACAAGCTATATGTCTGTATTTCAGACAAGTAGACATCTTTTTAATCAAAGTAGCCGTGAAGAGAGACAGTCATTTTGAAAACAAGAAAATTTTACTTAAACAAGAAGTATTTAATCACTATTGCTGCATTACACATAACGGAAAACCATTTGTAACTTGATATTTTTGCATTGTAAACATATAAAAACTATAATTAGCCATAAAGAAAAATTAAATTAATTTCCATATTAATAGGTAAATAAATAACTAAATTATTGTTATTTTTGAAGCGCATCAAATATCACAACAATATTTAACGACCAAATGATGTTTCTTGTAAATTTTGAGTATTGTAGAGTGCAAATTTTGACTTATAATCTTTATGATTATGATATAGGTATCATGTATATTTGTAAGTTTAGCTTCTTAGGTACACGCACAAATATGTAACATAGACATACAAAATACAGCTATTATATCTACGTACTACAACCAAATAGTTATTTTAAGGCCAAACAACTAAATGGCTGTATTTTGACTGTATTACTTGCCAAGTGGTCACAGCTAAATGGCTGTGACAACATTTTCAAAGCAAGAAAATCTTTTACCGCTTTGGCTATGACAACTCTTTAACAACGTTATAATTACGCTGCGATGCCAGCTGCGGTAGCTATATTGCTGTTATTATTTGCTGCAGCAACGTCACCGCAGCTTTTTTACAGCTTCGTGTGCTACTTGGGTTGATCTTCCACTTTGTCATCTCCCCGGCATGGAGATATAGCTATTTTGCTATTCATCTTTATTCTGTATATAACTTGGTAATAATATAATTAATGCTATGCTTTATCTAACAAGTTATATAGGTACTCTGATTTTAAAATGAATTGAAACAAACTAAAATATGTAATTCTTTATGTTGACAGGGAAATATAGCTATATCATGCTCTATCCTACAAAATATGCTAATAAGTTCACTATTATTATGCTCTCTCTTAGATGTTCTTGAATTGAAACAAACTAAAATGTATTATCCTTTATGTTGACATGGAGATATAGCTTTATCATGCTGATATTCTTTACTGTAAGCATAAGCCATAAGCTATATATTCTTTTATAATAAATGGATTCACATCCTACATTTCGTATAGCTTCCTTTCATTAGCGGAGTATTTTACACTATTCGTGCTGATTACAAATTCGATTTTCGGTATTTTCAGCCATAAAATAATGCGGTATTATTACGCTGATATCATCTCCTCTAGTACTCGTAGTAGGAAAAATCACTGCAGTGCTCCAGTTTCCATTGAATTCTATTCCTGATGAGTGAGTTCCCCTTAATGGAACACGAACTGGGCCTTGCTCTCTCTCTCTCGGGTAAATTTGCATGAAAATGATCTCGCAGCGTATCGGACACCGACGGCAGCTGCACCCGATGTTCCACTGAATTATTTCAGTGTCTGTAAGACCGAGCCGAACTGACGGGCATATATCTCATCCGAACCAATGCGGTCGACCATAACACTCCCATACACATATCCATCTACGAAAACAGACATATAACTGACTCTCTGTAACTCTGATATAAATGAAACAATCCGATAGCGATTACAAGCGGATTCTAATTTATTGATGTGGAATAATTACCAATTTATACTGAAATAGAATCGACGTTTTAATATTAATAATACCAAATTATACTTTAATACTATCTAAAATAGTAATGTGTTTATTTTAATTGAATAATTTGGAACTTGACATAATTTAAGATCCATTTCTTTTTTAATTTTTGTATATAGTGGTGATTTAGTCTTATATAGTAACTGATGATTCGCACCACACATGTATAGCCATTGTCAAATGTTAATAATTACCATTAACCATTCAACAAGGATCAACTGCCAATTACAGAATGGTAGAAATTATTTTTAAAATAAAAACTTATCCGACTTTCCTAAGCCTTACTAAATCTCATCATCAAAAGGTTTATTAAAATGAGATAGTTTTATTTTTATAATATTCTATTATTATATACCTACTAAATTATATCTTTCTTTTAGAACGGTACATGTTATTTAGTAGGACTCGGACCCAGTGGTATTATTGTCAATTGCTGGAATCGAACTGGATACCGCTACCATGCTAGGCGGATACTCCACCACCGCTGAGCTAAGAGTTAGCCAAGCTGTCAGGTGACGTCATACATTTTAATTCACTTTTTATTTAGTTTAATTGTTTGATTTCTTATCCAAAAGTAAAAAACAAACTATTTTCATTCTAATAAATATCATGGAATGTGAATCCAACCACTTAGAGCCAGTTGTATTATT